>CM035432.1:50905573-50908073 GCA_020310875.1 Ceratopteris richardii | reverse complement strand
TTTAGGGAATGGAATGAAAGAGACAAGAGGGTTATCTTTATTCTTTCCCAACACATTAGCAATAGCATGATCGGCCATATCCAAGACCTGGATTCAAGCATGAAGGTATGGGAGACACTTGAAAGGCTTTATTCAACAAGCACCAAAGCAAGGAAGATCCAACTCAAGAATGAGCTCAACAACCTTAGGAAGAGCTCAGGGAGTAGCATAAATGACTACATACTTAAGGTCAAGGAGTTATCAGATGCATTGGGATCCATTGGAAGCCACGTAGACGATGACGATCTTGTGGCTTATACTCTCAATGGTTTGAGAGATGATGAGAAGTGGAAGCCCTTTACCACTTCAGTTTATGTAAGGGATAATCTTCCCGATTTTGAGCAATTGGTTGCTCTCATGGTCACCGAAGAAATGAACATAGGTGGAAGTTCAACTAAAAGCAAAGATGCACAAGTTTTCTATGCAGGTAATCAAAGGGGCAAAGGAAGACAAGGACAAGGAAGGGGCAAAGGAAGGTTTGGAGGAAGGCAAGGCCACTCAAGAAATCAAGGACATGACCAAGGCACCTCATCACAAAGAGGGAGAGGAAGATCAAGAGGAAGAGGAGGACGACATCAACAAAACAGGAATCAAGATGGCGAAGGATGTTACATATGTGGCAAGTTTGGCCACTATGCTAGAGATTGCTACCAAGGAGGAAACCAAAGGAACTATAATCAAGGTTCTTCATACAAAGGCCAAGGTAATTATGCTTCTACAAGTTCAGAAAATGACAATCTCTTGATGATGCACATGAATGGGAATTCAAGCAAAGTAGATAACACTTGGTATATTGATAGTGGATGTAGCAACCATATGAGTTGCAATGCTTCTTGGTTTACTAATCTACACGTTCCCAAAGGTAAAGGACATGTAGAAACAGGTGATGATACAGCCCATGAGATCTCCCATGTTGGAGATGTAGCTTTGGATGACAAGGAGGAAGGAAGATGTCTCAAGGATGTCTTGCATGTACCTACCATCACAAAGAACTTGGTGTCCGTTGGGCAAATGGTTGAAAGGGGCTATCAAGTAAGGTTCAACAAAGGTGGATGCTTTGTGGAGAACCCTAAGCAAGGTTACAAGGTCATAGCAAGAGGAAAGAAGCAAGGGAGACTCTTCACTTTGGAGGTAAATTCTCATTCTACTCAACATGTCTACTTCACATATGGAAACAAGAGGATTTCGGAGTTGGACTTGTGGCACAAGAGGATAGGTCACATCAACATACAAAGAATGAAGGAAATGCAATTCAAGAGGCTGGTTGAAGGTCTTCCCAACTTTCAAGGACAAGGTATGAAGCATTTATGTGAATCTTGTCAACTAGGGAAGCAAGCGAGACTTCCATTCAAGAAGAGTGGCTACATAAGCCAACATCCATTGGAGTTGATACATACAGATGTGTGGGGGCCAACGAAAGAGCAATCCATTGGAGGTAACAAGTACTTTGTCACTTTTATAGATGATTGCACAAGGATGGTTTGGGTTTATTTCATAAAAAACAAATCAGATGTGTTTACATGTTTCAAAGCATTCAAGGCAATGGTAGAGAAGGAAACAGGTACATATATCAAGAAGCTAAGGTCCGATGGAGGGGGAGAATATTTCTCAAATGAGTTTTCTGATTTTTTAATGGATCAAGGCATCAAGAGGCAAGTAACATGCAGGTACACACCCCAACAAAATGGAGTAGCAGAGAGAAAGAATAGATACATTGCCGAGATCGCTAGAGCAATGCTTAATGAGATGAATGTACCTAACATGTTTTGGAGTGATGCAGCAAATACCGCCGTGTATCTAATGAATAGGGCTCCTACCTCAGGGATCCATGGCTTGACACCATATCAAGCCTATTATGGTAAGAAACCTGATCTTTCCCACTTGAAGATATTTGGATGTACTTGTTATGTACATGTGCCAAGTGAATTGAGGCACAAGCTACAACCAAAGGCAGAAAAGTGTGTGTTTCTAGGATATTCAAATGATCATAAAGGTTACAGGTGCTTCAACCCAAACACAAAGGACTTGAGGATATCAAGGGATGTAGCATTTGATGAGCTACTCCCTTGGTATAAGAAGTATGATTGTATGCAGGACTATGAAGAAGAAAAGCATGGACATGATGAAGAACAAATCGACCTAGAGCTAAGCGGCCCAAGGTGTTCCATCAATGAAGATAGTTCAAGCATGAACTCACCATGGAGGGGGAGATCTTCATCAAGCTATGAAGCACAATCAATCAACAAAGGCAAAGCAACATTGGTGGAGTTGGATGAAGAAGGTAATGAAGTTGAAGATGATGAAGGACACATGATGCAGAAAGAAGCCACGTCAAAGAAAGAGATCAAGTTCCCAAGGCAAAGGAGGTTTATTCCTCCAAAAGGTGAAGAAAGGAAGTCTTCTAGAGTTAAGTATCCAACTCAAAGGTTTACTTATGATTCATACATGGCAACACATTATG
>CM035432.1:50898073-50900573 GCA_020310875.1 Ceratopteris richardii | reverse complement strand
GTATCAGAGCAAATAAGGTAACATGGGAGATGTTTTTCCTTCATTCATTGACCTATCTACAAGGAAGAAGCTTATTTGGATTCATATCAGGAGATGAGGAATTGCCCTCATTCAAAGCTAGAGGCCTACCCACCAAAGATGAACAAGAAAGGCTCAACACATGGTGTGCAAAAGATGCTTTGGCAAGGTCTTATCTTCTTAACTCTATATCTGATTTCCTTTTACCTCACATCAGGAATTGCAAAACTTCCCAAGAGGCTTGGGAAACCTTGTTAACATATTTTTCATCAAGTACAAGGGCCAGAAAGAATCAACTATGGATTGAATTCACTACTCTTAGGAAGCAATCAAAGCAATCAGTTTCAGATTTTGTCACTAGGGTCAAAGACATTGCAGACCAACTGGCAAGTATTGGAGAGGAGATTGAAGAGGAACAAATAGTAAGGCAGGTAATCAATGGACTAAAGGCAGATGACAAATGGGAGAGCTTTACCACAGCAATGGACCTATACATGGACATACATGCTCCTGATCTAACAACCCTGATTGGTCAACTCTTCACACATGAAGCAAAGCTTACAAAGAATGGAGAACAATCAAAAGGTAACAACTCCTCTGCTTTATACACTGATACAGAAATTATAAGAATCAGAGAGGAAGAGGCTATCAAAGAGGTGGATACTCTCAAGGTAGAGGCAGATTCAACCAACACCAAGGCTACAATGGATACAACAATCAGTACAACAACAATTACAATCACAACCACAATAGTAACTACCAAGGTGGATTCAAAAATAGAAGGGATTACAACAACTACACAGAGGAGCAAGATGACTCCCTATTGATCATGAATATGACCTCCAAGGAAGGTACAAATGATGATCATTTATTTTATATTGATTCAGGGTGTTCTAACCATGTAGCTGGTAATGTGGCACTACTCTCTGATTTGGAAGAGCCCAAGGGCAAACATCAGGTACAGACAGGTGATGATACTAAACATTCTGTTGTAAAGATTGGAAATGTGAAAACTTGTAATGGTAACCAGAACTTATTGAGCAGAGTACTTTATGTTCCAACTATTACCAAGAATCTAATGAGTGTTGGTCAGATTGTGGAGAAAGGTTTACACGTCAGGTTCACTCAACATGGAGCATATGTGGAGGACCCAAGACATGGATTCAAAAGAATAGCCAAGGGAGAAAAATCAGGTAGATTATTTACTTCTGAGCTTGAAGACACCAAAAACATTGCTTTATACAATTACAAGGATCAAACACTTTCAGAATTAGAAATATGGCACAAGAGGTTAGGTCACATTGGTGAAAGGACCTTAAAGCAAATGTGCAGGGATCAATGTGTGCTTGGGATACCTAATGTATCCAAGCAACACATGATATACAAGTGTGGAGCTTGTCAGTTTGGTAAGTCACACAGATTGCCCTATTCAAAGAAAGGTTTTATGCATGGAGACTACCTTGACTTGGTGCACACAAATGTTTGGGGACCTAGCAAGGACCCTTCCATTTCAGGATCAAGGTACTATGTGTCCTTCATTGATGACTATAGCAGATGGACTGTGTTATACTTTATGAAGCATAAGAATGAAGTGTTTAATTGTTTCAAGAAGTATCTTGCACTGGTTGAAAACCAAACAGGAAGAAACTTGAAAAGGCTAAGGTTAGATGGAGGAGGAGAATACTTCTCAAATGTGTTTAAAGACTTCTTGCAGGAAAGAGGCATCAAGAGGGAGATAACCACAAGGTACTCACCCGAACAAAATGGGGTAGCTAAAAGAAGAAATAGACTCATTGTAGAAACAGCAAGGTCTATGCTTAATGAAAAGAAGTTGCCAAATTATCTTTGGGCAGAGAGTGTATCTACTGCCACATATCTCATTAACAGGTTGCCATCAAAGACACTTGATGGCATGACACCTTATGAAGCTTGGCATGGTAAGAGACCATCATTGGATCATTGCAAAATTTTTTGTTGTATAGCATATGTGCATATTCCCTCATAGGTAAGGGGAAAGCTAGACCCTAAAGCTGAAAAATGTATCTTCATTGGTTATGACTTGAACCAGAAAGGGTACAGATTCTACAACCCCTCAAACAAAGGTTTCAAGGTAAGCAGAGATGTCATCTTTGATGAGAATGACTCATGGTATGAGAATGAATGCAGGAAGGTTAGTCTACCTTATGACATGGAAGACTTCCCAAAGCTCACCAAGGAGGAACCAATCCAGAAAGAAGACTCAAGCTCAGATGATGATGACACAATTAACATTGAGGAATTCAAGGCATGGAAGTCCAAAGGAAAGATGAAGATGAAGAAGCAAGAGGATATACCAGAATCCTCAACTCAAGCAATGAGGAGATCTCAGAGAGAAAGTAAGAAGCCTATCAGATATGGGTATGATACTTCTCTTGTAACCAAGCATTCTGTATATCTTGCAAAGGATTTGTTAAATGAAGAACCAGGTTCATATGAGGAGGCA
>CM035432.1:50875573-50878073 GCA_020310875.1 Ceratopteris richardii | reverse complement strand
GGATAGAGAGAACTATCCAGCATGGTCAATGAGGATGGAAGCTCATCTTATGAGCAAAGACTTCATAGATTATATAAGAGGTGAAGAAGAAAAGCCTCAGTTCAGAGATCCTAGTGTCCCAACTAGGGAGGAATTATCAGATTTGAAGACTTGGATGAAGAAAGATGCTCAAGCTAGGAGCATTATCTATATGACAGTTAATGACTACTTGCTACCTCACATTAGAGGTCTTGAAAGTGCAAGTGATATATGGAATGCTTTGGAGGAGCATTTCCAAAACACCACAAAATCAAGGAAGGCATCCTTGTGGGTAGAGTTTACCACATTCAAGAAGAAGGCCTCTCAATCCATCTTAGACTATGTAACAAGGATGAAGAACATTGCAGATGCATTAGGAGCAGTTGATGAAGATATTGAGGAGGATAAATTGGTAAGGCAAATCCTCATAAGTTTGAGAGGTGATGACAAATGGAAGCCATTCATTTTGACTATTGAGTTATCACTTGATCATTTTACTCCTGACTTAAATCAGTTGCTAGGACATATGTTAACCTTTGAGCAGGGTGTCAAAGGTGAAGGTGATAAAAGTATAGGCCATGCAATGTATTCAAAGGAAAAGAAGAAGAATATCAAAGGGAAGCAACAAACAAATGAAGATGAAGGTACAACTAGCCAAGCCAACTTCCTAAGAGGAAGAGGAGGTGGCAAAGGTAGAGGAAGAGGCAGGAGTAATAAAGATGGAGTCAAAGCTTGCTCGATTTGTGGTAAGACATATCATTTAGCTAATGATTGTTGGCATAATACTCAGAATAATGGAGGATATAATCAAAATTTTAATTCAAGAGCAAGAGGTGGCATAAATCAAAGAGGTAATTTCAAAGGTAGAGGTATTAGAGGTTAATTTGGAAGAAATGAAGGTAGAGGATTCCAAAGTCAACAATACCTACTACAATTATGCTTCAGATCAGAAGGAGGATTCAACATTGATAAGGAATGCAACTTGTGAAAGGCAAAGTGAAGATCAAAGAGTCTTCTACATTGACTCAAGGTGTAGCAATCACCTGAGTGGTAACATAGCTTTGATGACTGATTTGGATAATAAGGTAACTAATCATGTAGTTCAAACAGGTGGCAATACAAAGCACAATGTGAAGTCAATTGGATCAGTGAAGGCCAAGGATGGTAGTACTCTCTTGAGTAAAGTTTTGTATGTTCCTACAATTCCTAAGAATCTGATAAGTGTAGGACAAATTGTTGAAGAAGGTTATGAACTTAGGTTCACTAATGAAGGAGTGTTTGTGGAAGACCCTAGCAATGGGTATAAACAAATTGTTTCAGGGAAGTAAGAAGGAAGATTGTTCACATTGAAGATCCAAGGTAATGTTGGTCATGCTTTGTTCACTTATGGAGGACATAAGATCTCTGAGTTAGATCTTTGGCACAAGAGGCTTGGACATTTCAATGAAAGAGGTATCAAAGTTATGGTTAATAATGGTTCAGTGCTTGGTTTGCCTAATATTGCAGGTCAACATATGACATACAGATGTGAGGCATGTCAATTAGGTAAGGCTCATAGGCAATCTTATTCCAAGCATGGTTTTATG
Source organism: Ceratopteris richardii (assembly GCA_020310875.1). NCBI lineage: Eukaryota > Viridiplantae > Streptophyta > Polypodiopsida > Polypodiales > Pteridaceae > Ceratopteris > Ceratopteris richardii. The sequence continues at coordinate 50,876,469 of CM035432.1, read as the reverse complement.
TATTCAGAGAAGCTTGAATTGGTACACACAGATGTGTGGGAACCATCAAAAGATTTCAGTATCAATGGTTCAAGGTATTATGTGATTTATGTTGATGATGCTACCAGATGGATCACTATCTATGTGATCAAAGATAAGTCAGAGGTATTCAATACATTCAAACATTATCATGTGTATGTAGAGAGAATTACAGGTCATAAGTTGAAGAGACTAAGGTCAGATGGAGGCGGAGAGTATTTCTCTAATGAGTTCAGTGATTACTTGTGGAAGGCAGGTATAAAAAGGGAAATTACTTGCAGGTACTCTCCTCAACAAAATGGGGTCGCAGAAAGAAGGAATAGATTTCTTGTTGAGTTTGCAAGATCCATGATGAAGGAGAAAAATTGCCCAATTTACTTGTGGGTTGAGGCTGTAAACACAGCTACTTATTTGGTCAATAGATTACCATGTAAAGCTTTGAAGGTTATGACACCATATGAGGCATGGTGGGGTAAGAGACCTACTTTAGATCATTGCAAAGTGTTTGGATGTTTGGCATATGCATATGTGCCATCACAACTGAGGCATAAATTGGAACCTAAAGCTGAAAAATATGTATTCATTGGATATGAAGATAAGCAAATGGGATATAGGTTGTGGAGTCCATCCACAAAACAATTCCTTGTATCAAAGGATGTTACATTTGATGAGCAAGGTACTTGGTATGCAGGTACAATCAATATTTATGCAGGTGATGAAGAAGTTGTGAATCAAAAGAAAGGTAAATCAAAGATTCAGATATTTGATGAAGAGGAGAACAATGAAGTACAGGTTGAAGTTGAAGAAGTGCCAAGATTTGATCCAGAATGTGATGAACCGGAAACCTCAAGGAGTGGAGAACTCAAAAGGTCAACAAG
>CM035432.1:50795573-50853073 GCA_020310875.1 Ceratopteris richardii | reverse complement strand
GAATGGAAGCGTATCTTTCCTCCTTTATGTTCTTAAGTTTCACTATCATATCATTTTGTTGTACCGAGATATTTATGTTTTATTGTGACCAAAAATTTAACACAGGTGGACAGACAAGTAGTTTGTTTTGTAACAGTGAGTTGACTCACTTTTACTCATGCAAATTGAGTGTTTGTAGATCCGGCTGAGGAAGAGCAGGATGCAGGCATGGTACCGTCAATAACACTCGAAAACAAGAATCCAATCAAGCAAGATGCTGATAAAGATTGGTTTGAGGTAATCATTAACTCACCATTACAGTTGTCTTTAGACCAATTATTATCCTTGGTACCAGCGTTTCGGGAGAAATTATTGAAGAAGCCGATTAGTGAGCATTCAGAGCCAACACTTAGGTCGGTACCCTCAACATTAGCCAATAATATTGATCTAGCGGATGTAGATTTTGTCGTGCCAGTAATTCAGGTACAATATGGGAAAAGATGATTTGATGAAGTGTTGTTGGATGGGGGCTCAGGCGTGAACATATTACCTGAGCATATTTTTAAAGAAATGGGAGAAGGGGCATTGGATCCAACACTGTTTCAAGTGAAGATGGCAGATCAAACTCGATTTCAGCCTGTTGGCATTCTGAAGCAGCAGCAGATCATTATTTCGAGAATGTCATTTATGGTAAATTTTATGGTCATTAGGATGTCTGAGTCAGCTTATCCATATGAAGTGCTGTTAGGAAGACCTTGGTTCAGGGTTGCTAAAGTCAAGCAAGATTGGGGTCTGAATGTGGTAATGATCAGAAAAGGGAAAAAGCAGGTGGCAATCCCTATGCGAGGAAGAAGGAATATGTCGGTGCAGGATAAACCACTTATGGCTCAGACTATTGATTTGGCAGGATGAGTTAGAAGATGATGAAGAGGAAAAATTATTGTAAGAAAATCCAATGATAGTACAGGTATTGGAGGTTGATGTCGCACGAGTATTGAGTAAGGATGATCCGATTGTGCAGAAAGTAGATGGGCCAGTTCTGGGTGAACAGGTTGAAGGAGTACAAATACAAAGGATGTTTGAGGAAAGTATGGCAACTCCAGTGTAGCAGAAGTTAGAACAACAGGAAAAAGAAGTAATAAGTCTCGCTGAATGGATATATGACCAGAAGTATGCAGGTTCGGCAAGGGTAAAGGAGGAAGAGCTTCAAGAAGTCAATTTAGGGACCGAAATTGAACCTAAGATGGTTAGAATCAGTAAAGCAATCGATGGTCAGTTTATGGAGGATCTTATTTTTTTGTTGACGGAGTATGTAGACATATTTGCGTGGGATTATTCTCAGGTAAAGGGCATAGATCTGGATTTGCATCAACATCGGATTAATTTGAAGACGGATGCAGTGCCGATTGTGCAGCAGCGGTATAGGATGAATCCAAATTTTGCTAAACAACTGAAGAAGAAATTGATAAACTATTGACTATTGGATTTATTAAACCTATTAGTCAGGTGACTTGGCTTTCTTTTATTATTCTAGTCCCCAAAACAAATGGGAAACTCAAAATTTGTGTGGATTATAGAAAGTTAAATGCGGCAACAACTATTGATCCTTTTCCTATGCCGTTTTGTGATGCCGTATTGGACGCAATAGCAAGACACGAAATGTACAATTTCTTGGATGGGTTTTTAGGGTACAATCAAATTAGTGTGGCTGAAGAGGATTAGCATAAAACGGCGTTTATTACAGAATTTGGTGCTTACGTGTTCAGAGTTATGTGCTTTGGGTTGAAGAATGGACCATCATCATTTAATTATGTGGCACATAAAGTGTTCGAACCTTACCTACAAGAGTTTATGCAGGTATTTGTGGATGATTTCTTGGTCTTTGGTAAGAAGGTTCAGCAATTGCAGCATCTGAAATTATGTTTTGACAGATGTTGACAGTTTAGGATGGTGTTAAATCCGTTTAAAAGTGTAATTGCAATCAGAAGTGGTATTTTATTGGGACATGCCATTTCTGAACAAGGCATGGCCATAGATGTTAAGAAGATTCAAGCTATTAGGTAGGCAAAGGCACCTACAAATGTGAAGGAAACAATGCGATTCGTGGGTCAGATTAAGTGGCACTCCAGATACTTATGATATTTGGCTAATATCTCTTTACCACTTACATATTTAACAAAAAAGGATGTTCCATTCATATGGGTGGATGCTCAAGAAAAAGTGTTTCAACTCTTGAAGAAGATGGTGTCTGTGGCACCAATGTTTTGCAACCACCAGATTGGTCATTGCCTTTCCACATATTTGTTGATGCATTTGTGTGGCTGTTGGAGCAGTTTTGATGCAGCAAAAGTAGAAAGGATAATATAGACCAGTGTATTATGCTAGTAGGGTATTGTGTTCAGCCGAAAGGAATTATCCGGTGACTGAAAGGGAAGCTTTAGCAATGGTATATTCTCTCAACAAGTTTCGACATTATTTGTTCGAAAATAAAGTGGTTTTTCATGTGGATCACTAGGCTTTAATATATTTGATTAAGAAGCCTTTGTTGACAGGAAGACTAGCCAGGTGGATGCTTTTATTGCAAGAGTTGATTTTGATTATTCATACGCCAAGCAAAGAGCACGCAATGGCTGACTATTTCAGTCGATTGGAATCGGGAGAGGCACCTTCACGTGTCAATGATGAATTCCTGGATGCGGAATTGTTTAATGCACAAGTTGCTGAACCAGATTCTTGGTATGATCAGTTATTGGTTTTTTTAACGGATGGGTCATTACCACAACATTTTTCACCTGATCAAAGAAAGAAATTTGCACTTAAAAGCAGACCGTATTGGATCATAGCCAGTGCATTATATAAAAAAGGGGTGGATCAGGTTATTAGGAGATGTGTACCAGAATTTGAGCAACCAGCAATGTTACAAGAGGCACATTCAGGTCTAGCAGGAGGTCATTTGTCTGGGGACATCACAGGAAAGAAAGTGTTACAAGCAGGTTTATGGTGGCCTACTTTGTTAAAGGATGGGCATGAGTATGCAAAAAGATGTGTGATTTGTCAAAAGATGGGCCAAACAAGCAATTCAGATCGGATGTCTGATCATCCGGTTTTACCATTGTATCCATTCCAAAAGTGGGGTATGGATTTTGTGGGCCCAATTAAACCAATTACTCAGCGTGGCAACAGATATATTTTAGTAGCTATAGATTATTGTACAAAGTGGGTGGAAGCAGTGGCATTGAAAGATAATAAGGCAACAAGTGTGGAAAATTTTCTTTATCATAATATTATGACCAGATTTGGTTGTCCTGTTGAGTTGGAAAGTGACAGAGGTGCTCATTTCCTTAATGAAGTAATTTTAGAATTAACACTAACTCATTTGATTATGCATAAAAAGTCTACAACATATCATCCACAGGCGAATGGTCAGGTTGAAAGTACAAATAAAACATTAATGCGTATTCTTAAGAAGCTTGTGCATGAAAATAAGAAAAATTGGGATTTATTACTTGACTTAGCTTTGTGGTCATTCAAAACAGTATTCAAAGTGACAATAGGTATGACTCCATTCCGACTGGTATATGGATTCGAGGCAGTGGTACCCATGGAATTTGTGGTTCCAAGTTTGCGAATCACAGCGAAAAAGATGTCTCCTGATTTATCATTAAACACAGAAGCAAATATCTTCTACAGTTGGAAGAGGATCGTTTGGTAAGTGCGTACATTACTGAGGTAATTCAAAGACAAAGACAAGCTTGGGTGAATCAGAATGTGAAGTTTAAGTTGTTTAAAGAAGGAGATTGGGTAATGGTGTATAATTCTAAGCTAGGACCACATCCGGGAAAGCTCACATTGAGATATCAAGGTCCATATCAGATTGTGCAAGATTTAGGGCAAGGAACTTTTCTATTGGCAAATGTATTTGGCACAAGAATGGAAAAACCAATCAATGGATTCAACCTAAAGAAATTTCAAGGGAAGTCGCCACATTTGGATTGGTTATCTTCTAATGTAGTGCAAGTAATGGTTAAGTTTGAAAACCATATTACTAACATGTCTGATCACCAGAGCAAGAAGGCTTATCTATCTCCATTTTCATCCTTGGTGACATGTTTCCTTTATTGTTGTTGGTCGAAAATGGCATTAAGCGCGTTCTTACGAATCCATTGGGGGATAGGTTATAATCAGAGGCTCACATTTTTGTTAGCAGTTATTCATCAGCATACAACGAAGAAGGGAGTGTTGGTGAATCGGACTGAAGTATTAGAGGAATATTCAGAAGCAGCACGAGATGTAACTCAAGGCGCATGGATTGTATGGTGTTGGAAGGTTTTGTGGGAGCTTGTATGGTGGTGGATCGAAAAATGCCATTTGAAGGGGAGGAGTTCTCAGTTAATTATTCTCGATTTGAGCATAAGCCTTAATGCGAGTAACTGCACGTGTGGAATAACTTTTACTCATGGCATGGAAATGTGTGTAAAGATGCGCCTAATGATTTTTAAGGTAACTTATGCCCAAGCATTATTTATTTGCATCTGTTGGCACGTGATCAAGTACGTGAAGTTCTCATATCAGTGGCGATTTAAAAGTTCGCACTGCTTGTACCTACGTTTTGCGTTTTATTTCATGGCTCCAAAGGTGATGTTGGCCGCAGGTTCTAGTGTGTCATTGCAGGAGACAGCGGTGATGAGGGGGCATTGTAAAAGACGAGAAGGAGTGTCGTGTAAGGAGGATACAACAACAGAGGAGAGTGACAGCCTGCTTCAAGATGAGGTGGAGGAGATTTCAACACCATCCACAACGACGAAGTTTATGCAGAGCCTCATGGATCCGTTTACAAATTTCAAGGTAGATATTTATATACATTCTCCTATTAATGCGGCTTGGCTCCACAAGATAGGTTTATTACAGTTTGCAACGCTGCCATGGGCACAATGACGATGCAATTACTATGCCAAAAGTCAGCTCGAGATTCTTAAGAAGACGAAAGGACAGTTGAATTACAGGTAAAGTTTTTGCCTGAGTTAGTGGCAAAGGTGTTTAGACTACCAATATATAAGGATGCGGTTATTCCGAAATGTTCAGAGGAGGCATTGAGAAAAGAATTTGGCACAAGAGAAGGTGGAAGACAGTATTATATGATGAAAAACGCAGGATATGCACATCGGGATCAGCTAAAGTGGTATTTAGAAAGATTATGTTTTATTATTAAGTATGACTACATGTCAAGAGAAAAATTTGCGCCATTAGCTTATGCTGAATCAAATGGTAGGGTAAGTTGGGTTCACTGGCTATATGAGCACATGCATGGTGAAATTTTTATGGGAGATAGGCGCAAAACATTGTTGAACAGTCGTATGTTAGCGTATATGGCAACACTTTTTCAGTTTGTACAGCAGAAGGATAATCAAGGGCTGCCAAGTCCTAAGGAAACCAAAATTCTAGGTGATGAGTCAGGACTTCCAGGTCAAGTGCAAGTAATGGAGAAAGAAGTGGAAGGATCGCTGGAGATGTGTACAGAATTGCTAAAGGCAGGATATACAGCAGAAGAATTGGCACCAATTATGCAAACGCTTCAGACTGATTATGAAAAACAGATGCTAAATGATGATAGGTTGTTGCAGGTTCCGAATAGTGCGGAGCAACCAAAAGTAATAGGTAAGGTATTTAAACTATCTAAAAAGAGAAAGTTAGAAGTGCAGTTGGAGGCAATGGAGAATAAACTGGGGGAAGAGGTTAAGCAACAATCAATATTGCGAACAGGTTTTGATGTATTGAGTATGAAGGAGAAAAGGCAGGAAATTTTTGTTTTTTTAGACTGGTAGGAGGAACAATTGAAAAATTATGAACAAGCTAAAGAGTCTGTTAATATAGAAAGTTATCAATTCTTACAGAAGTAGGTGCAACTACTTCAGGAAGAGGTAAACAAGAAAACACAGGCATTGGAGGAATACAGTCAACAAAGTAAAATGTAGCAGGTAATGGAGTTGTCAAAAGTGAAGCGGTCATTACAGGAGTTTGATGAGTGGAAGAGCACTATACAGGAAAAAATTGAAAACAAGATAAATGGGTTTTCTACACTGAATGCTAATTTGCAGACAGAAGTTGTAGTACTTAGATCTCGGATGGAAGCATTATTGTCACTAGAGAAACAAACATTAGAAAATGAGGATGTGGAGTTTAATGCAGTTTTAATGTCAGAGTCGGATGTTGGAGTACTGAAGCAACATGTGCAGAGATATGTTCAAGACATATGGAAGGTGGTCCAAGGTCGTTTGCAAAGTCTGTGTAGAAATCAGATTGAGCAGGTACAGAACTGTTTTGTTTCAAAGCATGAGAAGGATTTACTGCATATGGTTGAAGAATATCAGAAGCAGATTGATGAGCATGTGCAAACAATCAAAGAACTGCAAGAGCAATTGTTGCAAAGAGATTTGGAGCAGAACATCGATGCAATAGTTGAGCAACAATAATTAGTTGATTCAATGGAACTGGAAGAAACGCAGAAAGGTACTGAGGAGGATGTGAAAGTGTTGTCGAGTCAAGAAGTTGTAACAAAGGAAGCTAACACTCCTAAATAGTCGATGGAAATAATATTGTACGATCAAGGGATTGTAAATTCGGGTTTGATTTTTTGAAAAATCCCCCACCTGGTTGTGCCAGGTGTTGAGGATAGAAGAATCTTGAGGATAAATAGTTAATCTAAATTTTGAAAGTCCGCTAACTCAGATATTACTCAATCAGATGTTGTTGAATTTTTATTTTCTTGCTTGGATTTTAACAGACAATTATCTTTTTGTTAGGTGTTGATGTCGCAATAAAGAGAGTAGTTGTATTTCGTTCACAAGAAGGGGAAGTTAGGAAGGGGAAGAAGCATCTCCAAGAGGGAGAGCGAAAGAAACACAGAAGAGGCAAGAAGAAGTCTTTCCAAGAAGAAAAATGAAAGAAGCCTCCTCAGAGAGAATAGTGCCAGAAGAGAAAGGGACTTTATTTACCTATTTTGTAATGTGTTTTCTATAGTCAGAAGTTTTAATGAACTTTTCCGTCATGTAATACATGATGTAGAAGAAATCTAATGGAGTAATTTACTCATGTTCATTCAGCACAAGCATGAATCTTTGTCTATTTGAGTTATGTTCGTTGAAGAGAGATTTTGTCATAGTGTAACAATGCTAAATCTGAAATCTGTTGGAAGTGTATTCTTTGTGTGAAGTAGATGAGTGCTAAAGTTTGATTGTTCAGAAACAACTAGAGATGTGTTGAATGCGAACCCCAACATCTACTAAGATTAATCGATAAGCATTTAATTAACATGCTACTTTGAAACGTATGCATAAGATTTCCTCTCTCAAAAAATATATCTATCTAGTCCTTCCATGGTATATAAGCATCTGACTACAAACATTTGGGGAGCATTTTCCTCATAAAATGAAGCTTGAAAGAAAACAATCATAACCATGATATACAAGAGGCATAAGCCTACTAGCAGTCAAGTAACTCTCTACTTGCTACATAAACCTGCAAGCAACTGTCTTTAGCTATATGATGTTGGGAAATGTATGCCCTCATGAAAGTATATTTCATTTTCCTTCTCCAAAACCTTCAAGAAGTTCCTAAAACACAAGAGAAAACCAGTAGATGCTTCTACTAACCAAAATAACTTAAAAAATTCCATGTGCAAAGATGGAGTTATACAAATCTAACTTTGATGCATATGGTTATGTTAGTCTCATAGAATTGGAGGGGAAATTTTATGCAAAGTTATGAGTTATGATGCCAAAAAGTATCCAAATGGAGTAGATATGGTAATCTAAATTCACATCTCAAATAATTCTCAGAATGTTTAGAAACTCATGTGCATCATAAGTGATCACAAACTTTATTTTAAAAACGAACGCCTTGCTAGTCAACAAGAAACTAAATGCTTGTTTACAGATATGGTATACAGTTTAGATTCACTGTGAAAAAAAGGAACTCTTGAAGTGTCAATGTATACCAACTTAAATTTGTCAATTTGGATCTTCTATGAAGACGTTATGACCAAAATAGTGAACCCATGTGTATGGGTAGGACCTCCCACTACGTATGAAGGCTACAAAGTGAATGGTCTCCACACATTTCTTGCATTAATCAAAATAGAGGAAGTTATGGTCATTTTAGTGAAGGGAGGTATCAAAAATACCTTCTATAAAAAGAAAGTATATAGAAATCCTAACTCTCCAAATGAAATTAGATGAGTAAATGATATTCAATGTGCATTATTAATATGTTCATCAATATCCATGTATGCTTACATGTATGTATACATGTATAGATTTATGTATGTTTGTATGCATGCATTCCATAAATATATATACATGAATACACATATGTGATGATTTTGACATATAAACATATGCATATATGTGTGATATGCACTTGCATACATCTTTTTGCATGATTATATGCATGGATTATGCATAGAAATGCATATATCTAAACATGTATATGCATACATATGTGCATTAAAATGCACATACATGTATGTAAGGCATATGGAATGTATGCATGGGTATGAATATGTTCATGAAGAGAAATATTTATTTGAGTGCATATGTGTGTATTCATGTGTGATGGGGTAAGATTGTAACACCCCAATGTAGCTATGAAAGATGGCTACCCTCCACTAGGCCCACAAAGTCTGATATATGCTCACTATTCTAGAATATTCTCTCTACCTTTACATAGATTCAAAATGCAAATTTTCATACTTCAAGTAGACCCTAAGATCTATCCAACATGATTTCAATTAAGGAAAATATATGTTTTAACTATGAGAACCATCCACTTCAAGACAGACTATCTATCTACAACACTCTCTCCCTATGTGCAGAGATAAAGGTTCACAAACTTTGTAGATTCTCACAATTCACTCAATAGAAACTTGAAACTTTGGGAAACTTTGGGGCACTATATGAGGGACCAAATGAATCTTGAAATAAAAAATATATATAGATTAGAATAAGAAAGTAAAAAATGCTTTGTAATCTAGTACGAACAAAACTATTAAAGCCTAGATACACCTCTAAATAGAAAGGAGAAAAATAATGAGAAAATGAGATAAGCAAGAAAGGGGGCTACTTGGTGGAGTTCTGTATTTCATTAAACAAAATGGGAAAATCGTGGAAATCATAAAACCCAAGAAACAAAAGCAAAATTATGCTTATATAGAAGTTTACTTTTCCTATAATCTAGCCAACTACCCACTAATCAGTGTAAGTGAAATTTTTTGTGGGTAATTGAGAAAATTTAAATTTGATTGATTTTTGTGGAGATCATAACTTGATTCCATGACTTTGTGTCCTCATGTTTTATTGTTCCACTTGAAAAACTCATCAATGAGAAATTTTGTATATTTGAGACTTGATTTTCAACACTCCTTCTCATGTCTCTATGCTTAGGTCCTTCATTCCAATGCATGCCTTAAAGTGTTGTAGCTTTACTCCATCCAATTCTAGGGTAGTCATATCTGCATATTGGTCCTTTGTACTAACGTGTTCCAACTATACATCCTTTGACATGATGTTCTCTCTAATAAACTGACAATGCACTTCTACATGCTTGGACCTTTCATGAACACTCAATTTTGAGCCACGCATATGCTACTTATGTTTTCACAAATAAATAGGTACTTGCTTAACATGTAGATCAAGATTAAAAAACAATTTCTTGAGCCACATAAGCTCACATGAGTCACACTTGATTGTTTCTTTGACATTCATGAGATGTTCTTTACCCCTAGCATGATAACATATCCAATAGTCAATTTGTGAATAAAAAATGACTTTTTTTGAAAAGTCACATATATAGTTATTGCTTACTACAAAGGGCCCATTTCTTAATACACATGTCAAAAGTTACTTTTTATATAGATTTTTTAATAAAATTATTCAAAATGGTTCTTTTTTCAAACTCCCTCTAAAAGTAAAGTGCCATTTCATCAAACTCGTAACTTTCCTTACCCAAGAAAATGTGTTTTCTAAATTTCTATAATTTTCACTCATATAGAATGGAAAACCTCATCCTAACCCATATGCATATCAAAATATTACTTTTTTCTATGTGTAGGTACTTCTTTGTCCATTATGCATGTTATTATGATTCTCTTCTCTCTCTCCCCCTCTCTTACCATATGAATCCTAGCAGCCATGGGGTACTCGAACAATTTTCTCCAAGGAGAAGATGTAATAGTAATGGAATCACTCATAAAAAATATTTTTTGCCTTGAGATCACAATATCCATGTCCAAGTAGGTAGTTCATTCTTTCCTTGTGATCCAAGATCTACTATTCATTTTACATTCTAGTATTCATCTACTATTTTTCAAGAGAAAGAACAAGCAATAACATCATTGGAAGCTCTTACATGTGGAGTGGGAGGACACAAACATCATATAGGTAATTCATATGAGAAATACGTGCTTCATCAACACCAAAGAAGCACTTGAAATCGTTAAATGTTTTGTTTTACTTACTTCTCCTTCTTTTCAAAATAATGACACCAATATTACATAGTATGGATAAGCAAATGTGTGTGAAAGCCCTTCTACATGCTTATAGAAGTTATTCATTGAATTATAAAGAGGACATGATTAATATTGCTTTATAATACTTACACATAAAAGAAATATGCCTAGGCATGTTTAGCATGGAACCATGACTAAGGATTCAATGAAGAAATCATATCCTTAGTTGATCAGAACTCATATATCTATCTATCTATCTATCTATCTATCTATCTATCTATCTATCTATATATATATATATATATATATATATATATATATATATATATATATATATATATATATATATACATATATATATATATATGTGTGTGTGTGTGTGTGTATACAAAACAAAAAAAAACTTTTAATTTATAGATGCTTCAAAAATCAATCTTTTTCTTCTAGAATAATTCTTCTAGAATAAAGCTACTTCTATTAATTTTCTTTTCACATCCTCTTTTAATTTGATCTTATATGTTTTTATCTTTTTGGTAAATGTGGTGATAGATTAAAATTTATATTAAAGCTACTAATCATCAATGACTTGGAATAGTAAAAGGTAAAGTACATTCTACATTCAGATGTTGTTTGTTTCTTTAGGTTGTGCTCATTTTATTCATTGAAATATAACATGTTGTAATGACATATGGAGAATTTTGATATATCAATTTGTATGAGTCAAGATTCTAGTACACTTGTAATGGAAAAGTTACATTATAGATCTAATAGTAATCTCTTAAAAAGTACATGTCATATTAGTGGTTCTATGCATATTGATTAATTGCATAATACTCACTTGGTTTTCTTCAAAAACAGCTTTTGCAAGAGTTTGACAATTAGACAGGTTTTGATGAAATTACAATACAACATTGCAAGTGAAAATTGGAGACGATCAACAATACCTTTGCATCATGATCAATGTCACGCACAAAAGTTCTTTGATGGCTCAACTTGGCAATGAAGTTATATAAAAGGCATCATTTGGTTATTTCATACTAACAAGTTTTTGTAGTATATTCTATCCATCTTCAAGGTACACAATGACCACCTTGGATGCAGCCCCATCAAAGAGCATGAAGTGGTCTAGATGCAACAGAGGTCACCATACAATCATATAGTGCTTCAATATGACAAAGTGAAGTGGATTAAAATTATCAACATAGTTCATAGCCTCATCCTTATAATCGTTCCTGATAGCATGATGAAGATCAACCACCACAGATGTGACCATTCAAATAAAGATTCTAAGGGCATGCACAAAGGGGAAGAATGGATCCACTACTTGCTAGTGATGAACCATTTGAACTCAATATACCTCCGAATAGAACATCAATGATGAAACATGAAGTAGTCATTCCAACTCATCCAAAAAGGATAGCTTCAAGGAACCATCATGAAACATAAGCATATTCCAATATCACATCAAGTAGAGGCTAGAAAGTCACTACTATAAGGTCAAAGCACATTACAAGCATATGAGAAAAGAGAGAAAATAAAAGCTATGCCATAATTTGTGCCACAATGTCAATCAAGGCATACATGTAAAATGAATAAGAATAATCAACCACATCATAGATCATAAGCGCAACTTGAAGTTGCTCCTAATGCGAAAGCAATAAAAAAGTGAGACAACATTGTAGATCCTTTGTGCTTCACTATGGATATAATCAATAGCACTTCAAGATATCCAAGAGGAAGTAGATGCATTCCTTACTTTTATTTTGAAAGATGTTAACTTGTGTTTAGCTCATGTGAAGATGATGACTATACAACCAAAGGAACTAGATGGGACCATACATGATTATATAATCATTCTTGTTGAAGGGATACATTTTGTAGAATGAAATTTGCATTATGATAATCTACTTTTTCATCATCTTTCTTAGACATGCTCAAGTCCACATTGATCTATATCATATGCTCACAATTGTATCACTTGCTTAAAGATGGTATACGTGCAAAACAAATCACTTAAGATTCAAAACTCATATTTCCATTGTTCAACTAAGTTGTACGCGTAATAAGTTTCATGGACCTAAATTTTAGATGTTGAATCACTCTCAAGATTTGCATAATATATGAGCCTATAGAGACCACAAAATAAAGTGCTAGAAGCATTTATAACATCACCATTCAAGAGATTGCAAATTGTACATCTAACATCAATGAATCTAACAGCCAATTCAACCTTGGCTAGTGCCGAAATTCATAATACATTTTTCTTAATCCCTAACACATATAATGCATTTGACAATGTGAACAAACTACCATATATATTACTTAAAATGATCTTTCCAACTCCCTTGAGACATTAGTCCTTGTAGGAGCTGTTGGTGCAAGAAAACCACCAATTGATGTTTTGGATAAAGACTTGCAGTCAAGGGATGAAGAAACGATTAACAATTGAAGATTGAAGATAGAGTATGTTCAGGAAATGAAGTCTTGTATACATATGTACATTAATTTGTAGTTAGCTCACTTATACCTTTTGTATGGTCATGAGCTTGTACATATATGCCTATATATACAAGTAGAAAGTTGGGGCAAGTATGAGAGAGCATGAGATAAGAAGAATTAGATGTTGGAAGAGTTATTAGAAACTTTAGAAGTGAAGGAGATCCCTCTCATCATTCAATTGTAAACTTTCCAGAGAAGAAGAAAAATTGCACCGGATCTTTTGCTGAGTACTGCTTCTATGTTTAATATTATGTAAAATGATTTTGTATAAGTCTAAGTCTACAGTTGATTAACCTCTGTACAAGTTTTCAGATCCTAATTGTGATCAGGCTGAGAGAATTGAGAGTAGGAACATTTACATGTGTAAATGTGAAGAAGTGAAGTTGCAGCAGACACAAAATTCGATGCTAATGTTTGTTTTGAGCAAGCAAGCACTCATTCTTTAAGTTGCAAGGTAAGCTACCTATGAATAAAAGCATTTGAATAAACCCATTGAAATTTGAGAGAAATATGCATTAAAAGTTATAGGTGTAAAAGTCGACTATAGAGAACTACAGTTTTAGACATAGGTGGATTGTTTGAATCATTTCTCAAGACCTACAGAGTCTTTTGAGATGATTTAACTTGGATAAGGTGCACAATCTATAGGCAACACTTTGTACAAGGTGCATCAGAAAATTTACACATCTGATCAGTCAATGAGTGAGTTATGTGCAACACACTTTTTTGACTAGTGAATTTCTTCCCAGATAGTTCAAAAATTTATAATCTGGTTTTGGTCCTTAAAATTGGTAAACGTTTTGAGTTGTTCTTGATATAGAGGTGCTCTAACATCAAGGATAGCTTGTTCTTTTGGAGATTAACACTCTCTGTTAGTGGTATCAGAGCAGGAGTCATCAAAATAGAAGAAAGGAGGACCTCGATTGCTGCAGTCATACAAAAATCAACATTTGAAGGGTCAAAAGGTGAAAGATTAAAGAGACATTTTGAGGGAAGGAGGCTAGAAGCTATCAAGAAGATCAAAAGGAACTTCATTCGAAGTAAAGGTATAGTTATTCCCCATAAAGCTTGAAGAATTTAATACACAAGTGAAGAAAGGATGGGAGATTCTCTTCAGATAGAGAAATTGGATAGAGAAAATTATCCAGCTTTTTTAAGGAGGATGGAAGCTCATTGCATGAGAAAAGACCTGATAGGATATATCACAAGTGAAGAAGAAAAACCACAATTCAGAGATCCTAGTGTTCCAACTAGGGATGGACTCTCAGATTTGAAGACTTGAATGAAGAGAGATGCTCAAGCAAGGAGCATTATCTACATGGGAGTCAATGACTACTTGCTACCTCATATTAGAGGTCTTGAAAGTGCAAGTGATATATGGAATGCTTTGGAGGAGCATTTCCAAAACACTACAAAGTCAAGGAAGGCAACTTTGTGGGTAGAGCTTACAACATTCAAGAAGAAGGCCTCTCACTCCATTTCTGATTATGTAACAAGGATGAAGGACATTGCAGATGCATTAGGAGCACTTGATGAAGATATTGAGGAGGATAAATTGGTAAGGCAAATCCTCACGGGTTTGAGAGGAGATGAGAAATGGAAGCCATTCATTTTGTCTACTGAATTATTACTAGATCATTTCACTCCTGATTTAAATCAGTTGCTAGGACACATGCTAACTTTTGAGCAGGATGTCAAAGGTAATGGTGATAAGAGTGCAGCTCAAGCAATGTATTCAAAGGATAAGAAGAAGATAGCCAGGGCAAACAATAAGTAAATGAAGAAGAAGGTACAACTAGCCAAGCCAACTTCCTAAGAGGAAGAGGAGGTGGCAAAGGTAGAGGAAGAGGCAGAAGCAATAAAGATGGAGCCAAAGCTTGTTGGATTTGTGGTAACACAAATCATTTAGCTCATGATTGTTGGCATAATAATCAGAATAATGGAGGATATAATCAGAATTTAATTCAAGAGGAAGAGGTGGTAGAAACCAAAGAGGTAATTTTAGAGGTAGAGGTAGTAGAGGTTATTTTGGAAGAAATGCAGGTAGAGGATTCCAAAGTCAATCCTACAACAATACCTACTACAATTATGCTTCAGATCAGAAGGAGGATTCAACCTTGATTATGAATGCAACTTGTGAAAGACAAAGTGAAGACCAAAGAGTCTTCTACATTGACTCAGGATGTAGTAATCAACTGAGTGGTAATATAGCATTGATGACTGATTTGGAAAATAAGGTAACTAATCATGTAGTTCAAACATGTGATAATACAAAACACAATGTGAATTCAATTGGATCAGTGAATGCCAAGGATGGAAGTACTCTCGTGAGTAAGTTCTTGTATGTTCCTACAATTCCAAAGAATTTGATAAGTGTAGGGAAAATTGTTGAAAAAGTTTATGAATTAAGCTTTACTAATGATGGAGTTTTTGTGGAAGACCCTAGCAATGGGTATAAACATATTGTTTCAGGGAAGAAAGAAGGAAGACTCTTCACATTGAAGATTCAAGGTAATGTTGGTCATGCCTTGTTCACTTATGGAGGACATAAGATCTCTGAGTTAGATCTTTGGCATAAAAGGCTTGGACATTTCAATGAAAGAGGTATTAAGGATATGGTTAACAATGGTTTAGTGCTTGGATTTTCTAATGTTGCAGGTCAACATATGACATACAGATGTGAGGCATGTCAATTAGGTAAGGCTCATAAGCAATCATATTTAAAGCATGGATTTATGTATTCAGAGAAGCTTGAATTGCTACACATAGATCTGTGGGGACCATCAAAGGATTTAAATATAAATGATTCAAGATATTGTGTGATTTATGTTGATGATGCTACTAGATGGATCACTATCTATGTGATCAAAGATAAATCAAAGGTATTTAATACATTCAAACATTATCATGTGCATGCAGAAAGAATTACAGGTCAAACATTGAAGAGAGTAAGGTCAGATGGAGGGGGAGAGTATTTCCCATTAGTGATTACTTATGGAATGTAGGTATAAAAAGGGAAGTTAATTGTACGTACTCTCCTCAACAAAATGGTGTAACAGAAAGGAGAAATAGAACTCTCGTTGAGTTTGCAAGATCAATGATGAAGGAGAAAAATTGTCCAAATTATTTGTGTGCTGAGGCTGTAAATACAACCACATACTTGGTTAATAGGTTACCATGTAAAGCTTTGCAGGGAATGACACCATATGAAGCTTGGTGGGGTAAGAGGCCTACCTTAGATCATTGCAAAGTGTTTGGATGATTGGCCTATGCATACATGCCATCTCAATTGAGGCATAAATTGGAACCTAAACCTGAAAAGTATGTGTTCATTGGATATGATGATAAAAGATGGGTTATAGGTTGTGTCATCCATCCACAAAGCAATTTCTTGTATCAAAGGATGTTACATTTGATGAGCAAGGTACTTGGTATGCAAGAACAATAAATAATCATGCAACTGATGAAGAAGTTTTGAATTAGAAGAAAGGTAAATCAAAGGTTAAGATTTTTTATGAAGAAGAGAACAATGAAGTACAAGTTGAAGTTGAAGAAGTGCCAAGGTTTGATTCAGAATGTGATGAACCAGAAACTTCAAGAAGTGGAGAACTCAAAAGGTCATCAAGACACAAATGGCAACCTACAAGGGATAGCTATGACACTTCTTTTTTGACTACTAAAGACTATGCTTACATGGTGAAAGGAGATGACCTACATATGAAGAGGCAAAAGGTAAGGAAAATTGGAAGAAAGATATGCAAGAAGAGTATGATGTATTGATGGAGAAAACGTTCAAGATTAGTGACTTGGGAGACTTGTCATATTTCTTGGGCATGGAGATCTCATATACTCAACATGGAGTGTATGTGACTCAAGAAAGGTATTTGAAGAACTTGTTGATCAAGTTTTAATATGAAAGATTGCAGGGTAGCACCTACTCCAATGGAGGTGAATCACAAATTGAGAAGATATGGAGGAGAAGAATTCAAGGATATGAATTTATATCAAAGTCTGGTTGGTAGTCTAATCTACGCTACATTAACTAGGCCTGATTTGTCATATGTAGTTAGAGTGTTGTCTCAATTCATGCATTGTCCTAGGAAAGAACATTGGGTTGCAAGACAAAGAGTGTTGAGATACATTAAGGGTACATTCAAGGAAGGTTTGTATTATGGTTTTACATCAGATACAAACATCAAGATATATAGTTATATAGATTGGGCAGGTAATCCTGATGATAGGAGATCAACATATGGATACTTGTGCTATGTGGGAGATAAGCTAATCTCTTGGTGCTCTAAGAAGTAACATACAGTTGCTTTATCATCTACAAATACAGAGTATAAAGGTATGGTTGAAGCTACAAAGGAAGTCATATGGTTGAAGACTCTCATGAAGAGTTTTGACATCATTCAGAGTACACCCACTATTCGTGGAGATAATATGAGTTCATTGTGTCTAGCTGCTAACCCTCTTTTTCATGATAGGACTAAACACATTGAGATTCAGTATCACTTCTTAAGAGGGAAGGTGATTGATAAGGAGATTGAAGTCATACATACTTCAACAAAAGATCAGATTGCAGATATGCTAACCAAAAAGCTTGGATGGACCAAAGCTACAGAGATTCAAAGACATGGCAGGTATAAAGAAGATAGAGAAAACCTCAATTGATGATTGAGGGGGAGCTGTTGGTGCAAGACAACCACCAATTGATGTTTTGGATAAAGACTTGAAGTCAAAGGATGAATAAAAGATTAAAAATTGAAGATTGAAGATAGAGTATCTTCAAGAAATGAAGACTTGTATACATATGTACATTAATTTGTAGTTAGCTCACTTATACCTTTTGTTTGGTCATGAGCTTGTACATATATGCCTATATATACAAGTAAAAATTTGGGGAAAGTATGAGAGAACATGAGATAAGAAGAATTAGATGTTGGAAGAGTTATTACACACTCTAGAAGTGAAGGAGATCTCTCTCATCATTCAGTTGTAAAATTTTCAGAGAAGAAGAAAAATTGCACCTGATCTTTTGTTGAGTACTCCTTCTGTGTTTAATCTTTTGTGAAATTCTTTTGTACAACTCTAATTCTATAGTTGATTTACCTCTATACAAGTTTTCAGATCCTAATTGTGATCAAGCTAAGCGAATTGAGAGTAGGAACATTTACATGTGTAAAAGTGAAGAAGTGAAGTTGCAACAGGTGCAAAATTTGATGCTAATGTTTTGGTCAGTTCTCCTTCCAGAGTGTAAAGGTTTGAGCAACCAAGCACTCATTCTTTAATTTGGAAGGTAAGCTACTTATGACTAAAAGCATTTGAATAAAGACGTTGTAATGTGAGAGAAATATTCATTAAAAGTTATAGGTGTAAAAGTCGACTATAGAGAACTACAATTTTAGACATAGGTGGATTGTTTGAATCATTTCTCAATATCTACTGAGTCTTTTGAGATGATTTAACTTGGAGAAGGTGCACAATCTATAGACAACACCTTGTACAAAGTTTCATCAGAAATCTTACACATTTGATTAGTCAATGAGTGAGTTATGTGCAGCAGACTTTTCTGAGTAGTGAATTTCTTCATAGATAGTTCAAAAATTGATAATCTGGTATTGGTCCTTCAAATTGTTAAAGGTTTTGAGTTGTTCTTGATATAGAGGTGCTCTAACATCAAGGATAGCTTGTTCTTTTGGAGATTAACACTCTCCATCAGGAGCAAGCTCAAGTGATGTGAAGAAAATGTTCTCTAAGGTAATATGTTTGGTTGTACCACTATCAAAGTACCAAACATCCATGTCTACTACAAACATGCAATGCTCATGAGAACATGGTTCATAGTTGCAATGAGTATTGAACACCCATTCCTCATTTTTAACAAGGTTAGGAGACTCTATTTTAGTTGTAGATGCTTCTACAACAATCATTCAATCCTCTTTCTTTTGGAGTTTGAGATCTATGGAAGCATGCAAATAGCACAAGGAAGAAGAAGCTTGGAGCACAAAACACAATACTGAATGTATTAACAGTAGAATTTATAAAGATAAGTCACCCATTAGGGCAATAGGCCTATGTACAAGGGGGGGGGGGCTCCTAAAGAGGGAAAAAAGGGCCCTGATGGTCCTAGTGTGTTCACACACATCACTACACAAGTATATCAACAAATCCCCCTTGGGAGTGAGGTAGTGAACAAGAAGCTGGCACTCATGTATAAGGAAGTGCCAAGCTATGTGGAATCAATCCACAAAAGGAAGTAAGCCTAAAGCTTTACGGAAAGCTTCAAAGTTCTCCCTAGGCAGAGACTTCGTGAAAAGGTCTGCAGTGTTCTCCTCCATGGGCACATATGCCAAGTTGATCTCTCCAACAGAGAACCTCTCCCTGACATAATGATAATGCACCTCAATGTGCTTAGTGGGAGCATGGAACAATGGTTCCTCGCAATTGTCGATGCGCTCTAACTATCAATGAAGATGGTGGTGGCAAAAGACTGGCCAACACCCAAATCAACCATAAGGCATCTGTGCCACACACACTCAATAATCACTATGAAAGCTTCCCTATACTCATCCACAACAACTCGAAGTGGTGACAGTAGGCTCCTTCTTGCTCAACCAAGATATACATGAGCTACCAAGCATGAAGCATGAAGCATGAAGCAAAAGCCACTAGTGGACACACGAGTGTCATAGCAACCATCCCAGTTAGTGTAAGAAAAAGCATCTAAATCTAGTGGTAGTGATCCCCCCTTGGGATAAAGCAATCCAAGTACCCGAGTACCATGCAAGTAGTGAAAGATGCGCTTAACTGCCTACCAATGCTTGACACTTGGGTCAATGCATAAACTTGCTTAGCAAACTGAATCTTTGGCCAAGTAATGTAAATGAAACATCCAACAGCCTAATGATAGAGAACAACATCAAATGCATCTCCAACATCATGAAGACTCAATCATAAACTTATCTCCATAGGAGTGGCAATAGGTTTATAGTCATCAAGGCCAAAACACTGCAATAATGTGTCAATATATTTCATTTGACACAAAGCTATTCCACCATCAACTTGCATAAACTGAATGCCCAAATAATCATGCAAATGCCTCGAATTAGACATCTCAATTGAGGCATGCAAATCAGCCTTAAAATCAGCAATATGCTTCTCATGAGGACCCATGAGTAGTGCTATGAGGATCTTGTTCACATGCACACAGAGGTTACGAATGCAAAAAACACACAGAAAAATAGAGACAACAAGAGACGCGATTGAACGCAGTATTGGGTGCAATCTCCCCCCATGCACTCTGTTTTGACAGTCCACAGAGTGCATGTATTTATAGGAATTTTTGATTACGTCGAAAAGAGTGGTTACATGAAAGCGGCTTTGAAAAACATGTGTGTAACTAAAAGTTGGTGACTTTCGTAGAAAGCCTCTTTGTTTAATATCAAAAACTGCGGTCTACAATGACTCTTATTCTAACCACTATTTTCCAAACTATTTCTAACAATAGAACCTTCTATGCGGATTTCTTTATAAACTAAATTATAAATTGGATTTATTGATGTCCGCCCTAAATTCGGATTATTGATGTCCGCCCTTCATGCTTTCACGCCCTCACGAACCTTCAGCTGCTATATCAAAAACACCAAAACACATTAATACATTAATAAAGTAACACTCCAACAATGCATTATTCAACATATTCCATAATGTATAACATGCCCCTCAATTGAAACAAGCAAGTGATCTCAGTTGATAAGATAAAATAAACATGGATGGCCAGTCACATGTTTCATCAGTGAATGAAAATAACCATGTTCCATGTTAAAAGAAACATGCATGGAAATGTTCATGGAGGAATTACCTTAATGTGTTTGTGTGTGATATGCAAAAATTAAGTGGTCATAATGAGGTGCTAATTGTGTTTTATGTATCCATTGACATTCTTCAATAGAGTGATTTTTGTACTTAACCAAATATCGATAATATTGAGTACCTGTGCGTGTAGTAGTGACATCATGATCAATTATTTTCTCAAGAACCAAGATTTCAGATTGTTCTTCAATCAAAGGAGGGTCATGAAGAAGTGGAGTGAGTGGTAAAGTACCTTTAAATGGTTTAAGTAAACTAATATGAAAAGAGTTATGTATATTCCAATGAGATGGGATATCTAATCTAAACGAATTGTCATTAAGTTTTTCTATAATGCGAAAGGTTCCATAATAATGTCGTGCAAGTTTAGTTTTAGGATGCTGCAAAATATTTTTGAGATGTCTTTTAATGATACGCAACCATACAAGATCATTATCCTTGAATTCCTTGGCTAATCGTTTAGTATTGATATTACGTGTGTATCTCTCTTGACTTTTCCTAATGTGCTCGTGAACATCGTGAAGTATAGAAAAGTGATCTTGAGCAATAGAATCATCCACGGAATGTCTGTTTGGGTGAGTGGCATGGGAGTGGGAAGCTTTTTACCATAAACAATTTCAAAAGGTGCACGACCAGTAATGGTGTGTGTGGTCTTATTGTAAGCAAATTGAAGCAATGGAAACTTTTCATCCCAATTAGTTGGACTATCTAATGAATAACAACATAATAAATGAAGAATCGTACTATTTGTGGCCTCACTTTGTCCATTACCTTCGGGATGAAATGCAGAACTAAAATCTATTTTAGAACCAAAATGTTCAAACAAGGAAACCCAAAAATGATTACAAAATCTAACATCAGGCTCAGATAACATTACTTTAGGAAATCCATGATGTGGGAAAATGCATTTACAGAATAATTTTGTAGCCTGAGGTGCAGACAAATATCTCCTACGTGGAATGAAATATGCATATTTACTAAACCTATCAACTATTGTCCAAATCATATCATTATGTGATGAAGTAATAGGAAGACCGGTGATAAAATCCATAGAAATTTGTTCCCATTGTTCGCTAGGAATGGGTAGTGGCATTAACAATCCAAATGGTTTACCATGATGACGTTTTACACGTTGACATACAATGCATTGAG
This sequence comes from Ceratopteris richardii, assembly GCA_020310875.1. Taxonomy (NCBI): domain Eukaryota; kingdom Viridiplantae; phylum Streptophyta; class Polypodiopsida; order Polypodiales; family Pteridaceae; genus Ceratopteris; species Ceratopteris richardii. The sequence continues at coordinate 50,831,070 of CM035432.1, read as the reverse complement.
AAACATAATGTGCAATATCTTTTTCCATGTGTGGCCAAAAGAAGAAATCTTTGCAGGCAGAAATGGTGTTTTGTATGCCTCTATGACCCATGTAAGATGGTTCATGCATTTCTTTGATGACAAAATCTTTAAAAGCTTGGGTTATGCATAATCTATGTTGAAATTAAAGAAAACCATTATGAAATGTATAATGTTCATCAGATAAAGATGCAGCACTGTTGAAGTCATGCCATGCACGTGAAAAATAAAAATCAGATGCATAAGTGGAAACCATTTCTTGAAAAGAATGTATTTGGATGGCAGAAATATTATGCAAAACAATAGAATGTGAAGGAAATTGGCTAAGAGCATCAGCTACAACATAAGCCGCTTACCAGGCTGATATTGGATCATGGGTTGGAAATTTTGAATGAATGATGCCCATTTAAGATGGCGATCAGAGATTAAGGGCTGATTCAATAAATGCTTAATAGCTTGTTGATCTGTTTTGATTAGGACCTCAAAGTCCATAAAATAGTGTTTCCGAATTCGCAAAGCATGCACAACTGCTAACAATTCTTTATCATATGTACTATAATTCTTTTTAGAGGACTTAAGCTTCCTAGTCTCAAATGCAATGGGATGATCATTTTGCATTAAAACTGCACCTATCCCTAAACCACTAGCATCAGTAACAACATGAAAGGGTTGTGAAAAATCAAGTAATTGTAAAACACGTGCATGTGAAAGTGCATGTTTGAGGTTTTCAAAGGATTGTCGTTGGGTAATCCCCATGCAAATATTATTTTCTTTTTCAATAACAAGGTAAGGGGCAATGCTAAATAAGAAAAATTTTGAACAAACTTCCTATAGAAACTAGCCAACCCAAGAAAAGAACGAACATCATTGATTGATTGTGGTGTAGGCCATTCTACTATAACTTTAATCTTTTTTCGATCCACATGCACACCTTCACTTGAAATAATATGTCCTAGATATTCTAGCTTACGTTGAAAGAAGTAACTCTTTTCACGATTAGTGTAAAGAGTGTTTTCTCGTAGTAAATGAAAAACTATTTTAAGATGCATCTCATGCTCACTATCATTCTTATTGTAAACAAGTATCGAAAAATACAAGAACAAAAGCTTGGTAATCAAGAAAAATGTTGTTCATCATTTGTGCAAATATAGCAGGAGCATTAGTAAGTCCAAAGGGCATTACCATAAATTCATAATGGCCTGTTTGAGTTCTAAATGCAGTCTTAAAAATATCACTTTGCATCATACGAATCTAATGGTATCTTGATTTTAGATCAATTTTACTAAAGAAGCGAGCTCCTTTTAATTTATCTAAATGATCATCGATGCGAGGTATGGGGTATCTATTCTTTATCGTGATCTTGTTAAGGGATCTATAATCAATGCACATTCAATAAGTTTTATTCTTCTTCTCTAGTAAGAGAATTGGTGCTCCAAATGGGGAAGAACTAGGCCTTATAAGTCCTTTCTGTAGTAAGTCTTTTACTTGGTTTCCTATTTCCTTTTGGTGTACTGGGCCATGTCTATAAGGTGCTTTATGAGGAGCATAACTACTAGGGACTAAGTCTATGCTATGGTCAAAGGATCCTCGAGAGGGTGGTAGTTCAGAGGGATATTCATACATAAAACAATCCTTATAAGTAGTCATGAAAGGTTTACGTGCATCAGGAAGTGTATGAGTATAATCATTGATGACATTGACAAAAACAATGCATGAATTGAATCCTTTCCTAAATGCACGTTTTACTTGAGTATGACTAATCAATGGAAATGGCTGGAAATCATGTCATGCAGACAAAGTAATGATTTGACCTTCAAATTCAGAATTAAAGGTATGTGTATGGTAGTCAATCTGTGGGTTATAATGATGACGAAAAGGCATACCTAGTATAACATCGTAAGATTGCAAAGGTGCAATTAAAAATGTTTGTAAATCAACATATGGACCTATGCTAATTGTAACATCTTGTACTTCTCATGTTACATTATAAAGATTACCTTGAAATGCAGCTTTTACTTCATACAAAGAAGGAAACGTTTTCAATTTAAGTTCTTGTACTAACAAGTGTGAAATGAATTCATGTGAACTACCATCATCATGTAGAATTTTAACGAGTTTGTTGTTTATAGTTCCTTGCATGCAAAGTAGATAATGAAGAGAGATATCATTACCCAAGGTACTTAAGTCCTTCTCCAATGATCCCTCTGTCCAAAGAAGGAGGAATTTCTTCATTGTGGGCCTCCATGTTATGTAATTGAGCTGCAACTGGTTTCATGTTAAGAGGTCGCAATCGGCACTTTGTTTTTGTATGTCCAGGTTTACCACAATTCCAGCACGTGATTTGTGGTTGCTTTTGTTGGGCATCCATCGCTGAAGTTTGTAGGGTAGGTGGTTTGGTAGGTTGGAGAGATGAAGCAACAGGTGCAATTGAGTAATTGGATTGTGGTGGACGAGGAAAACTAGGGTAAGATGGGGCATTAAAAGTATGCTTCATGGGAAGATTTGGTTTAGCAAAAAATGGTTGTTGACGTGGTTGTTGTAGATGAAGCGACTTGGTTATGGACTGGAATTCTTTCTCTGCATCATAGGCGAAAGATATAACCTCGTTGAGGATTGTAAGTCATAAGGTTTGAAGCTTAGCTTGGATTCCCACCTCGAAACCATCTTTGTATTTCTGTTGCAAGCTATCCTCCGGTACATCTTCAAGCATTCAAACCAATAGTAAATTTTGCTAGAAGCGCTCCGTGTAGGTAGTAACCGTATCACCCTCCTTCCATGTAAGGGTCGTCCATGCACATCAAACATGCAACTGGTATTGAGGAGGAAGAAAAGAATCCTTCACTTTCTCTTGGAAAGCCTTCCACGTTGTTGGACGCTCAGTACTGTGCTGCAGGACATTCCACCAGAGTTGAGCTTTTCCTACTAAATAGTTAGTGGCAAATTTGACTTTTTCACTTTCAGCATAGTTTTCATCAGTATAAAAATCATCAAATTGTGAAAGCCATGAAAGGATTAAAGGGCCATCCTTACGACCATCAAATCGTAAAAACTGGTATTTCTTAACAACGATCTTGGAATGTGTGTCGTCCGACTGGGCAGAGAGAATAGCTTTGACCACCCTCGTAAAGTTGTCTTCATTAGTTTGCATCTTTTTGAGTATTTCATCGCATTGTCGGATCTCGTTCTGAGGGCCTCGTAATTCGTGCCATAGGAGCTCCAATTGTTGCTCGAGTGTGACTCGGGTAGAGGTGATTCGGCGAAATCCTCCATGTTGTTCATAGGGTCCATAAGGATGTAGGGACAAAACCTTCTTGCTAGATATGTAAAAACAATTTTTGAGTTCTTTGAGTTAAAACGTAGAAGGAATGGTTGTTCTTGGGAATTGAAGAAGTAAGAAAGAGATGAAAGTTATATTAAATATAAGAAAAGAGAAGTAGAGTGACAACACAAAGAGGTAGTGTAGTGGTAAAACACTTCCCTTGTGTGGGTGAGGTTGTGGGTTCAAATCCTCCCACCTTGGTGAATCTAAAAGTCCTTATTACCACTCATACATTAAAACTGGTTCGCGCATAGCCAATGGCTACCATGGGAGCCTTCGGTGCCAATGATGCCAATGTAATGCCTAATGTATGCCTAAGTTATGCTTAAGTTATGCCTAAGTTCTTTGCCTTAGTCGACGCCTTGAGGTAAGCCGAAGGAGTAAACGTAGGTGTAAACGTAGGTTCTAGTTCTGGTTCTAGAACTAGAACTGAAACAAAAACCGAAACCGCAACAATGACAAGGAAACGGTGTCGTCGAGATTTTCTCTCCTCTCTCACTTGTGAAGGCCTACAAAAAACATATTTGGTGAAGGTAGCCAGAATTCCTCGAGAAGTCCAGGATGCATCAAGGATGTCAAAGGAAGGTCACATACAAAGTTTCAAAGAAATCAAGAAAGTCCATGGTAGCGGTCAAAGCTGGTCAAAGCTGGTCAAAGTTGGGAAATTAGGGCAAAAATTTCATTGTCACCAAATTACATGAAAATCCATATACTTGTAAAGATTGTCAAAGGCAATCTATAGCCCAAATTTCAGCAGAAAATGGATTTTGTAGCACATTGATATGCTATGTTCATTTTGTAAAAATGTATTTTTTCTAGTTTGACCCTACAAATTCTTGTAAAGAAATTTATGTTAGCCATATGGTTTGGCATGTATAAAGATCATATGTGGCTACATATTTGTACAAATTTTCAAGGCTATCAGAGCTTCCTAGAGACCTTAATGCCACCTTGCAAGCTTCCAAATGTAGTCAAACTTGTACAAGGGAGATTCAGATGGGAGTTTTTTCTGCATATTCTTGAAGGAGATCTTTGGAAACATAGTCCTACAAAGTTTCATCTTCATCAAAGCCTATTTGGAGGGTCAAAGAGTACAAAGTCCAGTTTTCAGGATCAGTGCAGTTTTCTAGTTTAAGCAAATTGAAGGGTTGAAGGGCCACCACATGGCGAAAGCTGATTGAGCCATGTTGTACGATCAAGATGAGCTCAAATTCAAGGGTGAAGATGCACTTATGCTTAAAGCAAGGAGGATCCACGAGTTTTTCCATAAAAGAAGACTTTTTTTTACAATCAAAGATCAATAATGCAGTGTTTCTCCAAAAATAGTGGCTTATCTTATCCGAATTGATGTCAGCACTGATCCGACGGTGCAGATCATCCCCAGATCCAATGGTGGAGAATGAGGGCACCTAAATTTCACTCCTTTACACTAGATTTGATAGAAAGAAAAATTCCAAGCCATTGATTTGATTAATCAAATGGTTGTAATCGAAAGTAGTGATCCTAGAGTTGAGAGTTGATTTCTCTAGATCCAAGGGCCCAAATTCATTCAAAAAACTACATAAACCCCCCTCCAAACTCCTAGAGCATCATTGTTAGGCATCCATAGGGCTCATGCTAGCTTACGGTTTCCTTGAGACGATCACCCTCGGTTGAGCGAGTGAGGATCTAAGGTGAGCTAGTATGAGTATAGAACCTAGTTTCAAATTTAAGTTAGAACTCCAATCTAGGATAGGCTCTTGAAACCAGCATCTCTATCTTGACTCACCCTCGGTGGAGCGTGTGAGTGAGTTAGAGCTGATTTTAATGAGTCTTAGACTTCTTTAGTTAGACGTTACGAGCCTAGACAGACATAGGGTCACTGGAGTGGAACTCACCTTCTTACGTGTGACATTCGGTTGAACTGTCATGGTTTGAGGGTCGGAACCACCTTTGATCAGTAGACTGCCTAGCTTGACATACCACGACGATCTTATACATGTATCTTAATTCAAATCCTTTTAATTCATGTCACTTGTTACTTGTCTCTTGTCTCCTCTCTCAGTCTCTTAAGTATTTTTACATGTCTTCTATTTCTTCTATGTGTGAGAAGGCTCCGCAGTATTGCGTTGAACCAGTGAGGATGTTTCTTTGAGCTTGTGAGTAAACTCTATCATCATAATTCACTTGCATGCATATAATCCATACATACCCATACATATTGATTAGTTTCTGAAAGTGTATAAGAAGCTCCAATATTGGACCATTCTTCCTTTCGAAACTGGTTTATGTGTAAGGATTCCATCTATTCACGTCATGCATACATATCATCCAAAGAAGACTATGCATATGAATTAGAATTAGGAAGTGTTTAAGAAGCTCCTTCAATGTACCATTCTTCCTTCCAAATTTGATTCGTGTGTATGGTTCTCTTTCATTCTTATCATTCATGTTCATAAATCTAACTTGCACTCCTACATTCCCATTCCCATAAACATTTCAACATCTCTCTCTTCTCCATTCTCAAAATTAATTTCACTTTCATGTCCTTAAACCTTCCAACATTCATTAGCTTCATACACCCTGTGTGTGCCACGACCGGACCCGATCCACCCGGATTGCGATCACCTCCACATTTGAACCTGACGTGAAACGCTTCGTGGCATTTGCTTCTGATCTTGTTGGGAGGTTGTGATCCATATCCTTTGTTTCATATTTTTCATCCTCATCATATCATCATCATCAGTCTTGAGTGTTGCACTGGATTTCTCACAGTATCGTGCACATCTTCGTTGTGAAGTAAACGCATTTGTGAGAGATCTAGAGCATCGTGCATCACTTGCTTATTCACATAAGATGGAGGAAGGATTCAAATCCCTTATTGTTGAGAAACAAGGCCAAAGAATAGTCGCTTCTATGTTGAGAGAGAAGGGAAAATTCAATGGCATCAACATCACAAGCTACTTAGATTTGTTTGAAGAGCAACCTATGATTTTTGGTCTTCCCGAAGATCTTTTGATATCATTCTTTGAACGAATTGTTGATAGCTCTATCATAAACCGTGTCACTCAATATGATAGTCTTCCTTGGAGTGATTTTAGAAAGGAGATGCTCAAAGAACTCTATCTTGAAGATTATAGCCAACATAATCGAGATGGATTCTTACGATGGGTCGATTCTCCAAAGCCTAGTAGCTCTATTACTCACTTACAAAATGAGTATATTAGACGCTATGAACAACTTCCTGATGAGGATACGATAACTTTGGAACCTGATCTTGTGATCAATTTTCTTAAGCTTCTTCATCCTGAAACTCGTAGGGAAGTTGAACGGCGATTAGAAGAACCAGATAAGCACTATGGTCTTACTGACAATTGGCAAAAAGTGCGTAAAGTAGTAGAGGCTGTAGCCCATAGACATCAAAGACAATCCATGCTTTATGAGCAAACTAGTCTTCCTCAAGCTAGCCTTCCACAAACTAAGGAGCAAGTTAGAGAACAATCCCATGCTATGCTTTTTGACTCTACTCCTATTCCTCAAATGATGGAGCCTAATCAAGGTTTTAAAGTAGAGCCAAATAAAAGTGTAGTTGAACAATCTCAAGTGGATATTCTCACTAAGCAAATGGAAAGTCTTATTGCTACACAATCCAATTTGGCCAAGACTATAGATGCTTTACAATCCAATTACACCAAAAATTCCAAAATCAAATGAACCCAATGACTTTTCAAGAGCCTAATCAACATGTTATAGCTACCAATCAAAATCCACAAGTAGCTCCTACTCAAGCATATCAAGTTCCTCCAATGCATAATCCTTCAATGCAAAATCCTCATCCTCATGTGCAAAATCCTCAAATGTATCAAAACCTGTATCCTCAAGCTTCTCAAATAGCTTTTCAAAATCCTCAAAATCAAAATTTTCAAAATCATCAACCGTATAATATGGAAGCTCCTCTTGCACCTCAAGTACCACATGTTGCTCCCCAAGCTCCTCAAATACATCAATTGCATTTTCAAAATCCTAATTATCCTGTTCAAGCAATACCTTATCAACAAAATCCTCAATTTCAAAATTTCCCACCACAAGTTAATCAAAATCCTGAAAATCAAAATGGTTTTGTGCGTGGCCCTCGTAGGTGTCCTTGGTGTGATTCGTTAGAGCACTTTTTGAGAGATTGTGAATTATTGAAGGCTGCTAAGGAGCAATGACTAGTAATAGACATAGACAAGAAAATCTGTGACTATCGATCTAGGCTACCTTTGCAAGGAAATTATGGTAAGGGAGGAATGAAAAAACATTATGAAAATATAACCATAATGGACATAGGAACTAGAGGAGTGAAACTAGAAGCTCTTGATGAACAACAAGTAGAATCAAGTAAACCCACAAAGGAAGGTGATTTTTCCATAGAGGCTTTAGTAAGAGCACGGGATGAGATTAGGAGAATAACGGCTTGGGAGTCACCGATAGAAGATCAATCTCTTATTTCTCACATATCCAATGTAGAAGAAAAACGAAAAAGAGATGAAGCTGAGCCTAGTGAAAGAAGAGTGACTCGAAAACAAACCTCAGAGGGAATAGAAACAATCATAGAGCAAGGAGAAACATCACAATCCAAAGATAAAAAACAAGAATCAGAACCCAATGAACAAAAACAAGAGGAGAAACAAAAAGGGAAGAAGACAAAGCAAAGAAAAACAGAACCAAAGCCTTTAGATAAACAAGAACAATCAAAACAAACTGAAGACCAAACACGAGAACATGAACAAAAACAAGACCCTGAGCAAAAACAAAAGAAACCAAAGAGAAAACCTAAAGCCATCTTGATTTCAAAAATTGAGAGAAAAATAGATCCTATGGAGATTTTAGATGACATTTTGCTTAAGAGTCAAGTGACTATGTCTTTAGAACAAGTTTTCTCTATTGCAAAGCCTGTTTTTAAAGATAACTTTATCGGCCTAATTAAAAGGAAGAGGTTTCCGCTTAATCTAGATACTGAGATGCAAGATTCTCTAGATCAAGATCAAGCTATGAATGAAGCCTTAAACTTTGATGAATCTGATGAAGAGGACTTTGATGATGATGAAGTAAATGTTAATAAAAATTTCTTAGGACCTATTCAACCTGACCATGAAAATCATGAAAACAATCCTGAAAGTCCCTTTAAAAGAACATTTTGGTCTAGAGGTACATCAGAGATGCATGTTAAAATAGGAAATGATAAGAACACTATCACTGTAAATGCATTAGTAGATTTCGGCTCTGAAATCAATGTGATTTCAAGAGAAGTCTATGATAAGTTTCGATGGCCCATAGATAAAGATTGTGGATGGCGTATGAGAACTGCAGATAATGGTGTAGGTACCCTGTATGGAGCTTGTGCTAGTGTGCCCATATCCATAGGAGGAATCACAGAAGAATTTCACTTTTTTATTCAAGATAATTGCTCCTATGAAGTTCTCTTAGGTCAACCCTTTATTTGTGAGAGTCGTATGGAAACTAAAGCCATGGATGATGGGTCTACCTATGCTAGATTCAGGTCTAAGGATGGAATGCAATCACTTCAAGTCATGACAGTAGGAGTGAATCATCCTAGAAATCAATTGTCAATTAGAAAGAAACCTATTGTTACTCAGGGTCATGAGCATGCTTGTAGTGATTGTGCACCTCGATTCATGTTTGGAGCTACATATGATCAAAATTTCGGATAGAATCCATTGTTGATCAGGACAACAGTGGATATTGGTTTGACATCTCGCATCCAACCAACATGTACAATAGTTTGTCACTTTGTTTTCCACATTCTAGATTAGATTTTCTTCATAAGAGTCAATTGTCCAAGTCTTTTATCCAAAAAACCCAAAAAAATTATAAAAACAACAAAATCATGGAACATGATGAGAACATTGAGCATGTGATTGAAACATCTCATTATTTCTCTACTCTTGAGGAGTTAGAGTTATTTCTTCAACAAAATTCTAATTCCCATATTATTCTTCTTTCTTCCCTTGATGAGTATGCTCTAATCCAAGAGTATGCTCTCAATGTTGACAAGTGCTCAAAATTTATCCAAACACATGATGCCTTAGTTGAAACAAAGTACAAAACTGTAGACAAAAAAATCAAACCCATAGCTCAACCATTACCTCAAGGAAGTAATGAAAAAATTATTGATGTGAAAAATGATCCAATTCTTCGGGATAAGAAAAACATAGGACATACATTCACAGATGAGACAATCAAACAGGTGAAAATTGGTAGAGATGATGACTTTCTTTTGCCAGCAGAGAGAGATAAATTCGAGGGAGTCATACGTAGCCATGGAAAAGCCTTTACTATGTATCCTCATGAGATTGGTTGTGTAGATCCTAAGCTAGTTGCACCCATGATAATCTTTACTATTCCACATATTCCATTGAATCTTCGTCCTATACCTGTTCCAAAGGCTCACTTACCTGAGCTAATGAAACTACTTAAGGAGAAGATAAACATGAGAATTTTAGAGCCATCTTTTGCACCTTACTCAAACAGATGGTTCACTGTGCCTAAAAAGAATGGGAAACTACGTTTTATTCAAGATCTCCAACCCGTCAATAAAGTCGCCATAAGGAATGTAGGAACAGGACCCATTGTAGATGAGTTTGTTGAATCATTTTCAGGACATTCTATCTATTCAATGGGTGATCTATATTCTGGATATGACCAATTCCAATTAGCAATTGATAGTCGTGACATAACCACAATGAAAACTCCTTTAGGCTTAGTGCGAATGTGTACTTTAACTCAAGGAGCGACTAATTCTGTGGCTCATATGATGAGTGCTATGAATATGGTCCTACATGACTTTATCCCTCATATAACTATGCCATTCATTGATGATATTCCAATTAAAGGGAGTGAGGAACGTGTAAAGGACATTACTTTAGATTCATCTGGATGTCGTAAATTTGTTCTTGACCATATCTCTGATTGTGAAAGAATATTTCAACGATTTGAAGAGTTAGGTCTCACATTTTCCATAGAAAAATCTGTTTTTGGTGTCAACGAGGTTCTTATTGTTGGACATTTATGTGGACATTATGGTCGAAATCCATACCCACAAAAAGTTGATGCCATTAGCAAGATTTCTGAAACATGTAACAACGTGAGTGAGGTACGTAGATTTCTTGGTGCTTGCATCTTTTATGTTATTTGGATCCCACACTTTGCTCATGTTGATGATTGTCTCTATGACTTGTTGAGGAAGAAACGAAAATTTATTTGGACTAACAAACACACTCAAGCTATGCGTAAGTTGAAGAAATTATTGCTTGAAGCTCCCATCCTTAAGCGTGTAGACTATTCTGCTAACAAACCTATTATATTGACTGTTGATCCTAGTCCTATTGGTATAGGTTGGGTCATAAGTCAAGATGATAGTGAAGGGAATTGATATGCAATTAGGTTTGGTGCCAAAATTCTACATGAAACACAACGAAAATATCCACAGATCAAACGAGAACTATGGGGTATGGTAACAGCTTTGAAAACAGACAAAGAATATTTCATTGGTGCAAATGTCAAAGTTGAGACTGATTGTTTGCCTCTCATTGGAATGATAGCCAATTGTTCATCTCCTGATATAGCCATGCTTAGATGGATTTCATATATTAAGTTCATAAATCCTGAGTTAGTTCATATTTCAGGTAAGTCAAATTCAGTTGCTGATATGTTATCGAGAGCTAGATTTGATGATCTTGAAAGTGATCTAATAAAGAATGTGAACTTAATTGACTATGTTCCACATATATACGAGTATGAGCAATTTCATGAATCTGAGTATGAAAATGAATGGAGAGACATAGGAAAGTATCTGAGTACACTACAACCATTACCTAACTGGACTACGAATAGATTCCGTAACATTAGGAAACGAGCTTATAACTTTTTCCTATGTAATGGTTATCTTTGGAGACATGCTAAGGGTAAGGTTAAGAATCCACAACGAGTCCTAGGAAAACGAGGGCTTCAATTGCAAGTAATGAAGGAAATGCATGAGACATTATGGGCAGGTCGTAAAGGATTTTTTGGAACATATGAAAAAATAAGAAGTACCTATTATTGGCCTAGGATGTATGTTGACATTAGTAGCTATGTTTCTACATGTTCTACTTGTCAACTTCATTCATCAGTCAAACATAGAGATCCGTTGCATCCTACTTATCCACCTTGTATTCGCTACAAGTGGGTAGTAGATCTTGTAACTATGCCTAAAGGTATTGACAAAATGCGTTACATTGTACTTGCAAGAGAAGATTTAACTAATCATGTAGAGGGACGTGCACTACAATCTAAGACCACTTACAATGTTTGCAAATTCTTGCTTGAAGATGTCATAAGTCGCTTTGGGTACATAGAGAAAGTAGTTGCCGATCGTGGAGAGTTAAATGCGAGAGAAGCTAAAGAGTTCTTTGAGCGTCACGGTATTCGTTTGTCTCTCACTACTGCATATAACCCAGAGGCCAATGGTAAAATAGAGAGAGGGCATCCACCTATTGTGAAAGCCATATCTAAAGCATGTAATGGTGACATCAAACAATGGCCTAAATTCTTACCTTTTTCACTTTGGGCAGATAGAATGACATGCACACGTACTACTAGATATATGCCTGCTGAACTCATGTACTGTCAAAAACCATTGTTTCCAATTCAGTCTCATATTTCTGCATGGTCAAATTTGCCTTGGTCTGAAAACATGTGTAGTGATGATTTTTTTAGTTTGCGTATTAAACAGTTAGAACAAGGTAAATTAAGACTTGATGATGCTGTTGAAAAATTAAGAGAATCTAGAATGAAGAACAAGCATTATTTTGATAAAACTCATCGATTGCATCCTAAGCCAATTGAAGTAGGAGATTGGGTGCTCATTTATGATAGTACATTCGACTCTCAATATGATGCACGCAAAAAGCTCACTCAACGGTGGTTTGGGCCATACATAGTATCAAAAGTCAAGAACAATGGTACGTATGCTCTTTGTGAATTAAATGGTGTTGCACTAAAAGCTTTGATTGCAGGTAAAAGGATAAAGTTATTCAAGAAGCGTGATAATGACGAGTACATTTTGGATGAGGACATTGAAGAAGATGACAACAATGAGGCCGATTCATAAACAGGAGTATCCATGTTACTAAAAAAAAAAAAAAAAACATCATTAATTTTCAAGTTCATGTTGGTTTGTTTTTTTTTTTTCAAGTTCATTCTATTTTTTTTCCATGCTTGTTTTATGCATGTTTTTTTCAGTCTTTGCATTGCATTGCATATCCACATCACTTGAGTCAAAAAAGGGCAAATGATGATTTCTCTACTTGTGTAAAATTGTATCTTAAGTAGTAACTTATCTACTAAGAAATTGATTATAATCTAGGATTGTGGAAAGATAGGGCATGTAGATTTGGAGGTTTATTTTGGTGACAAGACTTTCATATATAAACATGCATATGTATCCTGTATCGAAAGCATAATTGTTGAAATCCTAGCTCCTGCTATTGCATGTTTCTACATCTTTAGTCCACCTCACAGCACTTGTATTGGAGTTTAAACGACTGTTCTCCGTCATAAAAAATGGTTGTACCTTGTATCGGGGTTTAATTTTTCCTCGTCAAAAAAAAAAAAAAAGCTACATGTTACCAAGAAGTTTACACTTTCTTCCACCCCAAAAAAGTGATCGTAACCATAAAGTTGCCGAATCATCATCATCATCATCATCGAAAAAAAAAAAGAGCAAGCCAAAGGAGGATAAAGAGGCATAGTAGAATAAATCACAGGCTATATAAGCAGATTTATGCATTAGTGGAGTTTAGTTAGATTTCCTTGCATGTTATTAGAGAAAGAGCATATTCATATTTATGTAGGAAAGGAGTTGATCTAAAATAAGCTAAAGATGAAAGATGTCTCTTGAAAATCCTAAATCTTTGTTTATAATCATATTTAAGGTAGATTGCTTTATGAAAAAGGTACAAAATTTTCTTCAAGATGAGAGGAACTGATGCTTAAAACGACTCAATACATCCACTTCCACTTCATATTGATGCTTGTTCTTTTTCTTTCTTGTTGCCAATGTTGCTTGTTCATTTGCATATATGTTGCCTATTTGTTCATGCATATTCGTGTTGCCTGTTTCAATTCTTTCTTTCATGCAAATTTTGCTTCATGTCACGTTACCTACTTATTCATGCATATAATCAATTTTCCTTCCATGTTTCTTATGTTGCCTATAAAAGAATTTGATGCCTGGAACATTTTGTTTTTCACAGATGCTAGAGTGGCGCTTCCGGAGGAATCGCAAGTTTAGTGGGGGCGAATGTCGTCGAGATTTTCTCTCCTCTCTCACTTGTGAAGGCCTACAAAAAAAATATTTGGTGAAGGTAGCCAGAATTCCCCGAGAAGTCCAGGATGCATCAAGGATGTCAAAGGAAGGTCACATACAAAGTTTCAAAGAAATCAAGAAAGTCCATGGTAGCGGTCAAAGCTGATCAAAGCTGGTCAAAGTTGGGAAATTAGGGCAAAAATTTCATTGTCACCAAATTAGATGAAAATTCATATACTTGTAAAGATTGTCAAAGGCAATCTATAGCCCAAATTTCAGCAGAAAATGGATTTTGTAGCACATTGATATGCTATGTTCATTTTGTAAAAATGTATTTTTTCTAGTTTGACCCTACAAATTCTTGTATAGAAATTTATGTTAGCCATATGGTTTGGCATGTATAAAGATCATATGTGGCTACATATTTGTACAAATTTTCAAGGCTATCAGAGCTTCCTAGAGACCTTAATGCCACCTTGCAAGCTTCCAAATGTAGTCAAACTTGTACAAGGGAGATTCAGATGGGAGTTTTTTCTGCATATTCCTGAAGGAGATCTTTGGAAACATAGTCCTACAAAGTTTCATCTTCATCAAAGCCTATTTGGAGGGTCAAAGAGTACAAAGTCCAGTTTTCAGGATCATCGCAGTTTTCTAGTTTAAGCAAATTGAAGGGTTGAAGGGCCACCACATGGCGAAAGCTGATTGAGCCATGTTGTACGATCAAGATGAGCTCAAATTCAAGGGTGGAGATGCACTTATGCTTGAAGCAAAGAGGATCCACGAGTTTTTCCATAAAAGAAGACTTTTTTTTACAATCAAAGATCAATAATGCAGTGTTTCTCGAAAAATAGTTGATTATCTTATCCGAATTGATGTCAGCACTGATCCGACGGTCCAGATCATCCCCAGATCCAATGGTGGAGAATGAGGGCGCCTAAATTTCACTCCTTTACACTAGATTTGATAGAAAGAACAATTCCAAGCCATTGATTTGTTTAATCAAATGGTTGTAATCAAAAGTAGTGATCCTAGAGTTGAGAGTTGATTTCTCTAGATCCAAGGGCCCAAATTCATTCAAAAAACTATATAAACCCCCCTCCAAACTCCTAGAGCATCATTGTTAGGCATCCATAGGGCTCATGCTAGCTTACGGTTTCCTTGAGACGATCACCCTCGGTTGAGCGAGTGAGGATCCAAGGTGAGCTAGTATGAGTATAGAACCTAGTTTCAAATTTAAGTTAGAACTCCAATCTAGGATAGGCTCTTGAAACCAGCATCTCTATCTTGACTCACCCTCGGTGGAGCGTGTGAGTGAGTTAGAGCTGATTTTAATGAGTCTTAGACTTCTTTAGTTAGATGTTACGAGCCTAGACAGACTTAGGGTCACTGGAGTGGAACTCACCTTCTTACGTGTGACATTCGGTTGAACTGTCATGGTTTGAGGGTCGGAACCACCTTTGATCAGTAGACTACCTAGCTTGACGTACCACGACAATCTTATACATGTATCTTAATTCAAATCCATTTAATTCATGTCACTTGTCACTTGTCTCTTGTCTCCTCTCTCAGTCTCTTAAGTATTTTTACATGTCTTCTATTTCTTCTATGTGTGAGAAGGCTCCGCAGTATTGCGTTGAACCAGTGAGGATGTTTCTTTGAGCTTGTGAGTAAACTCTATCATCATAATTCACTTGCATGCATATAATCCATACATACCCATACATATTGATTAGTTTTTGAAAGTGTATAAGAAGCTCCAATATTGGACCATTCTTCCTTTCAAAACTGGTTTATGTGTAAGGATTCCATCTATTCACGTCATGCATACATATCATCCAAAGAAGACTATGCATATGAATTAGAATTAGGAAGTGTTTAAGAAGCTCCTTCGATGGACCATTCTTCCTTCCAAATTTGATTCGTGTGTATGGTTCTCTTTCATTCTTATCATTCATGTTCATAAATCTAACTTGCACTCCTACATTCCCATTCCCATAAACATTTCAACATCTCTCTCTTCTCCATACTCAAAATTAATTTCACTTTCATGTCCTTAAACCTTCCAACATTCATTAGCTTCATACACCCTGTGTGTGCCACGACCGGACCCGATCCACCCGGATTGCGATCACCTCCACAACGGCAATGGCAACGGCAATGCGAATTGGAATCGGAACTAGAACCGGATTTGGATTCAGAATCGGAATTGTGAACAGAGAACTGCGAACATCGAAACAGAGATCAATTCGCCAAAATGAACAAAAATAGATCCCTTCGTAGTGACACGTGCAAGGCTCTGATACCACTGTTATCAGGATCTTGCTCACACGCACACAGAGGTTACGAATGTAGAAAACACATAGAAAATTAGAGATAGCAAGAGATGAGATTGAACGTAGTATTGGGTGCAATCTCCCCCCATGCACTGTGTTTTGACAGTCCACAGAGTGCATGTATTTATAGGAATTTTTGATTACGTCAAAAAGAGTGGTTACATGAGAGCAACTTCGAAAAACATGCATGTAACTAAAAGTTGGTGACTTTTGTAGAAAGCCTCTTCTTTTAATATCGAAAATTGCGGTCTACAATGACTCTTATTCTAACCACTATTTTTCTAACTATTTCTAACAATAGAACCTTCTACGTGGATTTCTTTACAAACTAAATTATAAATCGGATTTATTGATGTCCACCCTAAAGTTGGATTATTGATGTCCGCCCGTCATGATTTCATGCCCTCATGAACCTTCAGCTGCTATATCAAAAATGCCACATTAATACATTAATAAATTAACACTCCAACAATGCATTGTTCAACATATTCCATAATGTATAACAAGTAGCATGCCATCAACATACACAACATTGATCAGAAGCACATCATTTGCAGGCTTAACATATAAGGTGCTTTTAGTTGGATTGTTCTCAAAACCATGTGCAAACAGATAGGCATGTATCTTTTCATACCAAGCATGTGGTGCTTGCTTTAAAGCATATGATGCCTTCTTTAACCTGCACACCTGGTTTTCATGCCCTTTTTGCACAAAGCCATGGGGCTAAAAAATATACACTTCTTCATGCAAATCACCATTCACAAATGTAGTGTTAATGTGCAACTAATCTACATTCCAATGATCATGAGCTACAAGTGTACACATGCTACAAACAATAGTAATTCGAAAAGTAGAAGCAAAGGTCTCATTGAAATCAATTCCTCTTTCTTGAGCATAACCTTTTGCAGCTAATAGATGTCTCCTTAGTACATGAAAGTAATGGCTGAATAGCATCTTCCACAAAAACAACATCACGGCTAACCAAAATGCATTTAGTCTATGGATGATACAGATGATAGCCTTTGCTTTTAGAATTCTAACCAACAAAAATACATTTTAGTGCTTTATCATCCAATTTCTTGCATTGTTGTTCATGCACTAATGCATATGCAAGACAACCAAAAACATGCACATGAGCAACAGATGGCTTATGACCATGCCAAGCCTCATATGGAGTGATAGACCGCAATGCTTTAGTGGGACAGTGTTAAGTACATATGCTGCACACATAACAGCCTCAATCCAAAAACTATGTGGTAAAGATTGACTCTTGATCATACACCTCGCCATCTCCATGAGTGACATGTTCTTCCGTTTAGCAACTCCATTCTGTTGAGGTGTATACAACACTGTAGATTGATGTTTTATCCCACATTCAGCAAAAAATGCATTAAAGTCAGAAGACATATACCCCTCCCTCACAATCGGAACGGACGGTGCCCATTTTACATGCTAACAAATTTTCAACCAAAACCAAAATCTGTTTGAAGCACATAAACACTTCGGCCTTTTCTTTCAATGGATATACCCATGCATGCCTGGAGAAATCATTGATGAAAGTTACCAAGTAAAGATAGTTCCCAAAAGAGGGTGTCTACATAGGACCATAGGAATCACGTGAACAAGCTCCAATTTTTGAGTAGCTCAAACTGAACCATGTGCGATTCTGAGACTATGACCAGAGGAGTGTCGATGATGCCCTAGACAAAGTGGCAACCTGCTCTGATATCAATTGTTAGAGTTCGAGTTCTACAGAAGCACAGGAACATCACAAGGAAGAAGACGAAGCTTGGAGCACAACACACAATATTGAATGTATTACCACTAGAATGCACAATGATAAGTCACTCGTTAGGGCAATATGCATATATACAACCCGGGGGAAAAAACCTCCTAAAGAGGGAAAAAGTGCTCCGACGGTCCTAGTGTGTTCATACACATCACTTCCTAAATTTATCAACACTTTCTTCTTTGCCTCTTTTGCATCAAGTTTAAGAAAACTCTTAATGACATGATCATTGTTGGAGTTAGACTTCTGCGGAAGCACGCGAACAGCACAAGGAAGAAGAAGAAACTTGGAGCACAACACACAAGACTGAATGTATTACTAGAGAATGTACAAAGATTAGTAGCCCATTAGGGCAATAGGCGTATATACAACTGAGGGAAAAAAACCTCCTAAAGAGGGAAAAAAGTGCCCCAACGGTCCTAGTGTGTTCACACACATCACTATCTAAATATATCAACAAATCCCCCCTGAGAGTGATGTGGTGAACAAGGAGCTGGCACTCATGTATAAGGAAGTGCGAAGCTATGTGGAAATCACTCCACAAAAGGAAGTAAGCCCAAAGCTTTGCGGAAAGCTTCAAACTTCTCCCTAGGTAGAGCCTTCCTGAAAAGGTCTGCTATGTTCTCCTGCGTCGGCACATATGCCAAGTTGATCTCCCCAGCAGAAAACCTCTCCCTGACATAGTGATAATGCACCTCAATGTGCTTAGTGCGAGCATGGAACACAGGGTTCCTCGCAACTGCCAATGCGCTCTGACTGTCAGTGATGATGGTGGTGGCAGAAGACTGGCCAACACCCAAATCATCCATAAGGTATCTGAGCCACACATACTCAACAGTCGCCGTGAAAGTTGCCCTATACTCATCCTCACAACTGGAAGTGGCCACAGTAGGCTGCTTCTTGCTCAACCAAGATATACATAAGCTACCAAGCATGAAGCAAAAACCACTGGTGGACACACGAGTGTCATAGCAACCAGCCCAATCTGAGTCAGAAAAAGCATGCAAATCTGGCGGTAGTGATCCCCCCTTGGGATAAAACAACCCAAGTAGCTGAGTACCACTCAAGTAGCGAAAGATGCACTTAACCACCTTCCAATGCGTGACTCCTGGGCCATGCATAAACCTTCTCATCTATGAGACAGCAAACTAAATATCTGGCCGAGTAATGCATAAATAAATCAAGCATCCAACAGCCTACTGATAGAGAAAAACATCAAATGCATCTCCAGCATCATGAAGACTCAATCGTAAACCTGTCTCCATAGGAGTAGCAATAGGCTTACAGTCTTCAAGGCCAAAACGCTGCAATAATGTGTCAATATATTTCGTTTGACACAAAGCCATCCCACCATCAACTTGCATAAATTGAATGCCCAAATAGTGATGCAAATGCCCCAAATCAGACATCTCAAATGAGGCATGCAAATCAGCCTTAAAATCAGCAATATGCTTCTCAATAGGACCAGTGAGTAGCACGTCGTCAACATAGACAACAATGATCAAAAGCACATCATTAGCACGCTTAACATATGAGGTGCTTTCAGTTGGACTGTTCTCAAAACCATGTGCAACCAGATAGGCATGTATCTTCTCATACCAAGCACGTGGTGCTTGCTTTAAACCATATAATGCCTTCTTTAACCTGCACACCTGGTTTTCATGCCCTTTCTCCACAAAGCCACGGGGCTGAAAAGCATACACTTCTTCATGCAAGTCACCATTCAGAAATGTTGTTTTAATGTCCAAGTGATGTACATTCCAACCATGATGGGCTGCAAGTGCACAAATGCTCCGAACAGTATTCATACGGCATGTAGGTGCAAAGGTCTCATCAAAATCAATGCCTCTTTCCTGTGCATAAACCTTTGCAACAAGCCTAGCCTTATACCTGTCAACTGTACCATCAGGTTTACGCTTCAGCTTGTATACCCACTTAGTGCCAATGGTCTTCTTGCCAGGAGGCAAGTCACATAGAGACCATGTACCATTCTTCATTATAGCATCATATTCAGATTGCATGCTTTATCAACCAATTTTTTGCGATGTTGTTTAGGCACTAATGAATATGCCAAACAACCAAAAACACGTAGATGAGCAACAGATGGCTTGCGATCAAGCCAAGCCTCATATGGAGTGATAGACTGCAGCGCTTTAGTGGGACACCTATTAAGTACATATGCTACAGACATGACAGCCTCAAGCCAGAAACTATGTGGTAAAGCCTGACTCCGTTGAGGTGTATACAGCACTGTACACTGGTGTTTTATCCCACAGCCAGAAATGCATTAAAATCAAAAGACATATATTCCCCCCCTCGATCAGAACGGAGGGTGCCCATTTTACATGCTCACAGATTTTCAGCCAAAACCAAAAACTGTTTGAAGCACAAAAAAACTTCGGAATTTTCCTTCAATGGATAAACCCATGCATGCCTGGAAAAATCATCAATGAAAGTCACGAAGTAAAGATAGTTTCCAAAAGAAGGAGTCTGCATAGGACCACAGACATCACTATGTACAAGCTACAATTTCTGCGTAGCCCGAACTGAGCCATCTTTTGGAAAGGAGGAACGTTGCATTTTGCCCAAAATACAGCCTTCACATACATGTTTTCCAGGTGCCTCAATCTTGGGCAAAGAAGACACCATATCAGATTTCTGTAGGCGTAGCAAACTAGCAAAATTCAGATGACCAAAGTGTGCATGCCAAAGCTTTGCATCTGACATAGCCTGAGAATCATGAATTGCACATGCCGAATCATTCACAGATCTTTCATAGTCTATGAGCTTATACAGCCCACGACATAAAATGCCAGAAGCAATAATAACATCGCCATTTGACAAATCATGAACTGTACATCTGTCATCAAAAAATTTCAGAACCAAGCCAATCTTGGCTAATGCAGAAACTGATAACAGATTCTTCTTGATCCCTGGCACAAATAAAGCATCCGACAAGGTGAAAGAACTACCATCAACAGTAGTCAAAATGATATTACCAACTCCCATAACATGATAAGAGGAGTTGTTGGCGCATGTGACAGTATTCCCTGTAGGGGCAGGCTCGAGTGAAGAGAAGAAACTGCGCTGCGAGGTAATATGTTTGGTCGCCCCACTGTCAAAGTACCAAACATATGAGTCCACTGCAGACATGCACTGCTCATGAGAAGATGGGTCAAAACTGCAAACAGTAGTAAATGCCCATTCTTCTTCTTGCACAAGATTAACAGACTCTGTTTTTGGTGTAGAGGCTTCTGCAACAACCATTCCAGCCTCCTTTTTCTTTGCCTCTTTTGCAGCCAGTTTTGGACAGTTCTTTATAATATGATCATTCCCTTTAAAGTACTTGCAAAACAATTTTTGCTTTTCTGATTTCTTCTCATCTTTATCCTGGTTCTTCGAATGTGTAGCATTTGCAGATTTCTGCTTACTAGTAGAAGAGCTCCATTTTCCTTTGCCCTTCTGACTAGCCAAGAAAAGTTGATCTGCAACACGCATAATGGACATGTTCTGCCTGGACTGATCTTCCTACAACAGAACAGAGACTAACTCCTCAAATGATAAGGCATTCGGATTGCCTTTCATCATCAATCGAAGAGTAGAAGCAAAACTCTGATATGAATCAGGAAGACCATTCAGAACGGTCTGCACAAGTGAGCTATCTAGTATAACCTCATCAGCAGAAATCAACTGTTCCTTCAAATCTTTGATCTTCGTTAGGAAACTGTCCATAGAATCACGTTCATTCATGTGCTCACTCTCCAATTGTTTTCGGAGGTAAGCAACACGAGCCTCATTCCTAGCTTGTACAATGTGGTAAGTGTATCCCAAGCATCCCTAGCTGTTCTGCAAGAGCGAATGTGAGGAATAATGGCACGTTTGATAGACAAAGCTATCAATGCATGTGCCTGGGCATCTTTGCCATCCCAATGAATCTGCTCTATAGTAGGTGCAGCAGAAACAACAGCACGAACAGGAATCTACACAATATCATCTTCGACACCATCTTCATCAGCTCCAGCACTTGTATTCGTAGTACTTGTTGTTACAGGTGTAACAGGACGTCTTTCAACACCCTGCACAATGTTCCACAATCCTTTTGCAACCAATACATGTCGCATCATATAAGCCCATAATGGGTAGTTGGTACCATCCAACTTATCCTCAACAGCCAATATACGGAATACATCACTGCTTTCAGCCATGGCCGATGACTAAAATACCTTGATGCAGAAAATTGACTGTATCTCAAAAAGTTGAACAGAACTGCCCAGACGAGTTCTGCTAGACCTGTAGCAGACTTCGAGATGCTTAAACTCGCGAACAAAAACTGGTATATACCTTTGGCACAAAAAGACGAAATAGCCTGCACAAGCGGTGCGATAGTGCATTCGGAGGCCGAAAGGAGCTCAGATCGCGATTTCGGCACACAGAGCGAAGCAGCTTTGATCTTGGAAACACGCTGAGTATGCTCACCAAAATTCGTACGATTCTGAGACTGCAAACGGAGGAGTGTCGACGGTGCCCTAGATGAAGCGACGACCTGCTCTGATACGAATTGTTGGAGTTAGACTTCTGCGGAAGCACGCAAACATCACAAGGAAGAAGAAGAAACTTGGAGCACAACACACAAGACTGAATGTATTACTAGAGAATGTACAAAGATTAGTATCCCATTAGGGCAATAGGCGTATATACAAGCCGAGGGAAAAAAACCTCCTAAAGAGGGAAAAAAGTGCCCCGGCAGTCCTAGTGTGTTCACACACATCACTACCTACATATATCAACAATCATTTACCTTACAATACTTGCAAATTTTTTTCTAGGTTTTTTGTTTTCATGTTGGATAGTGCTTGGAATAATTCTTGGGCTCCAAAGATAATGCAGAACTTGGAAGGATCATCAAGCTTAGGACTTAGTGGCATGTGGAATCAACAAACTATATCATGACTAAATCTTCTTGGAGCCTATCGTGCTGGTGTACTTTTGCTACTCAACTTGATGCCCATCCATCCCATCTACGTATACCACTGATTGCAACTATGTAAGGATCCAGTTCATGCGGATTGACAAACAAGAAGCTTTTAACTGCTCTCTAGACTAGGTGAAGACATTTTTCGAATTGTTAATTTATCCAATTAAAACTTTTGTTTTAGAGTTATATGAAGTAACTTAGATGTACATGTGAAGACATTCATGAACATACACTTGACGCACACACATGCACACACTTAGAGCTCACATATTCACACGCTTGGTGCACACACATGCTCACATTTGGTGCGCACACATGAATGTACATTTTCTCACACTTTCATGTATGCCTATACCCATTAACAAAGTCCGTTTACGAAGGGAACTCATACAATTCCCACTCTTCTCAACCAAGTAGTACCTAGTAGGATAGATACAAATATCAAGATTTAATGACCCCTCATGAAATATCACAATAATCATCTTGATGCGCACCCTTCAATGGGTTTAGCTTTAAAGAATATAGAGATGAGAGTCTCAACGATAGTGCATACCTATGTGGAAGCCTCAAAATCCACATAATGATTCTTTGAGGCAACAATATTCTATAAAAGCTATATATATAACAATGTAAGGGTAGTTTTACATGACCCTTACATCCCTAACACCTGAAACATGTCATAGGTATACCCTTGTTCAACTTGTAAGGTAACCAAAAATTTTTGTGGTCATTTTCAAGATGGTGTATACTTTACAACATCTCTAGGTGTTTTGCACAACTCAACAATCCGTTTGAGCTCATATCTAAATGCTCTCTCACAATGATTATGTAGAAAATTTCATCCTTTTATGCCAATTTGTTTTGGGTTTTTGTTCACCAATACAAGCATCCCAAAGTTTGATATCGTCCTATATAATCTCTATAGAATAGTCACATTTTCCATCAAGCCATAGTCATTGACTATGGATGAGCTTAGTGATGTATCTTGCATGTTGGAGGATAAGTTGGATTGTTCCAAATACTTATTTCGGGCATAAATGATGCACCATGTTGGTTGCAAAGGGATTGTGAAATACTTTTAATTTGTTTAAATACACTTTATCATAGCTATAAATGTTCAAGCTGTAGTTGATAAAGGTGTTGTTGATGATGTTGCAAGTTTGACTTCCAATGTAGTTCCTATTCGGTTCTTCTGTTAGACCATACTTTCACTATGTAAGGTACACCTCTAGCATGACGAAGCACGATAGAGTAGCTTTGATTGTGTAGGTAGAGATGCATAGGCGCATGCATTTATTGACTTGTCTCTCAAGCATGCCATTATTCCTCATATTGACTTGTTTTTGCAATTCAACAAAGGATGCATGGGATACTCTTGCCACATTCTATCAGAAAGTGACTAAGGCTTGTTGTTTACCTTTGAAAATAGTTCAAGTGAGAATTTAAATGAGGGTGATTCGATGACATTTTTCTTTACAAGTATTAAAGATTTAAAGAAGCAATTGTTCATTACAGATGAAATTTTACTAGGTGGTTCAATTGTGGGACTATTTTAAATGGTTTTCCTAACTCTTATTAGTGTTTTTTATACCTTTTGGTTCGCAATGAAAGGCAATACAAATGTAATAGCACTGGAAGAATAAGGAATATTTTCTGCTACAAGAGAATCAATCTAATGAAAAATAGGCTGATTATGTGTGATGTAGATCAAGAATCTTTTGTTAGTGACAAAGACAAGGATAAAGGTGTCTCTTCCTCTAGTAAGAACAAAATTGAATGTTTTTTCCAATCAAAGAAGGAAAACAAAGATCTGAAGTAAATAGATAAGTACAGTTTGTTTTGCAAACACTATAAGGCGAATGCTTATGTTATGTACAAAAATAAGTAGCATGCTTAGGTCATGAGCATTTACATCATTTTCGGAGAAAAAACCTTTTTAAAGAGTAAAAACTAAGGTACAATAATCAAGTGTGTTCACACACACTACAATATCAGAACATAGTAATAAAATGTAGTAAAAGAACTAGACACGACCATAAATAGGAATCAACAAAATAGGAATCAAGTTAATGTGGCTTAGATTATAAAATCTGTAAATGAATGTGTTCATAGTAGTTGAAGAAATCTTTACAACTGAAAGAGGAGAAACAACAGAAATGATTTTTCATAAACAATAGTTGATCTTTACAATGTTCTTAGCTTACTGCATACCTTTCCTCATCATAGCTTGTAGCTTGAATATGACATGGAGGTGCTTGAAGCATAGAAAGTATGAAATTTCATTGCTTTCATTATCAATGATAACACCATAGACCATTATATAGCACCACGTATCCATGTAGAAATCTTTTTCCTAATCAAAGCGCTGATATATGGATAGGAAACGAACTCATGAAGACATTAAATAGTTAATAAGAAAAGATCAAGAATATTGTGTTTGCTTGACTCTCCTCTTCAAGACACACAGCCCAATACACCCAGTCGTTCTTAAGTAGCAATCACAACCATTGCTTTTGTATGTTATTAATGTGCTTTGTAGCTTTGGCAACCGAAAATCCAAATCCAAAGCACGCTAGGGTATTTCATATGTTTCACGCTCAAGAGATGTGCGTAGAGAGATAAAGAGAGTGAGAAACAAGAAAATGTTGCTCGAGTGCGTAAACTCGATAGTAGGAGGTTTTGTTTCAAAACGTGATGAATGTCGAATTTTTGCTCTCGGGTCCGATTAAAACATTGTGTCGGTAATTTTCAATAATTTACAGACGTTCATATCGATGCTCATACCGACGTTCATACCGATGCATGTGTACCGATGCCTATAATGCTTCCGTGGTTTTTCAAAGGTTTTCAATGGTCATACGGACACCGGCACATGACCGTCAGTATTCACAACGCCGTATGCCCCTGATATGTTGTAGTGAATGTCTTCTTTGCTCAATGTACGTATGTGTGTATGTAGGTATTTATATATGTATGTACATATGTGTGTATGTAGGTCTGTATGTATGTATATATATATATATATATATATATATATATATATATATATATATATATATATATATATATATATATATATATATATATGTGTGTGTGTGGATGAGTGTCTTTTTTGCTCAATATACCTCAGTAAAACTGCTAAGATGTAACCGTGAATATCTGTAGTTTCTTTCCTTCGAATTCAGAAGCATGACGGTTGAAGCAGCTCAAGCTACGGAAAATAGGCTGGAGATAAGAATGTGGGCTAAACGAAAACCAAGCAAACAGACAAAACACTGCAATGCCATGATTGACCAACGTACCATGATGATGCCAAACGATAAGATAGAACAGTATGGTCGACACAAGATACACCATGTCCTTCCGTGTTTGCTTCCTTTGATAAGACTACACACACTCTTGTTGAGTGTTTTGGCATATTTCCATAGATCATTGTCCTAATTCGCTGCCCTTTCCGTTGGAAAGAGAAAGAACATCTCATTTGCCATATGAGAAATAGACCTCTTCTGTTTCTTCTTACCCTCAAGTGTTGCCAGCCTTCTTCTTGTTCTTTGACTTGATCATCCTTCGTGAGGTTGTGATCCTTAGAGGAAGCTGCTAGATGCAGAGGGAGTCATACGACAACCTTTGGAGCCACTAAACATGTGGCTCAAGAGAGGCCTGAACAGAAAATCTCTAAGTCAATGTGTTAATAGTATTTAAGAAAATTTTCTACAGTGAAAGAGGAGAAACAATAGAAATGATTTTTCATAGACAATCAATCCTAGTTGATCTTTACTCATCGTAGCTTGTAGCTTGAAATATGGGAGGTACTTGAAGCATAGAAAGTATGAAATTTCATTGCTTTCATTATCAATGATATCACCATAGACCATTATATAGCACCACGTATCCATGTAGAAATCTTTTTCCTAATAAAGCCCTGAGATACGGATAGGAAATGAACTCATGAAGACATTAGGGATCCTAATAGTTAATAAGAAAAGATCAAGAATATTGTATTTGCTTGACTATCGTCTTCAAGACACACAGCCCAATACACCCAGTCGTTGTTAAGTAGCAATCACAACCATCGCTTTTGTATGTTATTAATGTGCTTTGTAGACATGGCAACCGAAAATCCGAATTCATATGCTTCACGCTAAGCATTCACAAAGGGAGCTAATCATGTGGGATTTCAAGTGTATATATATATATATATATATATATATATATATATATATATATATATATATATATAGAGAGAGAGAGAGAGAGAGAGAGAGAGAGAGATTTATAGAGAGACGTATGCATATTGTTTATGAACTTCCTGTCAACAAACTAGGGAAAAATTACACCACCATGTAGTCATCAACAATCTACCATAGAGCTTATTAGAACCATGTGTATGCATGTATTGGTTATGAACTTCCATTTAACAAAGCAAGGAAAAAGTACAGCACCATGTAGTCAGTCATCAACAATCTACTGTAGAGCTTCTTAGGAACCATTTGTATGCGTGTATTGTCTATGAACTTCCTGTTAACAAAGTAGGGAAAAATTACAGCACCATGTAGTCATCAACAATCTACCATATTAGAGCTTCTTAGGAACCATGTGCATGCATGTATTGTTTACGATCTTCCTATTACCAAAGGAAAATTCATAGCACCATGTACTCATCGATAATCTACCATGGACCTTCTTAGGAAGCATGTAAAATAATATCTAAGTGCACGAATCAAAATGATTGAGAAACCATTAGTGTGAAAATCTCACGGAGGTATTGACTAGGCACCCCGAATTCATAGCAGATTTTCCAATCTGAATTGTGAAGATGAAACATACAGCAATGAGGATGATTTTGGGAGTAGTTATGATTTTGGGAGTAGTTGACATAGGAACAATCAAATAAAATGCATAACTTTATCCCTTGTTTCCAACAAACAATCGCAAACCTAATTTAATTTATGGAAGGATGTTTCTATAAAGATAGATATTTGAGGACCTAGATTTCATGTGAAGGCTGAAGACACGGCTGAATCAAAGCTTATATATGGCATTATCATTTGTTTTTTAGTTACAACCATGAACTAAGTAGGATCTCTAATTTACATAGCAATATTTCTCCTTTTTTTGTAATAATAGTTGATAATATTTTTCTATAACAGTATTTCTCCTTTTTCTAGTTTATATAAGATCTCGATTCCAAACTTGACAATCATCGAAAATGAACATATACGTTCATCATTGTTTGCATGTTTATCAAGTCCGAGTGCATCACTTAATGTGATAATTTCATAATCAATTCAAAGTAGAGCATACAAGTCCACGTTCTATAGGTGGCTTGGTTAAGCAATGAACATATAATGGCTTTGGTCAGTTTAAACTAACTCTAACCAATTCTGACCTTGTCTAACCCTTTTTTTGTGGGATAGAGGGAGTCCCATGGATACTATGCCCATTCCTACATGCAATTGCTCTTTCAAAGTTAAAGCTCGGAAGAGTACGTACTTGTCGAACCTCCATTTAAAAAAAAAAGGGTAAACTATAGAAATATAAGAGGATGGAAACTATGCTGAAGATTCACTCGGGCATCAAAATGTACAACCTACTGGCATACATCTACTTCAAATTAACATCTAAGAGCTCATCACACTCATGAAGTGGTGCTGCCTAGCTCCCTTCACACTCCTCACTATGAAAACAAAATAGACTCAATAAACTATAACGTAACGTAAATTGGATTAGCACCGTAGTTTTCAGATTCAAGCCTGCATAAACACCATTTAGGTCACATCCACTAAACATGAAGCTCTATCTGATGTGCGTTGGTTCAGTTGCACACAACATTTGCCTCTTGAGACAGGCGCAAGGGTTCAACCTCTGTTAGCATCCACGATTGGCATGTAATGGGCCTCATAACAAAATTCAAAATTCATCTCCTAATTGTCTTCCGATCGTGTATGTTATACCACCTTCGGATAACCTAGCCATGCTTTGCGGGATATGATAAGTCCCATGGGTACTATGCCCTTCACCTATATAAATTTTATTTCAATCTATTCAAATTCAAAGAGAATAGTTTTTGGCCAAACTTCCTCTTTAAAAAAAAACATGAAGCTCTAGAAATAATGTAAAGCATGATTCTTGTTAATCATTTATGGAATTTATATATGAATTCATATTAAGAGACAAGCACACACTTTGCGGGATAACCATGCTTTGTGGGATACAATGAGTCCCATGGGTACTATGCCCCTTCACCTATATAGTTGTTCTTTCAATCAATTCAAATTCAAAAAGAATAAGCTTCGGCTTAACTTCTTCTTTATCAAAAAAAAAAAACATGAAGTTCTAGAATGAGAATGAGTTCATATTATGAGGCGAGCACACGTTTAATCCGATGTTTTCTTTCCAAGCTCATTAAATAAAGATTGGGGCAGATAACATCATTGAATTGGATTTGGAGTAATGCATTAAAAGTTATAATAATTTGATACATTATAATAATGGAGTGAATAGTGGGGTATGTCTTCTTAATTGGACAGGAAATGGATGAGGCGTTGAATGGGAAATACACGGATTGGATTGGAATACACAATTAATAGAGAGATTCCAATATGTGTGTACTTCTTTTGTAAAGCTTAGAAAAATAATCAAAGAAAACTTCTTTTGTATGTACTCTAATAATCAAAAGAAAAGCTTAGAAGAACTTCTTTTCTATGCACTCTAATAATCAAAAGAAAAGCTTAGAAGAACTTCTTTTGTATGTACTCTAATAATCAAAAGAAAAGCTTAGAAGAAGTCATAGAGAATCACAAAGAAGTTTTATGACATTTTCAACTTGTTGTTTTCTAAAACAAACATCTTATGGTGGACGCAAGGATTTCTTATAAATGAGATATTTCTCTATTGAACATCCTAGATACTTACACAGACTAGATATTTCTCAATTGACCACCCTTTGGAAGTCTCTCAGAAGTGACTCCACATCTTTCCTTTTAAATCATCTAAACTAATTCACTTCTAACGAATTCCACAAAGCAAACAAGAAACCAATCCCGTTGTGGAGAATTTTCCACATAAGAACCACTCTCTTGTTCTCAATAACTGGGTCCATAAGTTCTTGAACTTGAATTCCCATCTGACCCAAGACCGATTCAGACACCACTTCTTGTTAAAGGGGTGATGAAAGTTTAGATTTCTTTTGATTCTTAGAGTATCAAACGTTTTATTGCCATTCTGCCAGCTCAAACCTTCCAAGTAAGGTGGTGGGGGGAGGGGGTTGCTCCTGGAGGATGACAAGGCGGGACTTTGGGTCGTCCCACACATTGATTATGCGCCTTAAAAGGTACCAATTTCTGTAGTCAACTATGTGATTAAGAGCAATATCCTCGAATGTGATTCAACATCTTTTATCTTGATTCCATAGGTTGTTCCACATATAAAAACCTTTTTTTGAGAGCCTCTTAGCTCTCTAGAGGTTCTCATCTTCCACTGTTGAGATTCAAGCAATTGAGAACCAAATAGAGTCATGTTTTGTGATGCTTGCAGCCTACTTCCAATCATTCATGATGGTGTAGAAGGGCTGCATCATGTTCTACTCTTTCCCCAAAGAGCACACAAAATCTGAGCCTACTTCCAATCATTCATGATGGTGTAGAAGGGCTTCATCATGTTCTACTCTTTCCCCAAAGAGCACACAAAATCTGAGCCTATAGGAGTAATCAGAAGTGACAAAAGCATATAGGAGTAATCAGAAGTGATGAATAAGTGTATGTATGTATTTATGTGTGCATCATGGATATATGTATGTGTTTCAGTTTGTTTGTTTCTATTCATGTATGCATGGATGATACACTAAAAGAAGACACTCATTTTGAAGGAGTGTGTGTGATTGAATATTTGTTTACTTAACATAGTTAGATGAATGTTATAGGGCACATCTAGCAAGCACGGATGAGTGTCTTCTTTGCTCAATGTACGTATATGTGTATGCAGTTCTTCTTTGCTCAATGTACATGTGTGTATGCAGGTATATATATATATATATATATATATATATATATATATATATATATATATATATATATATATATATATATATATATGTATATATATATATATATGTATATATATATATGTATGTGTGTGTATAAATATATGGATGAGTGTCTTCTTTGCTCAATATACCTCAGTAGAACTGCTAAGATGTAACCGTGAATATCTGTAGCTTCTTTCCTTTGAATTCAGAAGCATGACGGTTGAAGCAGCTCAAGCTACGGAAAATAGGCTGGAGCTAAGAATGGGCTAAACGAAAAGCAAGCAAACAGACAAAACACTGCAATACCATGATGATGCCAAACGATACGATAGAACAGTATGGTCGACACAAGATACACCATGTCCTTCCGTGTTTGCTTTCTTTGATAAGACTACACACACTCTTGATGAGTGTTTTGGCATATTTCCATAGATCATTGTCCTTTGCTGCCCTTTCCGTTGGAAAGAGAAAGAACATCTCATTTGCCATATGAGAAATAGACCTCTTTTGTTTCTTCTTACCCTCAAGTGTTGCCAGCCTTCTTCTTGTTCTTTGTCTTGATCATCCATCGTGAGTTTGTGATCCTTAGAGGAAGCTGCTAGATGCTAGTGAGTAAAGCAAAGAGAGAGTCATACGACAACCTTTGGAGCCACTAAAGATGTGGCTCAAGAGAGGCCTGAACAGAAAATCTTTCAACCAGACTACTATATTCCTCACACCTCAGTTCCAAGCTCCAATCCAAAAGTTGAGAGATATATTCTCTTTTATAGAAGTGTAGAATGCGAAGCTCTCTCACAAACTCAAACCGAGGATGGACAACTTTCAAACCCTACTATGGGCTATAACGAAGAGATGCTATCATCCTAAAAAGAAATCATACATTTTTTTGTATGAAGCTTGTCGATATCTTTTTTTGTAAAGAACGTTTAATCTTTTTGTTTCAAATGGAGCTTCAGCACGCGTCTACTCCCTTGACTTTAACTTTGACAGTATAATTGTACATGTGAATGAGCGAGTATAATTGTACATGTGAATGAGCATAGTACCTATGAGACCTCTTGTATTCCACAAACCAAAGGTTAGACAAGATTTTAACAAGGTTAACTAGGTAGAGCCATTACAGATCCAACCCTGAGGTTGAACACTAGACCTCTGTCTCAAAAGGCTAGTGCCATACTAGTCTCCCTACGGGATATGGACAAGAATCTTTGATCTTGCGTTCTACTCTTTTTTATAACTTGAACTAATTGAAAGTACAATAATGATGGGCATGGAACCATGGACCCCCACATCCCATAGAAGGAGGGGATAAATGTCTAGCACCTACTAAAAATGATAGAGTTCAAAGGTTCACTAACGGTGGAGACTAAGTAGGGATATCCCTAAGGCTAGATGAGGGAACTAGTCTCAAGTTACCGCAACAAGCCCGACCTTTAACACCGATGGCACAATTAATAAGAGCGCTAAGGGAACTGGTTTTCTTGTCCCCATTACAAGTGGACGAGGGGCATCCTCCAAATGCAACATGCTAGGCTTGAACCCACACATCAAGCTAATGCTATTGGATGAACTTCTAGAAATCTTTTTTCTTCTTTGAGAATGTTCAATCATTGATTTCTACTCATTTAGATTAGCTCTAATTAATTGAAAGTACAATACATTGAAGGCATAGCACCCATGGGACCCCTCGAATCTCACAAATCTTGGATTAGATGCCTAGCAACCACTTAGATATAGAGCTCGAAAACTTGCTAAGATAGACAATGCGAAAAAATGTTCCTAAGGCCAAACGAGATGATTTTGTTTGAACTCGGTAGCCAAAAGGCCTAATGGACTTCTGGAGGGGCTAGTTCAATACGTTACCACTCACATGATGATGGATATTGGCTACAACTTGTAGGGGTGGAACCCTTACCCCCAAGTTGAAAGGTAGAGGGCCCAAAAGCTGATCTAGTGTGTGCATATTACTTTCTAAAAATATTCTTTTTATAGAAGAAGTTTGGCCATTGAGATCTATTCTTTCGATCCAGCTTGAATTAATAGTGAGTCCAATGAACGGTAGACATAACAGCCATGTCTCTTGGATCCCATGAAGCAGGGTTTAGATGTCTAACACTATTAAGATATAGAGCTCGAAGGCTTGCTAAAGTAGACATTGATAAGAATTGGCCCAAAGATCAAACGAGATGACTACTTTTGAACTAGGTAGTCGTCCCAAGAGTGAATGAAAGGACGCGTGTGATACCTCACCACCCAAATGGTCATATGTATCTAACTGCAACTTTTAGGGGTTGAACTCTAACAATCGACCATAAGAGGTTAAGGGTCCAATCAATTGGGGTTGAGTCCCTGGCCTAAACCATGAGACACTAAGAGCACAACAAATTGAGCTAACATCCACAAATATCTTCTAGAAGTCTTTTTTTAGTAGAAAGTTTGGCCTTGAAGCATAATCTCTCTCGAATTAGCCTGAATTCATTGAAAGTATAACTAAAGGTGGGCTTAATATCCATGGGACCCCTCGAATCTCACAAAAAAAAGGGTTAAACAATTGGCATGACCAGGGTTACAAAGCCCAAAGTCCCACTAGGGTAGAGCTTGAGAAGGGATAGCCGTAAGGCTCAACGGACTTAGATGAAATCAACTAACCCGGAGACCACTGCCAACAAATGCTTGAAGGCCGAAATACATTGCCCGGAAGCCATATATCATGCTTCCATAAGCAAAGAGTTTCATGCAACGTGCAGCGATTGAACCCCCGCCCCCTCCCCAGAGGCAACTGATCTAAGTGTGCACGCAAAGATACCTTCTGAAAAACTTTTCCTCATAGTAGATAGTATAGAGAGAATTTAGAAACCAGGTGCACCGTGCCCTACTTTTTTTTCCCACAAAGACTGGACAACAGAGTTGAATCCATGTGGCATCCTTGTTGTGATTGGTCAAGACTAAAGCAGCCTCCGTATGTTAAGAACCAATGAAGATGCAGAGACAACGGGGCCAGCAAGACATCCCGCGTGACCCTGTCCTCGCTGCCTCACGGACTGGCAAGAAAGCAATAGAGACAAAATAAATTTTCGCCTAGCTCACCATGACGCATTGAGATAGTCGTCGTGGCGCGGTGTCAAGGTCACTGATCACTGACCACTCGGAGGCGGAGCTGGACTGTAGTGGACGAGGAGACTCGAGACTCTGGACTCGAGATTCGAGAGTAGGGGTACTAGATATTCGCTTCTAATATATACTTCAAAGTCCGCTGGACATGCTGTTCCGGCTAGAAATGGCTTGGCTGGTTGGCAGACGTGGCAGTAAGATGAGGTGGCACGAAAACGATAGGGCGACTGCTGGACGGTGAGCTGAGGTGGCACGAAAACGATTAGGTCGAAGAGTGGACGGTGAACGGCTTCAGGCTTGCCCAGCAGTCGGCGGACCGACATGCTACTCGTGGACTAGGACTCTTCCGCTTTGTGCAGCTCCGCGAGCTAAACGACGATGCGTGCAATACGGACTCATGAGTCATGACATCAAGTCGTGATTGCCCGAGCTGGACGATGACGTGACCTGTGAGCTGACATGGCCATGAGTGATGCGCCGAGCCCCCAGGTGCTGCCAGCTGGAGGGGGCGGCATTCCTACCGTCTCATGATTGATGAATTAACTGCTTGCCAGGCCTGAGCTGGGACGATGGCCGTGAGCTGTGGAGCTGACATGGCGATCGGTGGATCCGTCGAGCCCCCAGGCGCTGCCAGCTGGAGGGGCGGAATTCCTAGGGTCCTATGATTAATGAATGAACTGCTTGCGAGGCAGACAGACAGCGCGCCACACCTTCCGTCCGTGACGATGAAAGGTTCTCTTTCTGTGATACGAATGCATCCTGCTGGATCGTCTGTAATTCTGTATATTCCCTCGGTCGTATGATTAGTAAATGCGTCACTATGATCATTGATGGAGGCGATTTCTGCTGCCACCTGGCTTTGTCGTCACCCACGACTTCACGAGTCGTGCAGCGCACCAGCGCTCATGTCTCCTTGGCCACGTTTATTTAATACAGACTATACAGTATACTCGCGGAGTTGCGGAGATGAAGCATGAAGTTGAAAGGGAAAACCGAAAGACATTCAGTACCATTCTTTGTTGCGTTCACGAGTGGATTGCAGCAGCAGGTGGGTAAAAGCTCCCAGCTTCACTGATATGTGTCCCGCATACGCGTATGATGTAGCCACGGACCTTCGCCACACATCGTTAGCTCAGACACACCCACACAGGCTTTTGTGTGAGCCAGCGCAGCTGTGCAAGGCGCAACTCGTTACTCCATGTATAAAGTTTAAAGACCCTTCTCATGACCACCGAAACTGATAATAGAACTCTTTTCAATTGTGAAAAATAAAGCTTGACTTTTGATGCAACTTCGTCCGTACATATTTGAAAATTATTTCAAATGAATGTCCATAATTTCGTATTTTGAGTTCTTAAAATTTTTTGAAAGGAAGTTGTTACCATCTATTTTTCTTTTTTTTTTCTAAAGGAATTTCGACCTTGGCCTATTTTCCTCTTTCTTAATTAAAATAAAGAAGAAAATTTACAAGTGAATGGGATTAGTGTCCATGGGACCCCCCAAATCCCACAATGAAGGGGGGGAGTACGATAAGCTAGAGGGCATTACAAATGAGGCACACAAATCTATCGTCTCCCTCATGTGGGACCCATTTGG
>CM035432.1:50440573-50790573 GCA_020310875.1 Ceratopteris richardii | reverse complement strand
TCTGATTAGGGTTTTAGGGTTTTAACACCTGCATAACATATATGCACACATACACATACACATATAATACATATATACATGTATATACACATGCATACAGAAATATACATATTTTAGGTCTAGATCTTTAAGATTAGGGTTTTAGGATTTAGGCATACATATAATTCAATTACATTTATATTAAGAGAAAATATAGAAAAAAATAAGAAAAAAATCTGAATATATAAATAAATAAATATATAAAATAGGATTATTATATATATAAATAAATATGAAAAAAACTAGTGTTTTAAATAAATTAATTAATTATATATAATTAAATATATAAAAATAGGTTTAAATTTAAGGATTTTAATCAGAGTAAATATATATACACATACACATACACACATATACTTATACATATATCTATATACACATATATATACACATACACATATATATACACATGCATACACATATATACATGTTTTAGGTCTACGTCTTTCTAATTAGGGTTTTAGGGTTTTAACACCTGCATAACATATATACACACATACACATACACATATACATATATACATGTATATACACATGCATACAAAAATATACATATTTTAGGTCTAGATCTTTAAGATTAGGGTTTTAGGGTTTAGGCATACATATAACTCAATTAAATTTATATAAAGAGAAAATATAGAAAAAAATTAAGAAAGAAATCTGAATATATAAATAATATATATATAAAATAGGATAATTATATAGATAAATAAATATAAAAAGAAATAGTGTGTTAAATAAATTAATTAAATATATATAATTAAATATAAATAATTGAATATATAAAATATGATAATTTTATAGATAAATAAATATAAAAAGAACTAATGTTTTAAATAAATCAATTAAATATATATAATTAAATATATATATATAAATAGAATTAATTAAGAAAAAAATCTGAATATATAAATAAATATATATAAAAAATAGGATAATTATATAGATAAATAAATATGAAAATAACTAGTGTTTTAAATAAATTAATTAAATATATAAAAATAGGTTTAATTTTAAGGATTTTAATCAGAGTAAATATATATACACATACACATACACATGCATACAAAAATATACATATTCTAGGTCTAGATCTTTAAGATTAGGGTTTTAGGATTCAGGCATACATATAACTCAATTAAATTTATATAAAGAGAAAATAAAGAAAAACATTAAGAAAAAAATCTGAATATATAAATAAATATATATATAAAATATGATAATTATATAGATAAATAAATATAAAAAGAACTAGGGTTTTAGGATTAGGGTTTTAGGTTTTTTTAGGTGTCTAAGTATTTAGGTTTTAGTATTTCATGTTTACGTCTTTAGGAGTATGATTTTTTGGTTTAATAAAAAAATCAAATGTTTTAAAATGTCCATATTGTATCAGATGGCTAGTTTGGATCCGGAGGAGAGAATGGCATGTCCTTGCACTCAGTGCAAGTATCAAATTTATTGAAAACGACGGATTTGTACTACACATGTTATAGAGTATGGATCCTTTGATAAAAGTCGACTAGAAAACCTACGCTACCATTTGCATGGCCCCCCAGGTGAGCAGATGGACCCAAAGAACATTGCACTGGTAACCTCTCATGGAAAAAAGAGAACAAAAAAGGATCTAGATGTACAAGCAAGTACTAATAGCATTACATGGAATGAACATATGGAAGAAATGCTCGAAGCATTTTATGAGATGGACGAAGATCATGATGGTGGAGAAGATGTCGATAGTTTCATGGACACGACAGAATTTCCACAATCAGAAGTCGATGAAGAATATGAAAACATGTGAAGACTAGCTCGTTTACCACTTTACAATGGAGCAAAGATATATGTACTACGTGTGTCACTCACGATGCTCAATCTGCAATCCATTTATGGATGATCAGATAGTAATGTCACCGAATTGTTCAGGTAAGTGGATTTGAAATAAACTTTCATTGTTGTATCAAAATAACTTTATTTACTAATATCGTTCTAATTGCTTATTGCAGGCTTTTTTAAGATCAATTCTTGCCAGAGGGCAATGTCATGCCTCCAACACGTGGAGATGCAAAAAAAACTTTTACAGTCCATTGGAATGGATTACACTAAGATTCATGCTTGTCCGAATGGTTGCATCCTCTTTCAAAATGAGTATGAGCATCTCCACGTATGTCCAAAGTGTGGAGCAAATACATTTAGAGAAGACCTTGTAGGCGAAGCAATCCCCGCAAAGGTTCTTCGTCACTTTCTTATTATTTCATGAATTAAAAACATGTTTAGATGCAAATCTATAGCTGAGTTAATGTCTTGGCATGCAAAGAGTAGGTCTACAGATGGTGTAATGCTAGTGCCTGCTGACTCTGATGCTAGGAAGCACATAGATAGTAAGTGGCCAGAGTTTGCTAGTGAGCCTCCGTCCATACATCTAGGCCTAGCTATGGATGAAATAAATCCATTTAGTTTACGCAGCTCTTCATGGAGCACATGGCCTGTATGTTTGTTCAATTATAACATCCCACCATGGCTGGCCACAAAGAAAGGTCATTTATTATTAGCTCTTATTGTACCAAGTAAGTATAAGATAAAAAACATGGATGTATATCTTGCACCACTTGTGGAAGAACTGTGCATTTTATGGGGTGGGATTACTGTGTGTGACATGTCTCAACCTATAAGAAGACGAGACATGCAAGTCCAAGGCATACTTATGTGGATGGTGCATGATTGGCCTGGTTATGGTGAATGTTCAAGTTTATTGATTTCAGGTTACCATGCTTGTCCTTTATGCGGACCACGAGTCAAAGCACGCTATTCCAAAGCACTACATAAAACTATCTATGAAGGATACCATAGATATTTGCCTGATGGACATGTTTTACATGTAGGAAAATTTGGTCGACAAGTGCAATGCCAAAGGAAACCTTTTCCAACGAGCAGATGGCTAGATACAGCGGTTTCACAAGCAAAGGCAGCGGGTGAAGATATCTCTGAAGAAGAAGAAGAACTCGCAAAGGGATGTGATTGGAAGTATACTAAATATGGTGCACTATGGTCTCATGGACGACACTTTCGGATCGCACGAATCGATAAAAATAGGTCTACTTTTGATAGTGGGGTGATGGTGAAATTTTTGCAAAAAAGTAGAGCAAGTGCAAGAGATGATAATGCTCAAGAAGGCTAGCTAGATTATTGTGGAGTGATTCATGATATCTTGAAACTATCTTTTAGGAAGTTTGATTACTTTGTTTTTGATGTGAAATGGTTCAAAGTAGTCACCTCTAGAAGAAACACAACAGTGAGGCAGGATCAAAGCGGTTTGCTTCAAGTGGACTCCACAAAATTATGGATGGATGAAAGAGATACATTTGTACTTCTGGAACTGTGAACAAGTTGTTTTTATACCAGATTCAAAAGAACCAGAGTGGCTATTTGTTTTACAAGTCACCCCATGTAGTAGAAAAATTTGTGAGAACATAGATGTAGAAGAAAGTCCCTCTATAGTGGACTGAGAGATTCATTCGATAGTCGAGGAGGAAGAGATCATTGTTCGAGAAGAAGAGGTCATTGAAGAAGACGAAATACAGGATGAAGCAATAGATGATGATAAAAAAGAAACTAGCATAGCAAGTGATTTAGAAGTCGTTAATATAGATATAGATATTCTCGATGCATCGGATCTCCAAGAGGAGTTTTGAATAAAGGAGTTTTGAATAAAGCACTTGTACGTACTAATTTTTGTTTATCTTTTTTCTAGGTTTATTGTACACTACCATTTGTCTATATTACCTTTATTATCATATGCTAATTATTTGAGTTCTTTTGTTACAGAGCACGATGGGAGACAATCCTCCAGTCACTCCACATTCCATGACAGAGGAGCAGTTCTTAGAGTTCATCTCTCAGGTACCTCTTGCG
This sequence comes from Ceratopteris richardii, assembly GCA_020310875.1. Taxonomy (NCBI): domain Eukaryota; kingdom Viridiplantae; phylum Streptophyta; class Polypodiopsida; order Polypodiales; family Pteridaceae; genus Ceratopteris; species Ceratopteris richardii. The sequence goes on along the minus strand of CM035432.1, from coordinate 50,786,628 downwards.
TAGATGGCTGTCGCGTCACAGTATTGGATCGCTCATGGTTGTTGATATATTTAGGTAGTGATGTGTGTGAACACACTAGGACCGTCGGGGCACTTTTTTCCCTCTTTAGGAGGTGTTTTCCCCTCGGCTTGTATATACGCCTATTGCCCTAATGGGCTACTTATCTTTGTACATTCTCTGGTAATACATAGAGTATTGTGTGTTTGTGTTCCAAGCTTCTTCTTCTTCCTTGTGCCGTTCGCGTGCTTTTGTAGACATCTATCTCCAACAATTGGTATAAGAGCAGGTCGTCGCTTCATCTAGGGCACCGTCGACACTCCTCTGTTTGCAGTCTCAGAATCGCACGAATTTTGGTGAGCATACTCAGGGTGTTTCCGAGATCAAAACAGCTTCACTATGTGGTGCCGAAGTCGCGATCTGAGCTCGTTTCGGCCTCCGAATACACTATCGCAGTGCTTGTGCAGGCTATTTCGTCTTTTTGTGCCAAAGGTATATACTAGTTTTTGTTCGCCAATTTAAGCGTCTCGAAGTCTGCTACAGGTCTGGCAGAACTCGTCTAGGCAGTTTTGTTCAACTTTTTGAGATACAATCAATTTTCTGCATCAAGGTATTTTAGTCACCGGCCATGGCGTATTCCGTATGTTGGCTATTGAGGATAAGTTGGATGGTACCAACTACCCATTATGGGCTTATATGATGTGACATGTTTTGGTTGCAAAAGGATTGTGGAACATTGTGCAGGGTGTTGAAAGACATCCTGTTACACCTGTAACGACAGGTACTGCAAATATAGGTGTTGGAGCTGATGAAGATGGTGTCGAAGATGATATTCCACGTTGGGATGGCAGAGATGCCCAGGCACATGCATTGATAGCTTTGTCTATCAAACATGCCATTATTCCTCATATTCGCTCTTGCAGAACAGCTAGGGATGCTTAGGATACACTTGCCACATTGTACCAAGCTAGGAATGAGGCTCGTGTTGCTTACCTCCGAAAACAGCTGGAGAGTGAGCACATGATTGAAGGTGATTCTATGGACAGTTTCCTAACGAATATCAAAGATTTGAAGGAACAGTTGATTTCTATTGATGAGGTTATACCAGATAGCTCACTTGTGCAGACCGTTCTGAATGGTCTTCCTGATTCATATCAGAGTTTTGCTTCTACTCTTCAGTTGATGGTGAAAGGCAATCTGAATGCCTTATCATTTGAGGAGTTACTCTCTGTTCTGTTGCAGGAAGATCAGGCCAGGCAGAACATGTCCATTATGTGTGTTGCAGATCAAGCTTTCTTGGCTAGTCAGAAGGGCAAAGGAAAATGGAGCTCTTCTACTAGTAAGTAGAAATCTGCAAATGCTGCACATTCGAAGAACCAGGATAAAGATGAGAAGAAATCAGAAAAGCAGAAATTGTTTTGCAAGTACTGTAAAGGGAATGATCATATCATAAAGAACTGTCCAAAACTGGCTGCAAAAGAAGCAAAGAAAAAGGAGGCTGGAATGGTTGTTGCAGAAGCCTCTACACCAAAAGCAGAGTCTGCTAATCTTGTGCAGGAAGAAGAATGGGCGTTTACTACTGTTTGCAGTTTTGACCCATCTTCTCATGAGCAGTGCATGTCTGCAGTGGACTCAGATGTTTGGGTACTTTGACAGTGGGGCGACCAAACATATTACCTCGCAGCGTAGTTTCTTCTCTTCACTCGATCTTGCCCCTACAGGGAATACTGTCACATGCGCCAACAACTCCTCTTATCCTGTTATGGGAGTTGGTAAGATCATTCTGACTACTGTTGATGGTAGTTCTTTCACCTTGTCAGATGCTTTATTTGTGCCAGGGATCAAGAAGAATCTGTTATCAGTTTCTGCATTAGCCAAGATTGGCTTGGTTGTGAAATTCGTTGATGACAGGTGTACAGTTCATGATCTATCAAATGGCGATGTGATTATTGCTTCTGGCATTTTATGTCGTGGGCTGTATAAGCTCATAGACTATGAAAGATCTGTGAATGATTCGGCATGTGCAGTTCATGATTCTCAGGCTATATCAGATGCAAAGCTTTGGCATGCACGCTTTGGTCATCTGAATTTTGCTAGTTTGCTATGCCTGCAGAAATCTGATATGGTGTCTTCTTTGCCCAAGCTTGAGGCACCTGGAAAACATGTATGTGAAGGCTGTATTTTGGGCAAAATGCAGCGTTCCTCCTTTCCAAAAGATGGTTCAGTTTGGGCTACGCAGAAATTGCAGCTTGTACATAGTGATGTCTGTGGTCCTATGCAGACACCCTCTTTTGGGAATTACCTTTACTTCATGACTTTCATTGATGATTTTTCTAGGCATGCATGGGTATATCCACTCAAAGCAAAGTCCGAAGTGTTCATGTGCTTTAAACAGTTTTTGGTTTTGGCTGAAAATCTGTCAGCATGTAAAATGGACACCCTCCGTTCTGATCGAGGGGGGGGAATATATGTCTTCTGATTTTAATGCATTTCTGGCTGAACGTGGGATAAAACACCAGTGTACAGTGCCGTATACACCTCAAAAGAATGGAGTTGCTGAACGAAAGAACAGGTCACTCATGGAGATGGCGAGGTGCATGGTCAAGAGTCAGGCTTTACCACATAGTTTCTGGCTTGAGGCTGTCATGTGTGCAGCATATGTACTGAAGAGGTGTCCCACTAAAGCGCTGCAGTCTATCACTCCATATAAGGCTTGGCATGACCGCAAGCCATCTGTTGCTCATCTGCGTGTTTTTGGTTGTTTGGCATATGCATTAGTGCCTGAACAACATCGCAGAAAATTGGATGATAAGGCAGTAAAATGTATTTTTGTTGGGTACAGTTCTAAAAGTAAAGGCTATCGTCTGTATCATCCACAGACTAAACGCATTCTGGTTAGCCGTGATGTTGTCTTTGTGGAAGATGCTATTCAGCCATTGCTTTCATGTACTAAGGAGACATCTGTGAGCTCCAAAGACATGTATGATACGTTGATGCCTCTTTTTACAGGTGGACAGTCTAGTGCTGGTCCTAATGAGGCAACTTCTCAGCCTTTGCAGGTTTCATATGATAATGCAGATCATTCCATCTCTCATGCAGATTTACATGATGCACTTGTTGATGAGAGAGCTGATATTGAGGAGGCAAAAACGATGCCAAAATGGCTGGTGCAGACTTTGCGTGACAGCAAATTAGATGCACCTTTGTCATATCATACCCGTTCACGCTCTCATAGTGCCTCCTTTGCATCACAGTGCTATGCTATGGCTGCGTCTAGTCTCTATGATGAGAATGAGCCTGTTTCTTTTGATGATGCATAGAATTCAGAAAATTGGATGGCTGCCATGCAATCGGAATATGATGCTATAATGAAGAATGGTACATGGTATTTATGTGACTTGCCTCCTGGCAAGAAGGCCATTGGCACTAAGTGGGTATACAAGCTAAAGCGTAAACCTGATGGTAGAGTTGACAGGTATAAGGCTAGGCTTGTTGCAAAGGGTTATGCGCAGAAAAGAGGCGTTGATTTTGATGAGACCTTTGCACCTACATGCCGTATGACTACTGTTCCGAGCATTTGTGCATTTGTAGCCCATCATGGTTGGAATGTACATCAGTTGGACATTAAAACAACATTTCTGAATGGTGACTTGCATGAAGAAGTGTATGTTTTTCAGCCCCGTGGCTTTGTGCAGAAAGGGCATGAAAATCAGGTGTGCAGGTTAAAGAAGGCATTATATGGTTTAAAGCAAGCCCCACGTGCTTGGTATGAGAAGATACATGCCTATCTGGTTACACATAGTTTTGTGAACAGTCCAACTGAAAGCACCTTATATGCTAAGCGTGCTAATGATGTGCTTCTGATCATTGTTGTCTATGTTGATGACATGCTGCTCACTGGTCCTATTGAGAAGCATATTGCTGATTTCAAGGCTGATTTGCATGCCTCATTTGAGATGTCTGATTTGGGGCATTTGCATCACTATTTGGGCATTCAATTTATGCAGGTTTATGGTGGGATGGCTTTGTGTCAAACGAAATATATTGACACATTATTGCAGCGTTTTGGCCTTGAAGAGTGTAAGCCTATTGCTACTCCTATGGAGACAGGTTTACGATTGAGTCTTCATGATGCTGGAGATGCATTTGATGGTGTTCTCTATCAGCAGTCTGTTGGATGCTTGATTTACTTATGCATTACTCGGCCAGATATTCAGTTTGCTGTCTCACAAATGAGCAGGTTTATGCATTGCCCAGGAGTCACGCATTGGAAGGCGGTTAAGCGCATCTTTCGCTACTTGAGTGGTACTCGGCTACTTGGGTTGTTTTATCCCAAGGGGGGATCACTACCGCCAGATTTGCATGCTTTTTCTGACTCAGATTGGGCTGCTTTCTATGACACTCGTGTGTCCACCAGTGGTTTTTGCTTCATGCTTGGTAGCTCATGTATATCTTGGTTGAGCAAGAAGCAGCCTACTGTGGCCACTTCCAGTTGTGAGGCTGAGTATAGGGAAGCTTTCACAGCGACTGTTGAGTGTGTGTGGCTCAGACGCCTTATGGCTGATTTGGGTGTTGGCCAGTCTTCTGCCACCACCATCTTCACTGACAGTCAGAGCGCATTGGCAATTGCGAGGAACCCTATGTTCCATGCTCACACTAAGCACATTGAGGTGCATTATCACTATGTCAGGGAGAGGTTCTCTACTGGGGAGATCAGCTTGGCATATGTGCCCACACAGGAGAACATTGCAGACCTTTTCACGAAGGCTCTGTCTAGGGAGAAGTTTGAAGCTTTTCGCAAAGCTTTGGGCTTACTTCCTTTTGTGGAGTGATTTCCACATAGCTTGGCACTTCCTTATACATGAGTGCCAGCTCCTTGTTCACCACATCACTCCCAAGGGGGATTTATTGATATATTTAGGTAGTGATGTGTGTGAACACACTAGGACCGCTGGGGCACTTTTTTCCCTCTTTAGGAGGTTTTTTTCCCTCGGCTTGTATATACGCCTATTGCCCTAATGGGCTACTTATCTTTCTACATTCTCTGGTAATACATATAGTATTGTGTGTTTGTGTTCCAAGCTTCTTCTTCTTCCTTGTGCTGTTTGCGTGCTTCCGCAGACATCTATCTCCAACAATGGTAGCACTCCCCCCGGACTCACTCCTCGCGGCCTCACTCCTGCCGGTCTCACTCCTGCCGGCCTCACTCCCACTGGTGTCACTCCTACCAGTGCCCCTCTTGCCGGCGTCACTCCTGTCGGTGTCACTCCTGAGGGTGGTACTACTCCCATCGGAGGTATGTCTCCTAGCTTTATGACTCCACCTCGACCAGCTTTTCAGCCATCCCCTATTGGCTCTAGTAGTATACATGTGCGTTCGACACCTCAGCGTGATAGTGGTGCTGGCCCATCTCATAGGTTGAGGTCACGCTCTGGAGCAGGAGGTTCTAGGAGTGGATCGACAGGTAGGTATGGAGGAGGCCGTTGTTGTGGAAGTAGTGCGACAGACATTGTGTTGCCTACTTGTAATCCTAGGACGAGTACCTTAGATGTAGGTATGCCACGTGGTACACCACGTGGAACACCACGTACACCTTGGGGTGCTCATGACCATGATGACTCCAAGGTGTATAGTATTCGAGATGGAGCTCCCATGATGGATGCGGTCAGAAAAGCAATGCATGCACAGACACGATAGCTTTGCTCCATACAATTTGGACACTCTATCATGTTGAAATGGAGTGAACAAGATAAAGATCAGAAGAATTATATCACAGAGACGATTTATCAGGAGTTCCGACCAGTTGATGGGCAGCCTCTTGTCAATTTAGAGTGGATTTTGCACACCGCACGTGAAGTTATGTCCCATCGACAATCCGAGGCTCGTGATGCTTTCAGAGGAGGCTTAGCAAAGCCTATATGGTTAGATGCTGAGGAGTGGGATATGATTTGCGATGAGCAGCAACAGACTCCTCACCAATATCGCTAGCAGTGAGATGCCACAGCCACCCGTTTAGATACGGTTGGACCATCACAGTTGGGCAGCGGCGGATATGACACGATGCATCACGAGTTTGTAAGTACCATTTGGTTTATTGAAATTGTTTGTGTTAAGCTTCTCATGTATGTTCCTCTAATGTTTTGTATATTTGTTGTAGGAGCTGGCAATGGATCGACCTCCAACACGAACGGAGGAGGCTTATGGATATCATCATGGATTGACTGCACTATTGGAGGACTTGGAGGGATGCGGTGCGGTCATTTCATGGGAGCGTTTATGATGAGTTGATGAATTTATAAACTTGTTTTTTACTTGTTGTTTATAAATTTCATGTGAATTTATCTCATTTCATTAATGTTCTTTGTTGTAGGACTATTGATATGGAACGTTCTTTGCATGTGTATGGCAGTGGCACACCAAAATTTTGTATTTCATTTTTATATGGCATTGCATGCTTTGCCACATTTTGTAAAAGCGTCATATATGACTGTGGTTTGCCACACTCTTGTACATGCTTCATTTATGAAATATATAACTCTTTTTGTACATGGTTCATGGTTCATGGTTCATGGTTCATGGTTCATGGTTCATTCTGATTATCTCTTTTGTGTCCAATAATATTCTGTTTTATGAAATCATATTTTGGTTGACATTAGAGTACACATCACATGTACTCGGTTTTTTTTGGGTAGAGTGTATTGTCTTTTGCTAAGCAACATCATGGTAATGTTGATGTAGCAAAAGACAACACACTCTACCCAAAAAAAATTTTGCAGATATGATCATTGGTATAAGCGATGGTACTCCTAGTAATGCCATCAGAATAAGCATCGGTACACCCAACACGGGTCGGTATACACGACGGTACACCCAATAGTGGTGCCGATATAACCACCGGTATGAGCATCAATAATACTAACGCATCTACCGATGATTATACCGATGCTCATACTGATGCCCATACCGATGCCTATACCGATGCCCATACCGACGCCTATACTGGCGCTCATACCGGCACTTTAATTCTGATGTGCATACTGATGCCTACACCGAAGTCGGGCCAAAAATGCGCACGTTCATTTCCCTCGGTAAAAACCTTAGTATACTACCGATCTGTTGTAGTGCATGAGTGATATATCATTAGTGTAAGCCTTGCCTTATCTTCCACCTTATCAAAGTAAAGTTGTATTTAATCAACATTATCTTCCACATATGTGATCTATCATCGGTATTGAATCCTTGAACTATCTCATATTTTAAAATGTCAATAAAATTCCTATCTTTATCCATGGGTTGGTTATATAAGATGTATTGAGAAGCACGGTGAGCATTGATAAAGTGTTCGAAGCAATGGAAGCATTAAATTGACTTGAGCAGCACAAAGAGAAAAGCATAAAATGTTTCAATCGTTGTGATGTTATGCCAAATGACTAGTGTTGGATCTCCTTCTATGATGTTGAAGATGAAGTGTCTAGGAGTGATCTTTGTTTTGAGAATAAACGTTGGTTGGTTAGGTTAAAGGAATAATGCTAAAAAGAGAAGTTTGGGGTGCAATCTCCCCCATGCACTCTGTTTCAACAATCCACATAGTGCATGTATTTATAGGATTTTTCATTATGTTGAAAATAGTGGTTACAATGAGGTAGCTTCGAAAAGCATGCATGAAAGTAAAAAGTTATTCTCTTTTGTGGAAAGCCTTTGTTTTTATTAACAAAAATCGTGGTCTACAATGATCCTTATTCTAACCACTACTTACTATCTATTTCTAAAAATAGAACCACATGGGTTTATTTACAAAGTATATAAAATACAAATCCCATTATTTGATGTCCGAACATATTCAAAACGTCCATGCCCTTTTACGCCTTTCATGCCCTTATGAACCTTTAGCTGCTATATCAAAACATCAAAACACATTAATAAACTAATAAATCTCACGGCAATAATTCTTTATACAACACATTCCATATTTCTTAACATGCCCCTTAGTTGAAAAAGCAACTCATCTCAGTTGATAATAAAAATAGACATGGATGTCTAGCCACATGTTCCATCACTGAACAAAAATAAGCATGTTCCATGTAAAAACACATGCATGGAAATGTTTATACAGGAGGTACGTTAATGGTATGATATGCAAAATTTAAGTGTCCATAATGGAGTGTAAATGATGTTTTATGTATCCATTCACATTGTTCAATATATTGATTTTTATACTTAACTAAATATCCATGACATTTAGTACCTGTGCGTATAGTAGTGACATCATGATCCATTATTTTCTCAAGAACTAAGATTTCAGATTGTTCTTCAATTAAAGAAAGGTCATCAAGAAGTGGAGTGAGTGATAAAGTGCCTTTAAATGTTTTAAATAAAGTAATGTGAAAAGAGTTATGTATATTCCAATGAGATGATATACTTAATGTGAATGAATTATCATTAATTTTTTGAATAATGCAAAACAATCCATAATAGTGTGATGCAAGTTTAACTTTAGGATACTGTAAAATAGTTTTCAAATGTCTTTTGATTATATGTAACCATACAAGATCGTTCTCCAGAAATTCCTTGGGTAATCGTTTTGTATTGACATTACATGTACAAATTTCCCTAATGTCCTTGTGAACATTATGAAGTATAGAAATGTGATCTTGAGCAACAGAATCATCCATCAGAATATTAGTTTGAGGGAGTGTCATGTGAGTGGGAAGCTTTTTGCCATAAAGAATTTCAAAAGGTGCATGATCAGTAGTGGTGCATGTTGTGTTATTGTAAGCAAACTCAAGCAATGGAAACTTTTCATCCTAGTTAGTGGGCTTATCTAATGAATAACAATGCAATAAATCACTTTGTCCATTATTTTTAGGATGAAATGCAGAGCTAAAATCTATTTTAGAACCAAAATGTTGAAATAAGGCAACCCAAAAATGATTGCAATATTGAACATCACAATCAGATAACATTACTTTAGGAAATCCATGATGTGGGAAAAATGCATTTAATGAATAATTTTGTAGCTTGACGTGCAAGCAAAGTTTTTTTTACAAGGAATGAAATATGCATATTTACTAAACATATCAATTATCATCCAAATCATATCATTATGTGATGAGGTGATAGGAAGATCAATGATAAAATCCATAGAGATTTGTTCCCATGGTTCATTCGGAATAAGAAGTGGCATTAATAATCCCAATGGTTTACCATGATGACGTTTTACACGTTGACATACAATGCATTGAGAAACATACTATGCAATATCCTTTTCCATGTGGGGCCAAAAGAAGAAATCTTTGTAAGTAGAAGTGGTGCTTTGTATGGCTCTATGACCCATGTAAGATGGTTCATGCATTTCTTTGATGAAACAATCTTTAAAAGCTTGTGTTATGCATAATGTATATTGAAAATAAAGTAAACCATGATGAAATGTATAATTTTCATCAATAAAAGGTGCAAAATTATCGAAGTCATTCCATGCATGTGAGAAATACAAATCAGATGCATAAGTGGAAATCATTTCTTGAAAAGAATGGATTTGGATGGCAGAAATATTATGCAAAACAATAGAATGTGAAGGAAAACTGCTAAGAGCATCAGCTATGACATTAGCTTTCTTAGGCTGATATTGGATCATGGGTTGGAATTTTTAATGAATGAAGCCCATTTAAGATGTCGATCAGATATTAAGGGCTGATTCAATAAATGCTTAAATAGCCTTTTGATCGATTTTGATTAATACCTTAGATCCCATAATATAGCGTCTTTGAATTTGCAAAGCATGCACAACTGCTAACAATTCTTTATCATATGTACTATAATATGTTTATGAGGACTTAGGTTTCCTACTCTCAAATGCAATGGGATGATTGTTTTTCATTAAAACAACACCTATTCCTAAACCATCAGCATCAATAGCCACCTGAAATGGTTGTGAAAAAATCAAGTAACTATAAAATAGGTGCATATGAAAGTGCATGTATGAGTTTTTCAAAGAATTGATATTGGGTAATTCCCCATGAAAATTTTATTTTCTTTTTCAATAATAAGGTAATAGACAATGCCAAATAGGAAAAACTATGAAAAAACTTTCTATAAAACTAGCCAACCCAAGAAAAGAACAAACATCATTGATTGATTATGGTGTAGGCCATTCTACTATAATTTTAATCTTTTTTGGATCGACATGCATGCCTTCATTTGGAATAATATGTCTAGATATTCTATCTTATGTTGAAATAAGTAACTCTTTTCAAGATGACCGTAAAGTGTGTTCTCTCATAGAAAATGGAAAATTGTTTTAAGATGCTTCTCATGCTCATTATCCTTATTACTATGAACAAGTATATCATCAAAGAATAGGAGAACAAAAGCTTGGTAATCAAGAGAAATGTTGTTCATCATTCATGCAAATGTAGCAAGAGCATTGGTAAGTCCAAAGGGCATTATCATAAGTTCATAACTGCCAATTTGAGTTCTAAATGAAATCTTAAAAACATCGCTATGCATCATACATATTTGATGGTAACTCGATTTAAGATCAATTTGATGAAAGACACCAGCTCCTCATAGTTTGTCTAAGAGATTATCTATTCGAGAAATAGGGTACCTATTCTTTATTGTGATCACGTTAAGGGCTCTATAATCAATGCACATTCAATAAGTTTTATTCTTCTTCTCTACTTAGAGAACTAGTGCTCCAAATGGGGAAGAACTATGCCTTATAAGTGCTTTTTGTTGAGATATCAAGCTCAACATGTGATGATCCAGGATGACACATACCAATTTTTTGTTTCTCTGACATGTATAGTGGTCATGCTGGTATATGTCAGGGATACTTCAATGGGCTTTATTAGATTTATCTACCGAGAGTGATGGCACATTTGTTCCTTGCCAGCTCACTCATTCGCGGACATTAGGTTTTTCCTTATGTAGTGATATTTATATATTGCACTTGTTGCATTCTTGTTGTTAAGTCATTCTTGTACATTCCTTTTTATGTAATAGAAACAGAAGAAGAATATTATTCTTCCTTGCCTCAATCTGTGTGGGTGCTTCTCCTTGAGAGTGAGAGTGTGTGTGTGAGCTCTCTTCCTTATCTCCTTCCTCATGACATGGTATCACAATCAGCGTGGTTGTAGAGAGCTCCTGGAGAAGGCGATGGTGAAGAGTATGTGGCAAGGCATGGAGAAAACGTGATTCACAAACAACCTTCCATTTGCTACAAAAATTGACGTGAAGGTAGAAGACCTCAGATCAAAGTTTCAGAGCCATCTGGACCTCCGTTTGAAGCCCGCAAGGTGGGGCCATAGAAAAACCAGGTCAGTTTCAGAAATTGTCACTTGTATTGTGTTCGGCAACACTCATATATTCTAGAACCAAAATTTCAAGCAATTCGCTGTACTATTGATACATGAAAACTGTGTTTTTTTGAGATCGAACTGTCATGTCATAGTGCAATAGTTTTCAAGCAGAGGTGCTACTTGTAGTGTTTTGCAGTGTTGTGAATTGCTATAGAAATTGCAAACGCAGATGGAATGAGTCAGGTTATGAGCGATAAGCTGGACAAGAACAACTTCCATGCTTCAAGATTCAAAATGATGAATTTCCTGATGGGAAAAGGCTATTGGAAGTACATTGAAGGAGAGAATGAAAATGTTCCACAGTTACCAAAAGGAATCAGACTGCATATCAATTAAGAGCATATGGGGAATGGAATCAAGGAGCACGAAAGGTAATGTACTGGCTATGTGTTAGCATATAGGATAGCATCATTGGACACATACAAGATGCAAAACTCTAAAAGAGGCTTCAAACACTTTGTTCACATTGTATTAGACCAATACAAAGGCACGGAAATTGCAACTCAAGAACGAGTTGCATACATTGGAGAAGAAGAGCATGTCGATAAGTGACTACACCTTGAAAATCAAAAGCATATGTGAGTCACTTGCATCTATTGCGGTGAATGTAGATGATGATGATCAGGTGGATGTGTGTTTTTGTGGTTTAGGAGCTACGTATAAGCAGTTCAGAACTTCTATACAGACCAGGGAGAATATTTCAAATTTTGCTGATCTAGTATCTATGCTGATTAATGAAGAAAAGAATCTTGGTGAGGATTCAAACTCCCAAGGAAAATCTAGTTCTGAGCAGGTATTCTACTCTGGTAGAGGAAGAGGGAGAGGTAGAGGTTTTGGAAGTGGAAGAGGAAATAGTAACGAAGACCAAAGTCAACAATAGAATCGTGCAGGAGGAAGAGGACAGTTTCGAGGCAGGGGGAGCCAAAGAGGCAACAGAAATTTCCAAAAGAAATGATTCAGGTAATGACAATAAAGGATGTTGGAATTGTGGTAAACCTGGACACTTTGAACATGATTGCAAGTCGAAGAATCAAAATAATAGAAGGCAGTAGAATAACTATGCATCCATAAATGTAGATGATTCTGAGAAGCTGTTCATGGTTCAACATCACATGATGAATACGATGTGTGCTGGTGTTTTGATTCAAGTGCTTCAAATCACATGACCAATCATGCGAAATGGTTTAGTACTTTGCAAAAATTGCTAGTTCTTGGATATGTTCAAACAAGTGATGACACATCACATCCTATTGAGCATACAGGAAACATAGCACTATCAATGGAGGATGGAAAGGTAAAACATCTTGCGGATGTGCTGCATGTTCCAAATATAACAAAGAATTTGGTTTCTGTTGGACAAATGGTTGACTAGGTATTACAAGTCAAGTCCAATGCTGATGGATTATATGTAGAAGAGTACAAGCAGGATGGACAATTGGTTGCCAAAGGAAACAAAGTGGGTAGGATGTTCACCTTAAATGTGAAGATTCTTGAAATGAATACAACCATGTTTGCAAAAGGTGCAGTAGTTATTGCAGATATAGAGATGTGGCACAAATGGATTAGACATGCAAACTTGCAAAGGCTGAAATTGATGCAGTCAAAGGAGATTGTCCATGGACTACCAAATTTCAAAGTTGCAGAAATGCAAAAGGTATGTGCAACATGTCAATTTGGTAAACAATCAAGAGCATCATTTCCACATGACAAGCATTTTAGTGAGATTGTACTAGAAGTAGTACATACAGATGTTTGGGGTCCAACAAAGACCACATCTATGGGGAGTTGCAGGTTTTATGTTACTTTCATTGATGACCATGCATGCAAAGTATGGGTATATTTCATGAAAGAAAAGAGTGAGGTGTTCACCTACTTCCAAAATTTTAAAGTTATGGTGGAAAAGCAGACAGGGAAGTACATTCAGACATTAAGATCTGATGGAGGAGGTGAATACATGTCAAATGAGTTTAGCAGTTTTCTAAAAAAACATGGAATTCGGCATCCGTTTTCATGTAGGTACACACCACAACAGAATGGCGTTGCTGAACGCAAAAACAGATATATTGCAGAAATAGAAAGAGCCTTGATGGCTGAGAAGAATATGCCTCATTGTTATTGGGCAGAAGCTGTGCATACCACTGTATACATCATGAACATAAATCCAACTGGTGTTGTACATCAAGTTACACCTGAAGTGAAGTTCACAGGTAAAAAGCCAAACTTATCACATCTGAAAGTTTTTGGCTGTATTGCATATGTACATGTCCCAGATGAATTGAGGACGAAGCTTGATCCAAAAGCAGAAAAGTGTGTCTTCATTGGATACTCCCTTGAGGAAAAGGGATTAACCCACTCACATGACAGGTAAAGGTGAACAGAGATGTGGTATTTGATGAAATGTCAAGATTCTATGCAAATGCCAAAGAAGGACTGAATCTTAAACCAAATGACAAAGAAAATGCTAAAACGTCAAGTGCAGAATCTCAAGTTTTGAGTGGACCAGATGCATCACCAAGCAATAGTTCCAACTCAAATCCATGGAGTGGAAGATTGAGTGGAAATTTCAGTCTAGCAAATTCATCAAATACATCCACGAAAGGTAAAGAAAAGCTTTCTAGAGGTCATAAAACATGTGTAGGTTTTGAAGACCTTGATGGAGATTCAAGCAATTCAAAACAGAGTCTTGATGAGGAACTTGGGTTGCCCTCTATGAAGACTCTAGGAGTAAGAAGGACACATGAAGATGATACAAAGAGAAGTGACCTAGGACCAAGGAGATCTAGGAGGATGTGGAATTCAGTGCAACAATTGACATATGACAGTTATATGGCTTGTCATTGTGCCTAGATGACAAAGGTAATACAAGATGTCGAACCTTCTTGCTTTGAAGATGCAATTGGAACTGCAGATTGGGAAAAAGCTATGGATGAGGTGATGGCTGCACTTTATGGAAATGAAACATGGAAGCTAGTTCCATTGCCACAAGGAAAGAAACCCATAGGCTGCAAATGGGTTTACAAGGTAAAGCATAATGCTGATGGTAGCATAAGCAGGTATAAAGCACGATTGGTAGCTAAAGGATATGCACAATTCATATGGCATTGATTATGAGGAAACATTCAGCCTTGTAGCTAAAATGTCTACCGTTAGAGCACTTGTTGCGTTAGCTACAGCAAAAGGATGGACTTTGCATCAGATGGATGTGAAGAATGCTTTCCTACATGGTGAGTTACAAGAAGAAGTATATATGGACCAGTCACAAGGATATGAAGATTCAAAGCATCCAGAATATGTCTGCAGGTTGCAAAAGGTTTTGTATGGGCTGAAGCAAGCCCCTCGTGCATGGCATGCAAGGATTGCTGATTACTTAACCAGCATTGGGTTTTCTATGTGTGATGTAGATCACTCACTACATGCAAGGAAGGCTGATGATGGCATCACTATTGTGGCTATTTATGTTGATGAAATTATTGTAGGTGGTGATAATGAAGGAAGCATCAAAGAGGTAAAGCAACTTCTTATGTAGGAATTTGACATGAAAGATCTTGGTGTGCTACACTATTTCTTGGGCATTGAGTTTATACATACAGAAAGAGGTATATGGATGTCGCAAAGGCAGTATGCCTTGGATATGCTACAAAACTATGGTATGGCTGATTGTAAGCCAATTTCTATGCCATTATATTAGAATTTGAAGTTGGATACTACATCAGGTGAAGCATTGGAAAATGCTACTATGTACAGGAAAATTGTGGGAGGTCTTATGTATCTCACAATTACAAGGCTCGATCTAAGTTATACTATTGGACTTGAAAGTCAATTTATGCAGGTTCCCAGGAAGCCACACTTGGATGCTCTGAGGCACACTCTACGTTATGTGAGGGCTACTTTGGATTATGCATTGTTTTATGAGGCTGGTATAGATTTGCAGGTTTATAGATACACTGATGCAGATTTGACTTGTAGCATTCCAGATAGAAGATCGACTAGTGGTTTTCTATTCTCACTTGGGAGTGCAACTGTTACATGGAGTAGCAAGAAGCAACCCACTGTTGATTTGTCGAGTACAGAGGCTAAGTATAGAGGTGCTGCAATGGTAGCATGTGAGGCATCATGGCTAGAAATGCTACTTGAAGATTTAGGTGTGGAAGTGGGAAAGCCTATCACTATTTATTGTGATGATCTTAGGAGCATATAGTTAGCATGGAATCCTGTTTTCCATGCTAGAACAAAGCATATCGAGGTACAATATCACTTCATCAGAGAGAAGGTATTAGCAGGTGATATTGATCTTGTTTATGTGAGAACAGATGAGTAGGTTGCTAATATTTTCACCAAAGCACTTGGATCTGAGAAGTTGAAGAAATTGTGGGAGATGCTTGGATCACAGGATATGGCGTTGAGCTTGAGGGTGTGTGTTGAGATATCAAGCTCAACATGTGATGATCTAGGATGACACGTACTAGTTTTTCATTTCTCTGACATGTATAGTGGTCACACTGGTATATGTCAGGGATACTTCATTGGGCTTTATTAGATTTATCTACCGAGAGTGATGGCACATTTGTTCCTTGCCTGCTCACTCATTCGTGGACATAAGGTTTTTCCTTATGTACTGATCTTTATATATTGCACTTGTTGTATTCTTGTTTTTAGGTCATTCTTGTACATTCCTTTTATGTAATAGAAGAAGAAGAAGAAGATTATTCTTCCTTGCCTCAATCTATGTGGGTGCTTCTCCTTGAGAGTGAGAGTGTGTATGTGAGCCCGCTTCCTTATCTCCTTAACTTGGTTTGCTATTTCCATTTTGTGTAGTGGGCCATGCCTATAAGGTCCTTTTTGAGGAGGAGAACTACCAGGAATTAAGTATATGCTATGGTCAAATGTTCCTTGAGATGGTGGTATTTCAAAGGGATAATCAAACATAAAACAATCCTTATAAGTAGTCATGAAAGGTTTATGTACATCAGGAAGTGTATGAGTATAGTTAATTATAACATTGAAAAAACAATGCATGAATTGTATCCTTTCCTAAATACATGTTTTACTTGAGTATGAATAATCAATGGGAATGGCTAGAAATAATGCCATGCAGACAAAGTAATGATCGACCTTTAAATTCAAAGTTAAAGGTATGTGTATGGTAGTCAATGTATGGGTTATAATGATTGTTGGAACATCAAACTTACACTATGCTTGAGGTGGATTTGATCTACATCAAAAAGTTATCATTTGGATTATGTCGAAAGAATATCCATTGGAGAGTTCTTTTAGTTATGCCCATTTATTATATTTTTTAAAATATTTTTTATGGATCATTTATGATTATAAAAGCCTAGAGCTTTACACATGTAAAAGGAGAAAAAGAGAGCTCAAATTCTACGAATTTTAGGTGGTTGAGCTGTAATCAATGAATCAATCAATCACCTAAAAGTAGACCAAACTAGATCTTCACTTTTTCTAGATTGTAGGAAAGTGAATTGATTCCCTTCAACAACTAATCCTGCATTCATTTGAATTCAAAATACACTTGTAGAAGTGGTGGAACACTTCAAGAGTTTATATAAAGACTTCAAATCACTTGTACATTACATGGACACAATATACTAGCTTTGGACTTGTCTAGACCTAGTGTCTGTCCTAGTCAAAAATTAGGTTCCATAGCTTATTTCAGGGCTCAAACATAGTCAAAAAATAGAAAATTGGTATGTGGCTACTTATGGTACTTCTCAAGCTTGAGGATTGTTGAGGGATGAGAAATTGGAAGATAAGTTTTCACTCATAATTTTGTTAAATTGGATGTTGCTGACTCAGAGTTTTGGTGAATCTCTATTTTGTTTCATTGGAATTTTCAAAGAAGTAGTTACAAATTAATTAGGTGTGGATGTCATGTGATTATGCCAGTTGTATCTTTGTTCGTGTGAGTATGTAATGGGAAGAAAAAGCATCTTTAAAAAGAGAGACGAACGGAGAGAAGAGGAGAGTCTCTATACCTGTCTTTTGGCACAAGCTGATTATGATTAGGACTGAGTAATTACATTGGCATAAGAAATATTTCTTATTTTCATCATTGAAATGTCTGTAAATGAAGACGTTAATGAAGTACTTTCATCATATCTGTTCTATGCAAGTGTGTAAATGATCTCTGTTCAAGAGGAGTTATTCTGTTTTTGCATCATTGAAATTAGATAGTGGTGACTCTGAAATTTTGTACACAATTAATCTTTCTATGTGAGAAGAAGATCAGTGCTAGAATTTTTTCTTGTGAGTGAATTTGACTTTAGTTAGTAGGTATGTGTTGTTGAACCCCAAGACATTTGGAGATCCTACTACATTTGCTAAAGAAGCAAGAGATGCATGACGGGAAGAAGAGGAAGATTTAGTAAAGTTTACTACACAAGAGTGCAAGCACAAGAGTAACATGGATTCATCTTCTGAACCTTACGATTGGTACGAAGCACAAGAGGATTCTAATTTTGAAGTGGAAGTGGAGGAAGGAGGAATAGGTGCAGTAGAAGCAAGGTTGTTGGGTGGAATACGATGAGCATTGTTCCTAACAGAAGCAATTGTAGGAGTTAAAAGATGACTCCAGTTTGACTCACTTGGAGGAAAACTAGTCAAAGAATTAGGCATACACCTCAGCCATTGCCCATGGTACAACCACCTCCAAATCCAAAAGTGAAAGTAGCGCATTTGAGAGGAGGTCCTAAAGTGGACAGTAAATGGATATCCAGCAATATATGGTGATGTAGTTAAATTACCATGGTTTGTAGCCACATTGGAAAGAAGATCCATGAGTTGGTTTAGCCAATATGGTATTGCTCATTTTGTTACTTATGATGCACAAAGATTAATTTTTACAAAGATTTAGAAGAGAAAAGACTCCCTCAGATGTTTGAGGAGCTTGAGAGCAATTAGACAAAAGAACATGTTAGTGGAAGATTATGTTCAAACATTTAGAATTTTAATGGAAAGAGTACAAGGCAATGAGAGATCTACCAATGAGATGTTGACAGTCTATTTCCTCAAAGGATTAAGGAGCAACATTGTGCATGCAGTAGCAAGTGTGGATTTAGCTAATGGTTTTGATGTGTTAGTGTTAGCAGCTGCAAGAGTAGAAAAAAGATTTGGTCGATCTAAGAAGAAGCACAATGACTGGAGTTCAGATGTTGATGCCAATAGAGTGAATATATTACGTGAGTATATATTTAAAGAGATGGGGAATGGGGCTTTGTCTCCAAAACCTTTTCAAGTAAAGATGGTAGAACAAATGAGAGTCCAACCCTTAGGTATTCTGAAGCAGCAACAGATAATAATTGCAAGAATGTCATTTATGGTTAATTTTGTGCTAATTAGAGTGTCTGAATCTACTTATCTATATGAAATGTTGTTAGGGAGACCATGGTTCAGGTTGGCTAAAATAAAGCGACATTGGGGGTTAAATGTGGTTGCGATCATGAAAGGTAAAAAGAAGGTCACAATACCAATGAAAGGAAGAAGGAATATGTCCGTAAGAGAGAAACCACTGATGGTGCAGACCATTAGTTTAGTAGATGAGATTGAATATGATGAAGAAGAAGAAGGAATATGTCGGTAAGAGAGAAACCACTGATGTCGTAGACCATTAGTTTAAATGAAAATCCAATAGTGGTCCCAGTATTGGAACCAGACATGGAGGGTGTATTATCAAAAGAAGAGGAACTTTCAAAAAATAGCAATGAGTGAGCGAGAAACCACTGATGGCGTAGACCATTAGTTTAAATGAAAATCCAATAGTGGTCCCAGTATTGGAACCAGACATGGAGGGCGTTAATTTGGGCACTCATGTTGAACCAAAGATTTTGAGAGTAAGCAAAGAATTAGAAGGCCAGTTCTTGGAAGATCTAGTCTCTTTGTTAAAGGAGTATATTGACGTATTTGCTTAGAATTATTCACAAGTGAAAGGCATAGATCTAGATTTACATCAACACATGATTGATTTAAAAACAGATGGAGTTGCGGTTGTGCAACAGAGGTATCTAATGAATCCTAATTTTGCAAAACGGGTTAAGGAGGAAATTGACAAGTTATTGGTAGTTAGATTCATTAAACCGGTTAATCAAGTAACATGGTTATCTCCCATTATTTTTGTTCAAAAAAAGAATGGGAAGTTGAGGATTTGCTTGGATTATAGAAAATTAAATGAAGCTACAAATATAGATCCTTTCCCAATGCCATTTTGTGATGCGGTCTTGGATGTTGTAGCTAGAGATGAAATGTATAGCTTTGTAGATGGCTTTTCTAGCTATAATCAGATTCGTGTTGCTGAAGAGGATCAACACAAAACAATGTTTATTACAAAATCTGGTGCATATGTGTTTATAGACATGAGCTTTGGATTAAAAAATGGACCACCTTCATTTAATTAGGTGGCACATAAAGTTTTTGAGCCTTATTTCCAAGATTTTATGCAGGTCTTTGTGGATGACTTTTCTGTATTTGGAAAAAAGGTACAACATCTGCTGCATCTAAAATCTTGCTTTGATAGATGCACAAAATTCAAAATGGTGTTGAATTCATTCAAGAGTGTCATTTGCAGTGAAGAGTGGTATTTTATTAGGTCATGTTATCTCAAGAGAGGGGATGGATATTGATATTAATAAAATTGAAGCTATTAGGACAACTAACACTCCAACAAATATGAAGGAAGTAATTAGGTTTGTAGGTCAAATTAAATGGCATGCTAGGTATTTGAGGTACTTGGCTACTATCTCATTACCTTTGACATATTTAACAAAGAAAGATGTTCCCTTTGTATGGGCTGAAGCTCAAGGGAAGGCTCATTAGGGTGAAAAACGGCCAAAAAAGGGTCGTGTAAGGATTTCAATTAGTTGTGGTTAATCTGGATTAAAGTTGTCAAATCATTTTAAAATTCCATGTAAGCGCATTTAAAACGTATCTTGTGCAAATTTTGAAGAGAGAGAAACTCCTGTGATAATCACGAAAAGTATGTGTGATATCTTATGCCTCAAAGTTTGTGCTCATCGCGCGTTCATGAAAATTTGAATTTTCCTCTTGTTCACGGACCTATATAATGTGTGCTTATGACGTTTCGCAGTTTTTTTACTCTACTTTCCATAGCAAGCTTGTTTCTCTCTTTCATGTCATTTTAGACACTTTTGCGTCACTCTTCGTAGTAGACCATGGAGAACTCTCACTCAGCTTCAACCAGCCAAAATCATAAGTTCCATATCAACAATGTAGTTAGTAGTATGCAACGACAAGAAAGGTATGCCAAAGGGCTCTTCAACATTCTGAAGTCGATGGATTGCAGAAAGAAGGCAAAAAACATATCGACATATGGGCAGATGGATTTGTGTTGATCCACAAACTGGAAGGTATTCCCCTTTTCATAATATTCATGATGTAATTAGATTTGTAGGAGATGGTAAGGATGGTTTACAAGGCTATCATTCAAGGCTCTAGGAGATTTCAAGGAATTATCTGCAATACATAAACTATTTACAAAACACACTATATTAGAGGGATTTTCATTAAAAAATGTGAATCTCTACTATCAGAAATGGGATTTCATGGTGGCGACGTTCATCTAAGAAAAGATCCAAAGCTTCTACAAAATACAGGTAATGTACAAAAGAGCTTGGGCTTTGGATAGCTTGGATTCAGAGGAGAGCTGTCTAGAAGTACCGATTCATCCAGATTTTCAATCTAGGAAAATAATTGTCACTGCAAATTGGAAATTCAGAAATGTAAGGGAGCTCCTAGAATACCTTAATGAGGCATCATCACAGTTCAAATTCTCAATTGATGATGCAATAGTTAACATTAGATAAGAGAAAACATTATCTTGCATAACTTGCCTGCCACCAAGGGTGATCAAGTTCCAACCCTTTAAATTGTAACAAGTCCTTCTTTAAGAAGCTTTTTTTCAAACTTCCATTGATTTTTCTTTGCAGGATGGTGACTAAGAATGTGACTGATTACATCACTTCAATTATGTCTATTTATGGACTCTATTCATATTGGCATTTTTTTGTTTAATTTCAAGATTCTAAGGAGGTTTCAATGGTGCAATGATTATATAGGAACTTGCATATGACAAAATGGATGGTATGACAAAATGGAAAAGATTGGATGATACGATCGATACAAGCGATATGGGCCATCCAAAATTCTCTGATTGTCCATATCGCTTGCATCGGTCGTGTCATAAAAACTTCTCTATCCTCTTCACATTTAACTTTTCTATAGGATGGTGACTAAGAATGTGACTGATTACATCACTTTAATTATGTCTTTTTATGGACTACATTCATATTGGCATTTTTTTGTTTAATTTCAAGATTCTGATGAGGTTTCTATTGTGCAATGATTATATAGGAGCTTGCATGAGTAAATTCTAGGTGATTCAAGAATATAAACCAAGAAATTCTTACATAATATATCTCCCCTTTTAGAACCTTTTTCCATACTTCTATTGATTTTCCTTTGCAGGATGGTAACTAAGAATGTGACTCATTCATCACTTCAATTATGGCTTTTTATGGACTATATTCATATTGGAATTTTTTTTGATTAATTTCAACATTTTGATGAGGTGTCAATGGTGCAATGATTATACAGGAACTTGCATATGACAAAATGGATGGTATGAAAAAATGGATGGTATGACAAAATGGAAAAGATTGGATGACACAACCGATACAAGCGATATGAGCCATCCGAAATTGTCTGATTTCCCATATCGCTTGCATCGGTCGTGTCATAAAAACGTCTCTATCCTCTTCACACATTTAACTTTTCAACATGAATAACTCTCAACATGATAGGACCAATTCAATTTTTCTTGAACCATGCAATGAAGTCACTTTTGCTTAGTTCTCAAGAGGATCAATGCAACATTACATTACTCAAGGCATATAAATATAGTTACAATGACCATGTTCCAGATGAAGACTGGCATAATTACATAAAATTTGTACATCAACAAATCTTCCAACATGTGTTGGTTACACATTAGATTACAATCTTACATTTCAAAAATATAATGTTTCACCCTTCTTTTCTGTCCTTTTTGGAGCCCTCACCTCTACTCTTATTCTTTGGCCCATGCTTCACTGGGGAGTGAATAGGAAACCCTTTCTTCTTTTCTTTAGACTTCTTCTTATGTGGTGTGGTGGTGGAGGTGAGTTTGGATCATAAGGGCATATTGCATGTTTCATAATGGCATTTTTTGCTCTCTCCTTGATCAAGATGACCCAAGCATCTGGATAGTCTGACAAGGTTAACTCAGGATTGTAAAACCTGCTTTCCAAGAACCTTACTACATTTTCAATCACTCTTGAGCCACATGAGGTGTTGTCTTTCTGTAATGGAAGATGTATTTTAATGTATCCAAACCTTTGTTCTTCATTCAATTTAGGAATTCCTGGAATGTTTTGATCAATATGCATTTTGAGAAGCTTAGCAACACTTCAAGGTAAACTTAAATTTAAAATGGATGGCAAGGCTTTAAAATAGAGCACAACAAAACGTATGGCAAGGCTTACACTTCAGAGTTTCCATGTTGTGATTGGAGAGAATTCCTTGCTGTCTTCTTTGTCCTAGCCATAACGTACAAAAAAAAAAAGATTTTTATCATCAGATAAATAGGACTTTCACTAGACAAAAACAGATCATTGATCGATGTTAATATTAGGACATGGATCAATTACACAAAAAAAGATTACATCCTTCATATTTGCAATGTCTTGTATCCCCTTGGGCAATAAATATGTGTATCTATGTACATTTCATGAGTAATAATCTTTGAAAAGAAATATATTTAATCGATCTTGAGTCTTTTGAATGAACTTGGCTCTAGCAAATCTCCTCTATATCTGAGGTACTCTTTTCTCCTGTAGCCATGTTGGGGGATTCTTAGACGAGAAGGAGTTTGAGGGTTTGTAGGAGAAAAGGGAAGAAACAAGAAGAGAAAATACATCTGGAAGCTTCTGCCGATTGATTACAGTAAGACAATTACAATGTTTGAAGTACAAGACAAGCCAATACCTCTGTGCACGATCCCACAGAGTGCCCACTTACAAAATACCAAATATCCCAAAGTCTTCTTGCCGCCGGCCTCCTCTGCACCAGACCTCCACCTGCTTCAAGCTTATCCTTGTGCACACCTTGCACCAAGCTTCCACAAAGGGGGAGGAGTTATTACCTTCTGTCGGCACGCGCACACTACAGTGAGACCTTGAGATCCTTGGGGGAGTATATCTTAGCACTCTCTGCACAAATCCCTAGTCACTCTCCATGCCCTTACACTTCCACTTCTCTGCGTCGCACACTGGTGACTCTTGCACTTCCCTCTCTTCCTTCCCTTAGCCTATGCTTCTCTTGCTTCTCTAAGATTTTTGGTCCAAGAATAGACCTTGCCTTGATTTGAGTGTGCCGATCACGTACGCTCCTAACTGCAATGGTATCTTGGTGCTCACTTTGATGTCCCAAGATTGTCTTTCCAAGTGGTAGCCAACGACTCACTGTTTTGTCCTGTAGTGACTTTAGAATAAAACCCAAAATTTTAATGGGGGGGCCATACTTTCACCTGTGCGTACGTTGCCGCTTCACATACCTTCACATTTCCTTTTAAGTCTTCACTTTTGCACCTAAGGGGGGGTTCACCTGAACCTTCCAAAACACTTTAAAACACACTTTGAACCTTAGGGAAATTAGAGAAAATACCTCTGCAACCTGCAACCCACTTTCTCTAGTTTACCCTTTGTGGACAGTTAATTGTGCACTGCCTGTGCACTTTGACACTTGTACTTTAGCACTTTGACTTTGCACCTGTTGACTTTGACCTTGACCTTGTTGACTTTGAACAGTTGATGTTGACCAGTTGACTTTGACCTTGACTTTGGCTACAATTGACTTTGGCCTTTTGACTTTGACTATAGTTGACTTTGACCAACATGACTTTTATGGGCTCAACAGTTGCCCACCACCTAATGTGTCTCCGTCCTGGAGAGCTATAGCCAAAACTCTGAGCATAAAGGACACCATGAAAATAGAGCTCCAAAACTTGAATAGGACATCTGAGCAGCAACCAATTCCACCAGATCAAGCACCAGAAAAGAACCAGAAGTGGGAGTTTGTTATGGAAAAGCAAAATGGGAGGGTAGAAAGGAAGGAGCAGGGAGGGCTGATGGGGCAGAGAGGGATAGGGCCGGGAGGTTTAAGGATGTGGCTGGGCAGATGGGTAAAGGGAGGGATTGGGAGAAGGATTATGGGGTCTAGAGAGGGGAAAAATGATCAAAGAGGAGAGCTACAGAGGGAGCATATGTGAAATATGGAACATATGGTGAGAGGAGGTGATAACAGACAATGTGGCCAATGAGGTGAAATAAAAACATGTGGTAATTGTGCACAAAACATGTGGGTTTGGACCAAAAGTCAAAGAAAAAGTGGGAATGTGGAAAAATAAAGTAAAAAACTGAGTCCAGAGGTGAAAATAAATAAAAAATAAAAATAAAAATAAAAAATAAGATAAATTGCATATTTTCAAAAATAAAATGAAAAAAAAAATTTGGTTTTTTTTTCCCTTTTTCGAACGCCCAAATAAAAAAATAAAAAGAAAATAATTTCCCTAGTCATTTAATAAAACATATAATAATTTAATAAAACATTTAATTTCCCTTTTTATTATCATGGGGGGGAGTGACGGGGGGAGCGGGGGGGGGGGGGGGGAGGGGGCTGTCAGAACGGGGGGGGGGAGGGGTGGGGGGGGGTGGGTTTGGTCGGTGGTGGTCGGTGGGCGGGGGTGTTTTGTTTTTTTTTTTTTTTCCTTAAATTGCCTCCACCTGAAATTCCTGGGGGGCTTTTTTTTTTGGTGGAAAATAACCCAAAAAATAGAAAAAAGGAAGGAAAAATCCAAAAAATTGCCAAAAAATTCTGTAAAAATTCTCATGAAATTTTCTACAGGGCTAGGCCCCATTTCTTTCATCAAACCCCAGAGGGCCTCCTTTTATTCCTCCTATTTGTCAAGAAAATGACATCGGAAAGGGATAAAAAATGCTAGAAAAATGCTAAAATTGCTAGAAAAATTTCCAAAAAATACCCAAAAGCTTTTTGTTTGCAGAGGTTATGAAATGCTTTCTAGGTTTGCTAAAAACACCAGGGACAAGAATGAAATTGCTAAAGAAAACTACTAAAACTGAGCAAAATGAGATGAGAAAGCTATGTACAACCTGGACAGATTTTGCAGTTCCACGTGATCCATACTTCTTCAAGTGTGTTGATGATAGGCCTTGAGCCTGGATATGTTGACCAGTGGCAAGGCCTCTCCTTTCAGCGTCTCTAACTCCACAGCACCCCAATTTAGCATTGTTTTGACTCTGTAAGGTCCTTCCCAATGTGGAAGCCATTTTCCTCTCAGTTGTGTATGAAGATGAGGTCTATGGAGAAGAAATAACATGCCTGCTTCAATGTTGTTGTTCCACAGATGTCGATCATGTGCCTCCTTCCTCTTCATTTGAGTCTCTATCAATTGTTTTGTTGCTAGTAGACGAATCTCCTCCACTTTATGTAGTGCTCCGAGCCTCTGAGAGACATCACAATCCTTCTTGCCCTGCATGAATGCTATCTTAGGTGATCCATGTAAAAATTCAAAGGGCTCAATGGGCAATATGCCATAAACTAGTTGGAATGGAGAATATCCTGTGGCCTCTTTGTAGGCTAACCTGTATGCCCATAGGGTACCTTGATAAGCAATGCCCCAGGAAGTGGGCTGTAACATACACTCCTTTCTTAACATTGAGATTAAAACCTTATTTGTCGATTCAGCCTGTCCATTGGCTCTTGGATAGTAAGCACAAGAGGTCCTATGTAGAATTCTATACCTGTTGAAAATTTCTTGCAGGACCTTATTGACAAAATGGGTACCTTGATCTGTACAAATTTCAAGTGGGCATCCAAACCTGCAAATGATGCTACTATAAATGAAATCAGCAACAGTTTGGGCAGTGCAGTCGGGGGAGGCAATAGCTTCAGCCCACTTTGTCGCATAATCTGTAGCTATCAAGAGATATTTTTCTCTTTTTGGAATTGCGGGAGGGTAGATGGGCCCTACAAAATCTAGCCCCCACTTCTCAAATGGTTGTCAGGAAGTGGAAACAATCAAGGGGTTATGCCTCTGCTTTGTTGGCTTAGGACCACACCTCTGGCAAATGTCACATGCCTTTCCCCATTCATCTGCATCCTTAAATAGTGTAGGCCACCATAGACCAGCATCCAGTATCCTCTCACTCCCCATCTGAAATTCTTCGATTGTCCGTATCGCTTGCATAGGTCGTGTCATAAAAACTTCTCTATCCTCTTCACATTTAACTTTTTTTGCACGATGGTGACTAAGAATGTGACTGATTACATCACTTGAATTATGTCTTTTTATGGACTACATTCATATTGGCATTTTTTTGTTTAATTTTAAAGATTGATATGAGGTTTCTATTGTGCAATGATTATAAAGGAACTTGCATGAGTAAATTCTAGGTCATTCAAGAATAAAAACCAAGAAATTCTTACATAATATATCTCCCCTTTTAGAACCTTTTTCCATACTTCTATTGATTTTCCTTTGTAGGATGGTAACTAAGAATGTGACTCATTACATCACTTCAATTATGGATTTTTTATGGACTATATTCATATTGGCAATTTTTTGTTTAATTTCAACATTTTACAAAATGATGCAATGATTATACAGGATCTTGCATATGACAAAATGGATGGTATAACAAAATGGATGGTATGAAAAAATGGATGGTATGAAAAAATGGAAAAGATGGATGACACAACCGATACAAGCAATATGAGCCATCCGAAATTCTCCGATTGCCCCTATCGCTTGCATCGGTCATGTCATAAAAACTTCTCTATCCTCTTCACATTTAATTTTTCAACACGAATAAAGCAAAAATCACACAAAATAGACATTTTGATGATAGGATCAATTACATTTTGCTTGAACCATGCAATGAAGTCACTTTTGCTTAGTTCTCAAGAGGATCAATTCAACATTACATTACTCAAGGCATATAAATATAGTTACAATGACCATCTTCCAGATGAAGCCTAGCATAATTACATACAATTTGTACATAAGGTGAGTCTGGATCATGAGGGCATATTGCATGTTTCATAATGGCATTTATTGCTCTCTCCAAGCATCAGGATAGTCTGACAAGCTTAATTCAGGATTGTAAAACCTGCTCTCCAAGAATCTTACGGCATTTTCAATCACTCTCCAGCCACATGAGGTGTTGTCTTTCTGTAATGGAACATGTATTTGAATGTATCCAAACCTTTTTTCTTCATTCAATTTAGGAATTCTTGGAATGTTTTGATCAATATGCATTTTGAGACGCTTAGCAGCACTGCAAGGTAAACTTAAATTCAAAATGGATGGCAAGGCTTTAAAATAGAACACAACAAAATGTATGGAAAGGCTTACAGTTCGGAGTTCCCATGTTGTGAATGGAGAGAATTCCTTGCTATCTTCTTTGTCCTAGCCATAACCTACAAAAAGAAAATTATTATCATCAGATAAATAGGACTTTGACTAGAGAGAAACAGATCATGGATCAATAAGGATGAATATTAGGACATTCATCAATTATAGAAAAAAAGATTACATCCTTCATATTTGTAATGTCTTGTATTCCTTTGGGCAATAAATATGTGTATCTGTGTACATTTCATGAGTAATAAGCTTTGAAAAGAAATATATTTAATCCTTCTTGAGACTTTTGAATGAACTTGGCTCTAGCAAATCTCCTCTATATCTGAGGTACTCTTTTCTTCTATATCCAACAATACTTTTAACATGTGACACCCCTGCATCCATTGCATAGCTTGAGTAACAAAGGAAGTAGCCTGCCCTTGAAGCATTGAATCCTGGGGCATATCCAAGAATTCTAAATGCAACTGTTCTTTCAAGTAGCAAAACTCTGTATGCATTAAGGGGTATTGAAGTAAAACCCATGTATCTTGAAAGAGTCCTCAAGGAGAATAGTGCAAAATCTGCCTCTTCACTATACTGCTTGTGAATAACACAAAATAATTTTGGATTCAATTTTGGAAGACATTGGATCATTGAATGAATATCCATCTTTGTCTTTCCTTTCTCCTCTATGGTTTTCCTTGTTCCCTTCCCGGTACCAATGTAGTTGTCTTCATCCAATATAGACAACTGTGGAAAAAATTGAAAACCTAGGTTAGAAAAAGTCCAAGGAAACTTTTCAAGTCATAGAAATAACTGGAAACACAAGTAGAAACAAAGCATGAGACACGACTGATCCAAGCGATTAGGGTCATCAAAGAAAATCGGATGGGCCTAATCGCTTGCATCGGTCATGTTTGATTTCTCATCTTTAACTTTATAGAAACATATAATTAATGTTGAAAATAATATTTATACACACATTAAGTTGTTCTATATGGAGCATTCATTCATATAGCTATAAATATGATACTTGATTGGCCACGACCAATTCAAGCGATTAGGCCCATCAAGGAACCTTGGATGGTCCTAATCGCTTGAATTGGTCGTCTCCAAAGGAGGTCATCTAAAAGCTTAGATTGCATGTGAACTTTTGTATCTTATTATTGGTTAAGAATTTGGAGAAAATGATGCTACCACTGCGTCCGGAACGTGCCAAAACCTTAAGATTGACTGTCTATTTGCATGATTTCGATACTCAGAGGTCTTGATAAGCCTTTTGGTATTGATTTTTAGACACGACCGATGCAAGCGATTAGGCCCATCCAACATTTCCAGATGAGCCTAATCGCTTGCATTGGTCATGTCCTAGATTCATGCACAAATAGGCTCATCAAGACCTCTCAATATCAGAATCATGCGAAATAAGCTAATCAAAGGTGGGTCAAACGCGTGTAATCAGTTGTATCAGTCGTATCGGGTATGAAGCACAAGTATGCATGGGTGATGAAGAGAGAAATTCTATGAAGGTTGAAAATGTGAAATGGTGAAGGGGACTCGTATTTATAGTTGAGGAGGATCGGGTAACGGTCACATGATGTGGACCAATAAGCGAGTGCCACGTGGCAAAAGAACGTTGGGAATCACAACGGCTAGATGATATGGCCCACTCAAATGATGCCACGTGGCATTGTAACGTTGGGATTCGCAACGGCTAGATGACATGAACCAATCACAAATTGCCATGTGTCACCAACGGTCAACTCATTCCAGAGACCTATTTAAGCTCCTCTATTCACTTTTTTTCATTTTTTTGTGAACTCCTTGCTACCACCGACTTGCCATTGTTTGCGAGTTTTTACATGTTTTTCAAAACTTTCCATAGACCACATTTTGTGTGAGGGTTTAGAGTCATCATGATCAATTATTTTACAACACGACCAATACAAGCGATTAGCGACATTCGGGGATTTTCGGATGACCCTAATCGCTTACATCGGTCATGTTTCTTGAGTGCTTTGTGAAAGCTTTTTTAATTAGTTTTTTTGCTTTTTTAATTTAAACTCTTTTTTGTGCAAGTTAACACGACCAATACAAGCGATTAGGGACATCCGAGGATTTTGAGATGACCCTAATCGCTTGCATCAGTCGTGTTTCTTGAGTGCTTTATGAGAGCTTTTTTACATTAGTTTTTTTGCTTTTTAAATTTCTTCCAAGCTCAAACTCTTTTTTTTTTAATTCCTCTTCTTTGTCCTAGCCATAATCCTGAGATGTCCCTAATCACTTCATACCCAATATGACCGATGCAAGCGATTACATGCATTTGACCGACCTTTGACTAGCTTGTTTCACTTCCATTGGTCATGAACTTCCCTATCTTACTATTGGCTTAGAACTTCAAGAAATTTATGCTACCATTGCATCCGGAATGTGCCAAAACCTTAAGATTGACTGTCTATTTGCATTATTCTGATATCGAGAGGTCTTGATAAGCCTATTTATGCATGAATCTAGGACACGACCAATGCAAGCGATTAGGCTCATCTAGAAATGTTGGATAGGCCTAATCGCTTGCATCGATCGTGTCTGGAAATCAATACAAAAAGCCTTATCAAGACCTCCGAGTATCGAAATCATGCAAATAGACAGTCAATCTTAGGGTTTTGGCACATTTCGGACGCAGTGGTTGCATTATTTTCTCCAAATTCTTAACCAATAATAAGATACAAAAGTTCACATGCACTCTAAGCTTCAAGATGACCTCCTTTGGACATGACTGTTGCGAACATTTGTTTTATGTAGGGTACAAGTTTCAAATTATGTAAATACCTTTGGGAAGTCTTCAAATACTTCAAGAAGGCTCATATTATTCATAAAATGTAGCAAAAATACCACGTGAGTTCTAGAACATGGTGAGTCAAATTAGTGAGTCACAAGGGAGCTTCAGTGGTGTCTTAGTGGAAGGTCGATGTGGCTAGTTCTCAAAGTCCATCAATACTTTGCTTATTTGAGCACTTAAGTCATGTAATACCTCCATCCAAGTGTCTACCACGAATTTAGATGTATTAGGAAGGTTTTAGATTAGTTTCCCATGCTATAAAAAGAGGAGAAAAGTCGTGATCTTGTGGGATGTCCAAGAGAGTCATATGTGTATCTCTACATTGCTGTAGTTTTGTATGCAGAGATTGCAGAGCTTGTATCTCCCTCATTATATATCCAAATTACATGTTTGATAGCTCATTGGAAAGCTCTTACTGTCTACTTTCTTCCTGTAAATTTTCATAATCATTGGATTTGTGAGCTGAGAGCAATACTCTCTGCAAGTGATGTGTGTCCTCAGGTTCATCTCTGTTTCAAGGTCTCCATTAAAGCTGCATATTGCAGAGGTCATAGCTCTCTGTTTTTTTATCCCTGCTGAAGGTCTCCATTAAACCTCAAACTTGCAGAAGTCATATCTCCTTGTGTATGTATCCAAATCATGTGTTCTTTGGCTTGTTAGAAAGCTCTTTAAGTCTACTTGTATTCTGGAAAGTTTCAAAGTCATTGGAGTTGTGAATTAAGAGCAGTAGTCTCTGCAAGTGATGTGTGTCCTCAGGTTCATCTCTGTTTCAAGGTCTCCATTAAAGCTGCATATTGCAGAGGTCATAGCTCATTGTGTATTTATCCATTTGAGGTTTTCTATATCTTGTTGGAAAGCTCTTAGAGTCTAGTTTATGTGTGTGAAACAGTTTTGGAAAATTCCAAGTGAGTAAAGAGCAATTTGCTCTGCAAGAAAATTGGTCTGTGCATACAAGTTTGTGAAAAAGTCAACTAGGTCCTGTTGGGTTTCACCTACTTCTAGCTGTACTTTGGAGATCAATAAACTCCAACATTGGTATCAGAGCAAGTACTTGGAGGCTTGGAGAAGGTTATCATACCTTGACAAAGAATTTGAAGCTATCAAGGAAGCAGTTCATCATCAACACTACACAAAGGTAGAAGAAGATTGCAAGGAGGCATCTGAAGCAACATCCAAGCAAAGAAAGGTGCACATACCTCATTTACAAGGTAAATATTATATTTCTTCTCATCACACACATTGGAAAGGAGGCTTAAAGGAGGAAGCTTAGCATTTGTATTATGGGAGACCAACATGCACAAATAGAGAAGCTTGATAAGACCAATTATCAAGCATGGAAGTTTAGAATCACAGCATACTTGCAAGGTAGAGGCTTGTATGGTTTGATTGACGGCACAGATATCAAACCCACATTACCAGAGGACCCAAATCAGCAACAATTGAGGGAGTTTAGACTTTGGAATGAGAGAGACAAAAGGGTTATATTCATTTTATCACAAAATATTCAAGATTCAATGGTAGGACACATACAAGATCTAGACACAAGTAGAGATGTTTGGCTTGCATTGGAAAGGTTGTATGCTACAGGTACAAGAGCAAGGAAGATTCAACTCAAAAATGAGTTGAATAACATAAAGAAAGATACAAGGACATCGGTCAATGATTACATATTGAAAGTTAAAGAGATTGCAGATCAACTAGGATCAATTCAAGCTCATGTGGAGGACGACGACTTGGTTGCACATACTCTCAACGGACTCAAAGATGATGAGAGATGGAAACCCTTCATTACTTCAGTTTATGTCAGAGGAGAATTACCAGATTTTGATCAACTTATTGCCTTATGGTCACAGAGGAGATGAATCTAAATGGTTCTACTTCAAATCAAAAAGGATCTCAAGGACAAGCTCTTTATGTAGGATCATCAAGAGGTGGAAACAGAGGTGGAAGAGGTTCAAATAGAGGTCGAGGAAGAAGGAGCGATGATCAAAGGACTTCAAGTGGCTTCTTCAACACAAGAGGAAGAGGAAGATCAAGCGCTAGAGGTACGAGAGGCTACTACAACTACAACCAAAGACAAAGGAGTGAAGATAATAAGAACAATTGCTATATATGTGGAAGGTATGGACACTATGCCAAAGATTGTTATCAAAATGAAAATAATCAAGGTGGTAATCAAAGAGGAGGCTATTCAAGAAGAGGTAAACAACAAGGAAATTATGCAGTTGAAGGTAAAAGTGATGATTATGATTCTCTTCTTATGATGAATGTAGAAACTAAGATGAATTGCAATAGTGATGTATGGTATGTAGATAGTGGTTGTTCTAATCACATGTCTCATGATGCTTCATGGTTTTCTAATATGCATAATCCGTCATGTAAAGGTCATGTTGAAACAGGAGATGATACAACACATAAGATTATGCAGGTTGGAGATGTTGTTATGCAGGATAAGAGCAAGAAAAATTGCTTGAAGGATGTACTTTATGTGCCAACGATCACTAAGAATTTGATGTCGGTTGGTCAAATGGTAGAAAAAGGTCTACAAGTGAGATTTAATCATGCAGGTTGCTTCATTGAGGATCCAAAGCAAAGGAGGTTAATTGCTAGAGGTCAAAAACAAGGTAGATTGTTTACATTCAAGGTAAACCCAAATCATACAAACTATTTCTCTTATGGTATGCATCGAATAGCAGAGCTTGATCTATGGCACAAAAGGATTGGACACATGAATGTACACAGGTTAAAGGAGCTATCAAAGAAGAGGATTGTTGAAGGATTACCTGATCTTACTAAGCAACATATGGTGCATCTTTGTGAAGCATGTCAAATGGGTAAGCAGAGTAGACAACCTTTCAAGCATTCAAGCTATGTAAGTGATGGTTTGCTAGATCTCATACACACAGATGTGTGGGGACCTACTAAAGAGGCATCCTTGGTTGGTAATAAGTACTATGTATCATTCATTGACGATCATAGTAAAATGACATTTGTGTATTTTATTAAACATAAGAGTGAGGTCTTTGATTGTTTCAAGAAGTTCAAATCATATGTCGAAAAGCAAACAGGAAGGTATATTAAGAAGCTAAGATCCGATGGAGGAGGAGAGTATTTCTTTCAAGCTTTTACTGATTTTTTGTATGATGAAGGTATCAAAAGAGAAGTTACATGCAGGTATACTCCACAACAAAATGGAGTCGCAGAAAGAAGAAACAGAATCATAGCAGAAGCATCTAGAAGCATGCTTAATGATATGTGTTTGCCTAATTATTTTTGGGCTGAAGCTGTTAGCACAAGTGTTTACATTATGAATAGAGTTCCGACTGCTGGAGTTCATCATTTGACACCATATGAGGTATGGCATGGAAGGAAACCAAGTGTAAGTCATTTGAAAGTATTTGGCTGTGTATGTTATGTACATGTACCTAGTGAGGTGAGATCTAAACTTGATGCGAAATCAGAAAAATGTATATTTATTGGTTATGCAGATACTCAAAGAGGATATAGATGCTATAATCCTCATACCAATAAGGTTGTTGTGTCAAGAGATGTAAACTTTGATGAATCACTTTCATGGTATGCAGATAAGAATTGTTTGCAGGTAATGGATGAAAATGAAGAAGGTGTGGTTGAAGGAGATGAATGCATAGTTCAGCCATCAGGAAGTTTAAATGATGAAAGGAGTGGTTTAGATGAAGAAAGAGGATCACCTTTCAATGGAAGATTAAGGCAAGAGTCACCTCCAAGTGTTAAAAGTAAAGGTAAACTCAAACTTGTTGAAGTTAATGATGAAGGAGAGGAAATTAGTGATGTATGTGAGTATGGAGAATCATCAAAGGTTCCTAATAAGAAAGGAAGAGCATCTACATTGGAGGTAAGAAGAACTTCAAGAGTAAGTAAGCAACCTCAAAGGTATACTTATGAATATTTCATGAATACTCATTATGCTTTTATGACAAAAGTTGAGCAGGAAAATGAACCCACATGTTATGATGAGGCCAAAGGAGATGAAAAGTGGGAGAAAGCAATGAGAGAAGAAATGGAAGCACTACAGGATAACAAGACTTGGAATTTAGTTCCAAGTACACCAAAGCAAAAGGTAATTGGTTGCAAGTGGGTTTTTAAGATTAAAAGAAATAGTGATGGTAGTGTGTCTAGATATAAGGCTAGACTTGTAGCAAAAGGATATAATCAAACTCAAGGTGTGGACTATGAGGAAACATTTAGTCCAGTAGCAAATATGGCAACGGTGAGAACTTTGTTGGCTTTAGCTGCAAGTAAAAGGTGGAATATATATCAACTCGATATAAAGAATGCCTTTCTTTATGGTGAGTTAAATGAAGAAGTGTATATGTCACAACCAGATGGTT
Source organism: Ceratopteris richardii (assembly GCA_020310875.1). Taxonomy (NCBI): domain Eukaryota; kingdom Viridiplantae; phylum Streptophyta; class Polypodiopsida; order Polypodiales; family Pteridaceae; genus Ceratopteris; species Ceratopteris richardii. The sequence continues at coordinate 50,751,576 of CM035432.1, read as the reverse complement.
ATGTGGATGCAAAATGTCCTAATCATGTATGCAGGTTAAAGAAGGCATTGTATGGTCTTAAGCAGGCACCAAGGGCATGGAATGCAAGGTTGGTAAAGTATCTTATGCTGCAAGGATACACAGCGAGTCATGCTGATCCTTCACTTTATGTAAAACATGTAGATAGCATGTGTGTCTATGTATGCATTTATGTGGATGACTTGTTGATTACAGGGAATGATGCAAAAGCAATTGATGAGATAAAAGGTAATTTGGGAAAGGAATTTAAAATTTCAGATCTTGGTTTGCTCAGATACTTTCTTGGGATTGAAATTGTGTATAGCGATGAAGGTATGTGGTTGATACAAAGAAAGTATATATGTGATATGTTGAAAAGGTTTGGTATGCAGGAATGTAAATTTGTTTCTACTCCAATGGAATGTAATGTAAAGCTAAGCGCAAAGGAAGGTGATGAGTTGCATGATATGAATGTATATAGATCCATGGTAGGATCTTTGATTTATGCAACAAAAACTAGACCTGATATATGTTATGCAGTGGGAGTATTGTCACAGTTTATGCATGAACCTAGAGTACCTCATATGCATGCAGCGAAAAGAGTGCTTAGATATTTGAAAGGTACCATGAACGAAGGATTATTTTATAGTCATGATGCTGATCTAACTCTTAAAGTCTTTAGTGATGCGGATTGGGCTGGAAGCAAAGATGACAGAAGATCCACAAGTGGATATGTGGTAATAGCAGGAAACAAGACATTAACATGGAGTTCAAAGAAATAGCCTACAGTTGCTTTATCTTCTACAGAGGCTGAGTATAGAGGTTTAGCATTGGCTACTACTAAGGTTATGTGGTTTAAAAAGTTGTTTCATGACTTGAATGTGCAGGTTGATGTACCACTGATATATGGGGATAACTTGAGCAGCATTCATATGACCTCAAATCCTATTTTTCATGCTAGAACAAAGCATATAGAGGTTCACTATCATTATGTTCGAGAGAAGGCCATGAACAATGAAGTGCAGGTTTCTTTTGTTGGAACAAAGGATCAAGTTGCAGATATCTTCACCAAATCCTTGGATGGACCAAAGCTTCAAAGATTCAACTATATTCTTGGCATGAAGGAAATACCCTTTGAAACTTGAGGGGGAGAATGTTGCGAACATTTGTTTTATGTAGAGTACAAGTTTCAAATTATGTAAATAGCTTTGGGAAGTCTTCAAATACTTCAAGAAGGCTCATATTATTCATAAAATGTAGCAAAAATACCACGTGAGTTCTAGAACATGGTGAGTCAAATTAGTGAGTCACAAGGGAGCTTCAGTGGTGTCTTAGTGGAAGGTCGATGTGGCTAGTTCTCAAAGTCCATCAATACTTTGCTTATTTGAGCACTTAAGTCATGTAATACCTCCATCCAAGTGTCTACCACGAATTTAGATGTATTAGGAAGGTTTTAGATTAGTTTCCCATGCTATAAAAAGAGGAGAAAAGTCGTGATCTTGTGGGATGTCCAAGAGAGTCATATGTGTATCTCTACATTGCTGTAGTTTTGTATGCAGAGATTGCAGAGCTTGTATCTCCCTCATTATATATCCAAATTACATGTTTGATAGCTCATTGGAAAGCTCTTACTGTCTACTTTCTTCCTGTAAATTTTCATAATCATTGGATTTGTGAGCTGAGAGCAATACTCTCTGCAAGTGATGTGTGTCCTCAGGTTCATCTCTGTTTCAAGGTCTCCATTAAAGCTGCATATTGCAGAGGTCATAGCTCTCTGTTTTTTTATCCCTGCTGAAGGTCTCCATTAAACCTCAAACTTGCAGAAGTCATATCTCCTTGTGTATGTATCCAAATCATGTGTTCTTTGGCTTGTTAGAAAGCTCTTTAAGTCTACTTGTATTCTGGAAAGTTTCAAAGTCATTGGAGTTGTGAATTAAGAGCAGTAGTCTCTGCAAGTGATGTGTGTCCTCAGGTTCATCTCTGTTTCAAGGTCTCCATTAAAGCTGCATATTGCAGAGGTCATAGCTCATTGTGTATTTATCCATTTGAGGTTTTCTATATCTTGTTGGAAAGCTCTTAGAGTCTAGTTTATGTGTGTGAAACAGTTTTGGAAAATTCCAAGTGAGTAAAGAGCAATTTGCTCTGCAAGAAAATTGGTCTGTGCATACAAGTTTGTGAAAAAGTCAACTAGGTCCTGTTGGGTTTCACCTACTTCTAGCTGTACTTTGGAGATCAATAAACTCCAACAATGACCAATTCAAGTGATTAGGACCGATGCAAGCGATTAGGTCCATCCAATATTCTCTGATGACCCTAATCGCTTGGATTGGTCGTGTCTCATGCTTTGTTTTTGCTTGTGTTTCTAGTTATTTATATGACTTTAAAAGTTTCCTTGGAGTTTTTCTGACCTAGGTTTTCAATTTTTTCCATAGTTATCTATATTGGATGAAGACAACTACATTGGCAGGGGGAAGGGAACAAGGAAAACCATAGAGGAGAAAGGAAAGACAAAGATGGATATTCATTCAATGATCCACTATCTTCCAAAATTGAATCCAAAAATATTTTGTTTTATTCATAAGCAATATAGTGAAGAGGCAAATTTTGCACTATTCTCCTTGAGGACTCTTTCAAGATACATGGGTTTTACTTCAATACCCTTTAATGCATACATAGTTTTGCTACTTGAAAGAATAGCTCCATTTAGAATTTTTGGATACGCCCTAGGATTCAATGCTTCAAGGGCAGGCTACTTCCTTTGTTACTCAAGCTATGCAATGGCTGCAGGGGTGTCAGATGTTAAAAGTATTGTTGGCTTGTTGAGCCCATAAAAGTCATGTTGGTCAAAGTCAACTATAGTCAAAGTCAACTATAGTCAAAGGCAACTGGTCAATGTCAACTATTCAAAGTCAACAAGGTCAAGGTCAAAGTCAACAGGTGCAAAGTCAAAGTGCTAAAGTACAAGTGTCAAAGTGCACAGGTAGTGCACAATTAACTGTCCACAAAGGGTAAATTGGAGAAAGTGGGTTGCAGGTTGCAGAGGTATTTTCTCTAATTTCCCTAAGCTTCAAACTGTGTTTTAAAGTGTTTTGGAAGGTTCAGGTGAACCCCCCCTTAGGTGCAAAAGTGAAGACTTAAAAGGAAATGTGAAGGTATGTGAAGCGGCAACGTACGCACAGGTGAAAGTATGGCCCCCCCATTAAAATTTTGGGTTTTAGTCTAAAGTCACTACAGGACAAAATAGTGAGTCGTTGGCTGCCACTTGGAAAGACAATCTTGGGACATCAAAGTGAGCACCAAGATACCATTGCAGTTAGGAGCGTACGTGATCGGCACACTCAAATCAAGGCAAGGTCTATTCTTGGACCAAAAATCTTAGAGAAGCAAGAGAAGCATAGGCTAAGGGAAGGAAGAGAGGGAAGTGCAAGAGTCACCAGTGTGCGACGCAGAGAAGTGGAAGTGTAAGGGCATGGAGAGTGACTAGGGATTTGTGCAGAGAGTGCTAAGCTATACTCCCCCAAGGATCTCAAGGTCTCACTGTAGTGTGCGCGTACCGACAGAAGGTATTCACTCCTCCCCCTTTGTGGAAGCTTGGTGCAAGGTGTGCACAAGGATAAGCTTGAAGCAGGTGGAGGTCTGGTGCAGAGGAGGCTGGTGGCAAGAAGACTTTGGGATATTTGGTATTTTTTAAGTGGGCACTCTGTGGGATTGTGCACAGAGGTATTGGCTTGTCTTATACTTCAAACATTGTAATTGTCTTATTGTAATCAATCGGTAGAAGCTTCCAGGTGTATATTCTCTTCTTGTTTCTTCCCTTTTCTCCTACAAACCCTCAAACTCCTTCTCGTCTAAGAATCCCCAAACAAAATTTGGCACGCACGGTGGGACCTCCAAGGAGATTTGAGCTTAGGAGAAACCAAGTGCAAAGCATAGAAGAGATCAAGTGTCGATAGAACCACAGTGCAACTTCATCAAACAAAAGGTAAATATTCTTATCAAGTGTCTCATATTCAGTGGGCTATGAGCTGCCCATGACCGCAACCCTGTCCCAAGTATTGAGGGTCACCTGCAAGCAGACAAGAAGGAAGGTTGTTAGAAGGTCCCCCAGTCCACTATCTTCAACATCATCAGTCAAGAGCATGGCAGGTCAGGTAGACTTGGAAACTTTACTCTCTAGATTAAATATAAAGTTTCCTTCTTTCAAATGCCTAGCTCAGGAGGATCCGGATGAACACATTAGAAGGTTCTTGGAACTATGTAAGACTAGAGGCCTAATGGGTAGGGAGGATGCCTTTTTTATTCTCTTCCCTGCCACATTAGAGGGATTAGCTGATAAGTGGTTCAGCCAGTTTGCTGAAAACCATTTTACCACTTGGGATGTGATGAAAGATGCTTTTAAAAATCAGTTCCAGCATGGCAACATTGCGGAGATTATCATAGAAGAGCTAGAAAATTTAAGATTAGGTCCAGGAGAAAAGTTCCCAGAGTTTGTGACTCGGGCCAAAGCACTAATGGCTAAATTGCCAGATCCACCACACGATTTTTTTGTTAAGAAATGGTTGGCTAAGCCCCTACCAGTGGCCACCCAATGCAAAATAAAGGAATTAGTGCTACCTACAGCCTCCATAGAGGAGTTCATCAGAACAGCCACACGCTTGGAGCAGATAAGGTACCAGTATGGAGCAACTTCTTCCCAACCAACATATGGTACAAAAATGGAGGATCCAGTGATACAGCTAAGGAAAGAGCTGGAGGGCTTAAAAAGAAATAAGCCCTACAAAGAGGAGGAGAATGATGTTGCTCAATTGAGAAGGGAGATTGAAGCACTAAAGCTCCAAAAGGAGGAGGAGGCCCAGGCAGAGGAATTGGCTCAGCTGCGACAGGAGTTGCAGGAGCTCAAAGGAGGTGACATCAAGAGTGGACTTTGGTGTTCCATGTGCAGCAAGTAAGGTCACATAGTAAGTGAATGTCCTCTGTTAAGTGTGACTTGTCAATTATGCAGGAAAGTTGGCCATGAGGCCCATGAATGCCAATCAAGAGGAATGCCTGCAACGACATACTGGACACAAGGGGGACCCCCAACACCAGCAAATGTGATGGCTGCTGCACCAAATCAAGGTAACAACTATAATCCTAGATAGAGGAATAACTTTGGAAATGGGCCTAGGAGGCCAATCATCTGTTTCAGATGTGGAGAATGCGGGCACTATCAAAGTAGGTGCACCCTACCAGAAAATGCCCCTCCTTGCAGGAACTGCCCTGATGCAAGAGACCATTATACAAATTGTTGTCCTAAGAATCAAGCCTCTTCATCTGGGCCTCATATTCAAATGATTTCGGTGCACAAAGAAGAAGTGTGTGATCTGGTCAAGAGCCATCACCATCTACCAGGGTGGTGCAATTAGAAGAAATAGAATCTTTGACTGTGCAGACAAGAAGCAAGGGGAAGGCTCAAGCAGACATAGGACAAGGGTCAAAGATTAAGGAATGGAATCAAAACAGAGAACCATCTGAAGATAAAGTCACCACAGGTGCAGATACAAGTCAACAAGGAGATCTCATATGCACCAGTGATGCCATTGGGCATGCCTTCAACAGGGCTCATGAGGAGTTTGATAAGTCAACTGGAACCCATGCTCTCAAGGAATCAGAGGCTTCAAAACTACTCAAGTCCATGAAAAAGGAGGTTAGTATTTTTTATTTAATAAAGCTGGATGGGAAATTCAGGTCAGAGTTATTACACATAATTGATGAAGCTTCCACTACAAGTTTGGTGGCAAAGACTGCTGTTTTACATAAAGGAAAAATTGTAGGGGAAGCACCCCTTACAGATTATAAAAGTCCTCGACTGACAGTATCTATCCAAGGTCATGAATTTCAAGGAGTTATTGTAGATGGTGGTTCTGGCATTAACTTGATGCCTGAACATACAATGGAAAAGATTGGACTCCACCCTTCAAGGCCTGCAAATTTCACTATTACTTTGGCAGATCAGAGCAAAGTAAGGCCCTTGGGTGTGATCCCAAAAGTTCCACTTGAAGTACAAGGTAATCTATTCATTCTGGATTTTGTGGTTTTAAGATTGCCCCAGGTTGAAGGAGGATTTCCCCTCTTAATTGGACGACCATGGCTGAGGCATGCAAGTGTCATTCATGATTGGGGTAAGGACACTATGTGGGTACAAAAGAAAGGGCAAGAGCTGACACAGATTCATTTAGAAGAGGGCCCAGATAATCAAGGAAACACTAGCATGATGCAAACAGTTGGCATATGCATGGAAACAGAATCGGAGGATCAACCCCAAATAGATTTCGAGGAAGAAGAGGATATTCTAAATTGGCTCCAAGCAGGCAACTCTTCCTCTTGTTTTGGAATTTTTCTTAATAATTCTTCCACGACTGAAGGTTATGATGAAGATAAGGAAAAAGTCCAGGTTGATGGATTGGGAGAGCCCATCAGAGACCACAGAAGGGGCAGGAAGACACCCCTCAAATACAACTTGGAGGAGGATATGACAACCACAGATAAAGAGGTTACTAAAGCTAAAGGCAAGGTAAAAAATTCTAGTGAAGAATGTTCTTTCCCAATTCAAGAAATCCCTGCAGGATGGATGCAGGACAAGGAGGAACACATTGAAGTCCAAAATACACCTGCTTATGAAGCAATGCAAGAAAAGCTAGTAGAAGAAGACAAGGAAGAAGATGAGCAGGAAGATAATATGGTAGAGAGAAATCCTGTCCAATAAATACAATTAGGCACTCAAGACAATAATCGGCCAATTTTGGTGGCCACTTGGTTGTGGAACCACCCAGGGCTCCTTGAAAAGGTAAAATCATTCTTGACCCATTATACAGATGTTTTTGCGTGGCATTATAAAGACTTAGAAGGAGTGCCTGCAACTTATGGAGAGCACAAAATCCCTCTGGTTGATGGAGCCAAACCCATAAGAGGGAAGAGTTATAGACTTAATCCAAAATATGCTGAAGCTGTCTATGTGGAAATACAGAAGATGGAGGATGCAGGAATCATCATTTCTGTAGAACACTCAGAGTGGCTGTCACCTATGGTTATAGTACCAAAGAAGAATACTAATAAAATCAGAATTTGTGTTGACTTTAGAGCACTCAACAAGGTGACCATTCCAGATGGGTTCCCAATGCCTTTTGCAGGTCATTGAAGAAGTGGCTGGGCATGCATTATATAGCTTTATGGATGGATTTAGTGGCTATAATCAAATATCAATACACCCAGAGGATCGTGAAAAGACTGCTTTTATCACACCTTGGGGAACATATGTGTATGTAAAAATGCCATTTGGGCTCAGAAATGCTCCAACCACCTTTAACAGAACGGTCAATCTCATTTTTGGCCCCCTATTGCTGGAATCACTTAGAATCTTCATGGATGACTTCTCTTCGTTTTCAGGTTCTCACAAAGAAACTCCTCTAGATTGTTTGGACCATCACTTGAGGCAGCTGCAGAATGTTTTCAAAAGATGCAGGGAGACTAAGCTAAAGCTCAATCCAAACAAATGTCATTTCCTTGTGACAGAAGGAACTCTCTTAGGACATGTGGTGTCGGCTAAAGGTATGGCCCCAGATCCTGACAAAATCATTTCTATACTAAAGTTGCCTAAACCTAAATCCCCTAAAGAGATTCAGAGTTTCTTGGGGCATACTGGATACCATAAAAGATTTATAAAAATGTATGGAGAGATAGCCAGACCACTGGCTAGACTTACAGGTAAGGAAGTACCTTTTAAATGGGAAGAAGAGGAGGAAAAAGCATATCAAACATTACGGTCAAGGTTAGTGTCTGCTCCTATTTTGATCACACCTGAGTGGTCAAAAATCTTTCATATACATGTAGATGCCAGTGCCTATGCAGTGGGGGCAATTTTGACCCAACCTAGTGAAGAATTTAAAATGGACGGACCAATTCAATATGCCAGTGGAATCTTGACCAAGGCTGAAAGGAATTATAGTACTACAGAAAGGGAAGCCCTAGCAATGGTCTTTGTTGTCCAAAAATTCCGTCATTACTTACTGGGAGTAAAATTTATTATTATAACAGATCACCAACCACTAAAATACTTACTCAACAAACCACAAGCCAGTGGTAGAATATGGAGGTGGTTATTGTTGTTCCACGAGTTTGATTTTTCTATAGTCCATAGACCAGGTAAAGAAAATGTTATGGCGGATCACCTATCCAGAATCAATATGACAAATCAAACTAGTGGAATCAATGATGATTTTCCAGATGCTCATCTGTTTGCTGTACAAGCTCAAGGGTGGTATTATGATATCAAAAATTTCATTAAAACTAGGTTGTATCCAGAAAAGGCTAGTGCTGTGCAAAAGAAGAGACTGCTAATCAAGATTAGACCATATACCTTCATTGAAGATAAATTGTATAGACAGGGCAAGGATGACAGGTTTAGGAAGTGTTTGGAAGAAGAAGAAGTGAGGGAAGTCCTTCACTCTGCACATGCAGGTACAGGTGGTGGGCACCTTCCAGGGAAGATTATGAGAGCATTGAAATGGAACAGGAACCTATTGAGGCAAAAAATGAAAATCAAGGAATAAGTGTCGTAACTAACGAGTCAAACCAAGGAATGACACAAAGAGAAGAAAATGAACTAGACAAGGAAAATGGAGAGGAAGACAACAGGCCTCGAGACCAATTCAAAGTGCTTGCACACTTCCAAGAAATATGAGGTGGAGGAGAGAAAGATTGCTATTCTGATGCCAAAAGGGGAAGCACAACTAGAAATAGCATACGACAATAAAGAACAGACCAAGAAAATAATAGTAGCTTTGGAGGAAGGAGAAGAGAGATGCACCTTTATAGGACAGGATTTCTCATTAGAGGAAGAACAAGAGTTAATAGAACTCATAAGAGAATATAGGGACATCTTTGCATGGAGATATAAGGATTTAAAAGGTGTATATCCCTCTATTTGCGCCCATAGAATCCCTATGACAAAAGAAGCCAAGCCTTCCAAAAAAAGACCATACACTTATAACGATGTTTATTTGGCAAAAATTAAAGAAGAGATAGATAAATTATTGGATTCAGGCTTCATTTACGAGATCGAACACACGGAATGGGTATCACCTTTAGTGGTCGTGCCGAAAAAGAATGGCAAGTTAAGGGTATGCATTAATCTGGAAAAAGTGAATGCCGCCATTATACGAGATAGTTACCCACTACGTATCACTGATCATCTTTTGGAAAGGGTTGTAGGAAAGGAAGTCTATAGTTTTCTGGACGGCTTTTCAGGATATAATCAGGTAGCAATTGCTCCTGAAGACCAACATAAGACAACCTTTGCAACCGAATGGGGCGTTTATGCATTTAGGGTTATGCCTTTTGATCTAACTAATGCCTCGGCTACTTTCCAAAGGTTGATGTGTCATGTGTTCAAGTAATTCTTGAGGAAGAGTATGGAGGTGTACATGGATAATTTATGCACCTATTCAGCTATATGACCCGAACATATCCCATAACTAAGAAAGATATTTGCCAAATGTCGATAATATAGAGTCTACCTTAATCAAGAAAAATGTGTCTTCATGGTTCGACAAGGGAAGATATTAGGACACATTGTCTCTAAAAATGGAATTTCCATGGATGAAGACAAAATTCAAGTGATTCTAGATTTGCCAAGACCAAAGACCGCTAAGGAAGTGCAAGCATTTATGGGACATTGTGGATACTATCGTAGATTTATCCACATGTATGCCATAATTGCTAGGCCCCTTTATGCATTACTGACTCAATTCATTTGGACAGAAGAATGTGAAAAGGCTTTCAACGAATTGAAGAGTCGCTTGATTTGAGCACCAATTCTCAGAGTGCCTAATTGGAATAAACCATTTCATCTTCATGTAGATGCATCCAAGTTTGCCATTGGATGCATCTTAGCGTAGCCAACAGATATCGAAAAGCTACACCACCCTATAGCCTATGCCAGTAGACAATTAAACCAAGCAGATCACAATTATACCACTATGGAGCAAGAAGGTTTAGGAATGGTGTATGCGGTAAAGAAGTTTCAACACTACTTATTGGAAAACAAATTCAAATTGTTCATCGATCATCAAGCCCTACTGTACCTAGTCAATAAACCTTGTAATACCGGATGACTAGTACAATGGTTTCTATTGTTAATGGAATTTGATTTTGAAGTAGTAGTCAAGAAGGGGAATACACACATCTGAGTAGATCACCTATCGAGAATGACACATGGAGAGCCCCCCACAGGAGTACTAGATGATCTGCCAGATACTTATCTTTTCAATCTCGAAGTATGTCCACAATGGGTGGAAACGTTGATCCCCATCCTCACATATGGACCTCAACATAGGATCACTGAAAACAAGAGCCAGGAGCTCCGCAAGACTAAAAGTCTCCACATCATAGCGGGAAGCTTATTCCACCAAGATCCAAGTGGGTTACTTATGAGATGTGTGGAGGAAGAGGAGCAAGAGATGTGGCTTCAAAAAGCACATATAAATCAATGGAAAGCTCATTGAACTGTGAATGGAACATGGAAAACACTGAAGAGATTGGGCATATACTAGCCAACCATGCAGAAGGATACACATAGCTATGTATTTGCCTGCCCCACTTGTCAAGAAAGAACACCTAAAGAGAACTCTACTCTATGTTACTCTACAGTAACACCAAGGTGGGGTATGCCTCCGGTAAAATTTTTGAAAACTTAGAAGTACCCAGAAGGAGCTAATTTAGCAAGAAAATGTGCCCTCGAAGAGCAAAGCAAGGATTATGTTCTTATAGGAAAACAACTCTTCAAGAGAGGAAGGGACAATGATCTACGAATGTGCATTCATGAAGAAGAGTACATTTCTGTCTTAGAGATGGCTCATACTAGAGCTGCGGGAGGACATTTTTCTGCAGATAAAACTGCAAAAATGATTCTCTTCGTTAGAATGTGGTGGCCAACTCTACATCAAGATGCAGCCACATATGTCCAAAGATGCGATACATGTCAACCAACAAAGTATCCAATTAGAAGAGATGAAATGCCACTAAAGCCTATGATGAGTGTGAGAGCGTTTACCAAGTGGGGGATATATTTTGTAGGACCTATTAGTCCACCAGCTAAAGGTTCCCATGCCGAGTACATAATAGTAGCAACGGATTATTTGACCAAATGGGTAGAGGCCAAAGCAACCAAGAAGAATGATGCAAGGACTATGGCTAAGTTTCTCTTTGAGAACATATTCACTAGGTTTGGATTGCCTATTGAAATTGTGAGTGACAGAGGCACACACTTTGTCAGTGAAGTGATAGAAGCCCTAATGAATGAATTCTTAGTGACTCATAAGAAATCAGCCCCTTATCACCCACAAGCCAATGGACAGGCTGAAAGTTCGAACAAAATCTTATGTACTGTTCTCACTAAGATTTTTAACAATGGCAGATCCGATTGGGACAAGCAATTACATCATGCTTTATGGGCATTCCGAGTAGCATACAAAATAGCCATAGGAACTACACCATTTAACCTGGTGTACGGACAGAATGCCATCTTACCAATGGATTTCCTGGTACCTACTCTCAGAGTAGCCTCAAATTATGAATGGACTGGACATGAGTTATCAACTCAATTGGACCAAATCGAAAAGTTACATGAAACAAGATTACAAGCAATGGCAGGTATTTACGCTGCAAAAAGGCAACAGAAGGCATATTTTGATGCTCATATTAAGGATAAAAACCTGAAGGAAGGAGATTTGGTCCTGGTTTATACTTTGAAGCAACATGCAAAGAAATTACAAAAAAGAGGGTATGGCCCCTTGGTAATCAATCGTATATCTACCAGCAGACCCATCAGCTTAGCAACCCTAGATGGAGAAGTATTGCCAAACTATATAAGTGGTTGTCGAGTAAAAAAGCATTTAGAGCCATTGATAGAGGAAATAATGTCACGACTTCTAACAGCAAAAAATAGGCGAGAAGAGGACGAAAAAATATGAGAAGAAGCAAGAAGCTCTAGAACGAATAAGGAAACAAAAGGAATGGATAAGAGAGAGAGAGAGAGATGAGAGATATCGGCGAGGAGAGGAACCCACCCCAATGGCTAACTTTAGAGCCTCTGAAAACCTAGGAAATCAAATGAAGCAGCCATATTTGAACTTGGGAGCCGGAATAGAAGAGTACCACTTGGTGGATGCTCTCATTGACACAGGAGCAGCTGTCAGCTGCATCAAATCTTCTTTGACGCATAAGCTCAAAGAAAAGTTAAGTCCAACCAAAGCACATCTGATTGGAATAGGGGGAAAGGTTACTTAATGCATAGGCGAGGTTACATTGTCACTGCACCTAGGAAATAACACGATGCAACGAAACTCTTTGTGTGTCATGATCAAGATTTATTAGAAGAACTTGTGTTAGGTCAAGATTGGATATATGAATATGAAGTGACTATCCAATTAGCCTTGGGCAACATATCAGCCAAGATAGGGCACCGTGAGGTATTCAGTGTGTTAGAAGAACGACCTGTCAAAGCCAAGTGTATAGGCCCAAGAGATCAATTACTCATGCATGACGATGATTGTACATTCACCTCCACTATGGAACCCCCACCACCAAGTACTTCATGTGAGAGTACACCAAATCTTAATCTCACACACCCTCCTAGTCCAGTAAACCCCACTATGAACATCGTTTCCAGGCAAAACCCTAGTAAGGAAGTGAGCACAAGAGCGACCAGTCAGCAGGATTATCACGTACTTTCCCGCATTAGAATCTATCCCATTCCACACACCAAACAGGCTTGGATCAGAAAAGATCAAGTGAGAGCATATCATCAACAATAGAGTTGTATTCTACACAGGAAACCACAACAGTACAAGGACACAAGTCAAGTTGGACTCCGAGTTCCACAAAGGATTGCTCAATTATGGATACCAAAGAAAGTGATTGCCACGCAACCTTCTAGAACACAAATATGGGTCCCCAAATCATATGCACCAACAACAATCACCGAAAGGGAAATATCAATACACAAGAAGGATCAGTACAACATGAAGATGAAGAATCAAGGAAGAGGCAACTACAGGAAATTGGAGAAACAAAAATACACAAAAAGAACATTTCAAGGATTTGAAGGACTAGCAAAGCGGAAGTACAACTTGAGAAGTACACCAAGCACCAGGAATGATGGAGATACAGTCAACCGTAGAAAATTAAAACAAATCTGGATGCCTAAATGCAGATCAATCTGCATACACTGACCAGATAGTTCAGCTTGCACACATTTTGAGTTCCAAAAAATCTCGAGCATGCATAATAGGGCCACATTACAAGGCCATGCATTCAGCACCTAGTTCTTCTTCTACTTGATAGTGAAGCACATTTCCCTCTCAAGGAATAGGAGAGCACTTGTACAATGATCCCAGGGAAATAATTAAAGATACAATAAAAGCTTTGCTAAGTACTAACGCTTTTGTTTTCTTTCAGAAAGAAATAGGAAAATATATGTGTAAAGAACAATCCCAGGTATTACCTTTCTCACACCCACGAGAAAGGGACGACACAAGTCACTCAGAGAGTTGCCAAATTCATGAAAGCGAAGTAGAGGATAACTTATGCTACCAACTTTACACTGATTACTGTTGATATATTTAGGTAGTGATGTGTGTGAACACTTTAGGACTGCCGGGGCACTTTTTTCCCTCTTTAGAAGGTTTTTTTCCCCCGGCTTTTATATACGCCTATTGCCCTAATGGGCTACTTATCTTTGTACATTCTTTAGTAATACATTCAGTATTGTGTGTCTATGCTCCAAGCTTCTTCTTCTTCCTTGTGCTGTTCGCGTGCTTTCGCAGACGTCTAACTCCAACAATTGGTATTAGAGCAGGTCCTCGCTTCATCTAGGGTGCCGTCGACACTCCTCCATTTGCAGTCTCAGAATCGCACGAATTTTGGTGAGCATACTTAGCGTGTTTTCGAGATCAAAACATCTTCGCTGTGTGGTGCCGAAATCGCGATCTGCGCTCGTTTCGGCCTCCGAACGTACTATCACAGCGCTTGTGTAAGCTATTTCGTCTTTTTGTGCCAAAGGTATATACCAGTTTCTGCTTGCCAGTTTAAGCGTCTCGAAGTCTGCTACAGGTCTAGCAGAACTCGTCTAGGCAGTTCTATTCAACTTTTTGAGTTATAGTCAATTTTCTGCATCAAGGTATCTTAGTCACCGGCCATGGCTGAAAGTAGTGATGTATTCCGTATGTTGGCTGTTGAAGATAAGTTGGATGGTACCAACTACCCATTATGGGCTTATATGATGCGACATGTATTGGTTGCAAAAGGATTGTTGAACACTGTGTAGGGTGTTGAAAGACGTCTTGTTACACCTCTGACTATAGGTACTACAAATACAGGTGCTAGAGCTGATGAAGATGGTGTCGAAGATGATATTCCACAGATTCTTGTTCGTGCTACTGTGTCTGCTACACCTACTGGAGAGCAGATTGGCTGGGATGGTAGAGATGCCGAGGCACATGCATTGATAGCTTTGTCTATCAAACGTGCCATTATTCTTCACATTCGCTCTTGCAGAACAGCTAAGGATGCTTGGGATACACTTACCACATTGTACCAAGCTAGGAATGAGGCTCGTGTTGCTTACCTCCAAAAACAGTTGGAGAGTGAGCACATGAATGAAGGTGATTTTATGGACAGTTTCCTAACAAAGATCAAAGACTTGAAGGAATAGTTGATTTCTGCTGATGAGGTTATACCAGATAGCTCTCTTGTGCAGACCGTTCTGAATGGTCTTCCTGATTCATATCAGAGTTTTGCTTCTACTCTTCGGTTGATGATGAAAGGCAATCCAAATGCCTTTTCATTTGAGGAGTTAGTCTTTGTTCTATTGCAAGAAGATCAATCCAGCCAGAACAGGTCCATTATGCGTGTTGCAGATCAAGCTTTCCTAGCTAGTCAGAAGGGCAAAGGAAAATGGAGCTCTTCTACTAGTAAGCAGAAATTTGCAAATGCTGCACATTCAAAGAACCAGGGCAAAGATGAGAAAAAATCAGAAAAGCAGAAATTGTTTTGTAAGTACTGTAAAGGGAATGATCACATCATAAAGAACTGTCCAAAACTTGCTGCAAAAGGGGCAAAGAAGAAAGAGGCTGGAATGGTTGTTGTAGAAGCCTCTACACCAAAAACGGAGTCTGCTAATCTTGTGTAGGAAGAAGAATGGGCGTTTACTACTGTTTGTAGTCTTGACCCATCTTCTCATGATCAGTGCATGTCTGCACTAGACTCAGATGTTTGGTATTTTGACAGTGGGACAACCAAACATATTACCTCGCAGCATAGTTTCTTCTCTTCACTCGAGCCTGCCCCTACAGGGAATACTGTTACATGCGCCAACAACTCCTCTTATCCAGTTATGGGAGTTGGTAAGATCATTTTGACTACTGCTGATGGTAGTTCTTTCACTTTGTCAGATGCTTTATTTGTGCCAGGGATCAAAAAGAACCTGTTATCAGTTTCTGCATTAGCCAAGATTGGCTTGGTTGTGAAATTTGTTGACGGCAGGTGTACAGTTCATGATCTGTCAAATGGCGATGTGATTATTGCTTTTGGCATTTTATGTCGTGGGCTGTATAAGCTCATAAACTATGAAAGATCTAAAAATGATTTGGCATGTGCAGTAAACGATTCTCAGGCTATGTCAGATGCAAAGCTTTGGCATGCATGCTTTGGCCATCTGAATTTTGCTAGTTTGGTACGCCTGCAAAAATTTGAAATGGTGTCCTCTTTGCCCAAACTTGAGGCACCTGGAAAAAATGTTTGTGAAGGCTGTATTTTGGGCAAAATGGAGCATTCGTCCTTTCCAAAAGATGGTTGAGTTTGGGCTACTCAGAAATTGCAGCTTGTACATAGTGATGTCTGTGGTCCTATGCGAACACCTTCTTTTGGAAATTATCTTTACTTCGTGACTTTCATTGATGATTTTTCCAAGCATGCATGGGTATATCCATTGAAGGCAAAGTCCAAAATGTTCATGTGCTTCAAGTAGTTTTTGGTTTTGGCTAAAAATCTATCAGCATGTAAAATGGGCACCCTCCGTTTTGATCGAGGGGGGGAATATATGTCTTCTGATTTTAATGCATTTCTGGCTGAACGTGGGATAAAACACCAGTGTAGAGTGCCATATACACCTCAACAGAATGGATTTGCTGAATGAAAGAACAGGTCTCTCATGGAGATGGCGAGGTGTATGGTCAAGACTCAGGCTTTACCTCATAGTTTCTGGCTTGAGGCTGTCATGTGTGCAGCATATGTACTGAACAGGTGTCCCACTAAAGCGCTGCAATCTATCACTCCATATGAGGCTTGGCATGACCGCAAGCCATCTGTTGCTCATCTACATGTTTTTGGTTGTTTGGCATATGCACTAGTGCCTGAACAACATCGCAAAAAATTGGATGATAAGGTAGTAAAATGTATTTTTGTTGGGTATAGTTCTGAAAGTAAAGGCTATCGTCTGTATCATCCGCAAACTAAACACATTCTGGTTAGCCGTGATGTTGTCTTTGTGGAAGATGCTATTCAGCCATTGCTTTCATGTACTAAGGAGACATCTGTTAGCTCCAAAGACATGTATGATACTTTGATGCCTCTTTTTACAAGCTCCAAAGACATGTATGATACTTTGATGCCTCTTTTTACAGGTGGACAGTCTAGTGCTAGTCCTAATGAGGCAACTTCTCAGCCTTTGCAAGTTTCATATGATGATGTAGATCATTCCATTTCTGATGCAGATTTACATGATGCACTTGTTGATGAGAGAGCTGATATTGAGCAGGCAAAAACTATGCCAAAATGGCTGGTGCAGACTTTGCATGACAGTAAATTAGATGCACCTTTGTCATATCATACTCGTTTAGGCTCTCATAGTGCCTCATTTGCATCAAATTGCTATGCCATGGGTGCGTCTAGTCTCTGTGATGAGAATGTGCCTGTTTCTTTTGATGAAGCACATAACTCAAAAAATTGGATGGCTGCTATGCAATGTGAATATGATGCTATAATGAAGAATGGTACATGGTCTTTATGTGACTTGCCTCCTGGCAAGAAGGCCATTGGCACTAAGTGGGTATACAAGTTGAAGCGTAAACCTGATGGTACAGTTGACAGGTGTAAGGCTAGGCTTGTTGCAAAGGGTTATGCGCAGGAAAGAGGCATTGATTTTGATGAGACCTTTGCACCTACATGCCGTATGACTACTGTTCGGAGTATTTGTGCACTTGCAGCCCATCATGGTTGGAATGTAGATCAGTTCGACATTAAAACAACATTTCTGAATGTATATACGCCTGCATTAAAACAACATCATGGTTTTTTTCCCCCTGCTTGTATATACGCCTATTTCCCTAATGGGCTACTTATCGTTGTACATTCTTTAGTAATACATTCAGTATTGTGTGTTTGTGCTCCAAGCTTCTTCTTCTTCCTTGTGCTGTTTGCGTGCTTCCGTAGATGTCTAACTCCAACAATTACTGGTATCTCTTGAGTGCAGATGGCATCTTGAAGTTCTGAGGCTATGCAACAGGAAGAGGGCTTGCATCTTCCTTTGGAATGAATCACTAAGGTAAGAGGCCATTGGTTCCTTGAAGACCAACCTGTGTCGGATCTCCTCTTTATGGCCACCATCAAGATCATGGATAGGGATCACTACTTCCCAATAATGTCACAAGATTTCCAAACCATAATCGAGGGATTACCACGCATCACAGATGTTTGGACAAGGGTAGGAATTGATGCATTTCTGTGACTCCCAATATATTTACCAGATTTTCAAAGGCACTCAAGTTATAAACACACTCCAGTCCGCAGCAGATAAGCCCTCGATCCTGGAAGCTAAAGTCCTGAACAAAATAGGTGCATGGAAAACCATTCAATTCACACATGAAGTCATCAAAAAGCATTTGGATGGAGTCAGAACGGTCTCACAAATCTCAAGGATGAATGTCATGATGCCAAGAAGAAAACCTTTCTGGAAATCAACAGAACAGATATTGAAGAATCAATTCGATTAGTGCATCAATAATTTTGTTTCCCTAGCATGAACAGATATACTGTGCCTCAAAAGATTGTGGTCCAATTGCTCTCCCATGGGATGAGGCGAATTGGGAATCAAGTCAACTTTACTCCATAGATACAAGATCGTCTATTCGAAGCTAAAAAGAAATGGATTCAGAAGAAGTTTCTGAATGGAAGCTCTGCATTAACTTTGCTGATTTATGAAGCACTTGAAATGAAAGAATGTCAACGATTGATGCCAACATCCAACGAAATGGCAAAATATGTGAAGTCAGGTACCGTTCCAAAGAAAAAGAAAACAACCATGTCCACAGAAGAGGTGGGAACCAATTCCAAGAAACCAATGAGAGGGGCTAAGCATGCTAGAGATGAAGAGGTGCAAGAAACACCACAATCCAAGCGGGCACATGTTCTACCAAGGATTCCTTTGATGCAACCACCAATCACAAAAAGAGATCTTTCAGTGGCACTAGAAGAAAGGCATACGTACATGCGAGGTCATGTTAACCTCAACGTTCAAGGACATCAATATAGGTAGGCAAGATGAGTGCAACAACAGGAGGACAAGGAACATACTCCCACACTAGATGCTAGATACAAAGAATTGGGATTGGATGATTCGAGTTCTAATGAAGAATCTATTGGAGTGAAGGACACATTGGACACAGATATAAGAACCGAAACGGACAATGAAGAATGGATGGAGACTCACCAAGTTGCAACCACCCCCGATAATCAACAATCACAAGCACAGAACCAAGAAGCGTCATCTGAACGAATACACCTTATTCAATTGAATGAACAATCCTTGATCAGTATTCAGGAAGCTTCAATCACACATAAAGATCTGATGCCACCAATAAAGGAAGAAATACAATCAAGCACGGAAAAAGAAGGGCTTTTACAACAAAATATGGAACAAATCATGATTGAAATCCCTGATGGCACGCCACAAGGTAAGATAATACTTAAGGAGGCTGTGTCAAAGATCCAACTTCATATTAGGCAGCCCCATAACACAACACTGCACGTGGCACAAGGGAAAGATGTTACCACCGAGAGGAACCGAGCATACCTACAACATGGTTAAACATCGATGTTACTCAGCTGAAACCAATAGTAAAACAAATGATACAGACAACAATGGACACACAACAACAAATGATGGAAACGGACGCAGATTATGACAAGGCCATGAGAGAAAATAATCAATTTCAAGTAATGAGTGAACAATTATCTGCACAGTTGATCTAGGCTCAACAAGTTGTTTCAGCCAAAGAAACGGAAATAATGGAAATCAAAGGACAATGCACTACACTAACGGAGCAGAATCACAAACTCCATGAGCAATTGATGGAGCTACAAAAACAATATGAAGTAAGTGAAGTGGACAAAGAGAGAATGAAGACTAGAAGCACTCTGCTAGAAAGGCAGCTCAAAGTATATATGGAGGAAAACGATAATTTACACAAGAGGAATAAAGAACTGATGAAGGCTTTTCTATACAACCAACCGATAGAAAAACAAGAGACAACAGCAATCGACCAAAAGGATTTGGAAGATTAGATTGCAAAATATGAAAATCTGCTAAAACAAGAGCAAACCCTGAAAGAAGAATGGGAATGCAAGTATATACAGGATACTAATGAGCTCAAGAAACAATGGAAAGCTGTTGAAGAAAAACTCTTGGTCATTTATAATGAAGATGTTGATCAAATAGCAACCATTGGCAATGAGTTGTTAGCAGCCAAAGATGCACTAAACAAGACCCTTCTTGAAGTTAAAGAAAAGAATGAACGTATTGTGGAATTGGAAGCTCAAATAGCACAACAAGCAAACATCAGGACACTAGTAGAGCCACAACCTAGAAATCCTACTGACGAGGTAGAGGTACATCCTCTATCTCCCCCGATCTATCATTCTCCAATAAAAGAGCAGATGGTGGAACCCTGTGATGATCATCCCATGCCATATACTGTAGAAATAGGTAAGAAGGAACGGGCACTATTTGGGTCGTGGTTGACAAAAAATTTTGAAAATGAAGTAGTCAAAGTCATGAAGGAAGCCAAAATTAAAGGAAAGGACTTGGATAAAATCATAAAGCCCTTCAATATTCCTTATGGGTTAGTGAAAGAGCAAACACGGTGGTATATAAAGCAGATCACGCAAAAGATCCCGATGAGCAGTTGCACTTCAAAGAAAACATCTTCAATTACACACAAGAAGAATTTGAAGCTGCACAACCTTTATGGAGAAGAAAACTTTTGGAAAAAAATCCTACTTTGCGGGTGCATTGGCAAGTAGCACCATATTTACTACAGGTAAATCCTTCTTTTTGCCCCATGCTGCATTGCCGTGAAGCACGAGAATTTTGGGATATGCAAAAGAATGGTGTGCTCAGTAAACAATGGTTGAATTATCCACTACTTGTGAGTCCACCTCACAATTATTTGCCGACCGAAGATTATATGGTGAAATCCATTGAATTTTGGCTATCTCGGTATGCAACAGTACCCGACCTAACTATCAAGATGACTAATAAAATCTTGAGCATGATACTTACAATATTGAAAGTTTTCAAACACGCAAAATACACATTTTTGAATTTCATTGGCATTAACCAAGGCACGTATATCCTTGTTTTTTATCTATCCATTATGCATAGTCATCCTACAATCATGGCATATTATTCAAGACTGATGTTCTTGCCGAGTCAATACATGCAAACTTTCGAGGAAGCATTTTTTATAGGATTTTTTAAAATCGACTCCGAAATCTTCCTAAAGATGTCCACAAATCTGAATGCCAGACTGGTGGCATATGAATTGAGTTTCTTTGCAGACCACAGACAACGACCACATGATGGTGTAAAAGCTGAACAATGGAAGCAACTCATGATACGTGAAGCCAACTTGCTTAATGAAACAGAGCAAAAGGTTTACAGGACGTACTCCCGCCGCATTCCAAAGCCTGTCGGGGACTACAGAGTTCAGGAGGGGGGTAGTGTTGAAGGAGAGTCTAGCAAAAATAAAAGAAGAAGAAAAACAAGAAAGAGGATTCACTAAAGATGACATATGTGAAGACATATCTCTGCAGGAAGCCCCACAGGGGCACGCAACACCCATATCTGCACAGAGCCCCGCAAGGGCATACAATAAGGGAAGGTACGCAAGAGGCAAGGGTGGATCAAGGCCAACAAGTATCCATGAAGAAGTGCAAGAAGATATCCAACAGATCCTGAGTCCCAGGAAGGTGCTTCAACCTCTTGATCTTTGGAAGGTCCAGATTGAAGGCTGAAGATCCACACCTTCATGCCTTCCACTACTTGCATGCGTGGCAACCCGACTTAATACAACAACCCAGATTTAAATAGGTTATTGGTGAGCTAGACTACAAATTAATTGTAGTTCATCTCCACGGGTTGCAAATGGTGAAAAGAAAGAAAAGAGGCCAAGACCAATGCAATAGGTCCCAAGTTATGATCTGTTCCTTGACCACTGGTAAAACTATATCATTATGACTTCCACAAGAGCTGGCAGTGGTCAACTATAAAAGATCTATCAATTAATAAGGAACCGGAGCAACTACACGCACATAATTAAAAACAAAGCAAAGCCTGTCAAGGGACGACAGAGACAAAGAGGGGGAGAGTGTTGCAGAGCAAAGAAGAGCAAAGAGGCAAAAAAAGAAGGGCCCCAAAATTTTTCCAATTTGGACACTTTAGTTTTGTATTATAGCCATTTTGTAATATATTTTCTGATGTAAATGCATTAGAGGAGTCCTCTAGATGCATACCCATAGAGATTTGTATCTTTGCCTCTGTAAATTAGTAGGAAATTAGTCTTTTAGTTAATAAAGTGCCGGTCTCTTGTGTGAAAGGACCATTTTTAGGGCACAAGTATATAAGTCATTTGGTGACTCTTTGTAGAGACTTTTTGCCATTGTGAGAATCAAGAGCACACAATTTGGAATTTGTGTCTTCTCCTCTCTGTATCTTCTTCCTTGTGAGCTTGCATGCATGTGTGATGCTTGGAAAGAGTTCTTAGAAGTATTGTCTATCCATGGAAGTGCTTGTTTGTTGTTGGTAAGGTGTGTGTGAAGTGTAGGAAGTGATGAAGTGTAGGAAGATCAATCCCGTGACTCAATGTTTTGTTCATAACTTGAAGCAAAAGCATCAGAATCGAGTGAAAAGACGATTATTGATGCGCCTTCTCGAGAGCTTTGAAACAAATCCCCTATTCACTATATTCAAAGTTCGGAGGCTGAGAGAAAATCGTGATGTACTGTTAACTACTATTCCAAGTGACGCGACACCATAGTTGACCTTGAAAACTTGATTGTGATGGATTTATACTTATTTGTACTTTGTGAAAGTTCACCTGCATTGACCATTATTTGAATGCATGTTCTCATACACTCGACTAGGTCTTGATACTCCTTGGATTGATAATTAAAGCATAAGTCCCCACTATATGCACGAGGGGGATTGAAGTATAGTCTCTTTCTCCACAAGTCCCTAAGTTGGTACTTAGGTACACAGATATACAAGTTTATAGTGAGAGAGGATGGGTTATTGAAGGAGCAAAAACTACTTACTGATATACTTAATTCCAATGAGTATCGGTTGAAGAAATCGCAAGTACAAAGTTTACAAGATGAATTGCAGAGGAAGGTACAAGAGCATAAGGAAGTGTTGTCATCATTCCACAAACAATAGGCATTGGAAATACTCAAAGTTAAGAATTCATTGCAAGAATTTGCTGAATGGACAAGAAAGATGCAGCAACTAGTGGACACAGAAATACAAAATTTAGCTATAATAAATACAACTTTGCAGGTCGAAAATGAGGTATGGAAGTCTAGAATTAAACCATTACTTGTGCTTGAAAAACAAATGTTACAAAATGAGTTGGTTGAGATGATGATGACTGAGATGGATATGGTGACTCTGAAGCAGCAAATGTATAAGTGCATGCAGGAGTTATGGATTGGAATTAAAGAAAGAATGCAGGCACTTATTAGGTATCCATATAAACATTTGTAGGATGCATTTGATTTGCTTTATGAGAGTCAATTGATACAAGTTGCTGAATAACATAAAAGTGAAAAGGAAGCCTTGCTATAGCAAATTGCAGATCTTAAGGAGCAGCTAGTTAGTAGAATTTGGATAAGGAGTTGAAAGATCCAGTTTAGCAGATAGGAGAGCAGCAGAAAGAAGTAGTTTCTGAAAGGATTTTGGAGCAAGAGGAAATGCACGTGGGAGCAGGAGAAGTTCAAAAAGATACTATAGTTCCAGGTGAAGTTCATGAAGAAAATCTTCATAGGAAACTTAGTGTCATACTTTTTGATCAAGGGTTTGTAAATTTGGCCTTGAATTTTGGAAAAAATCCCCCACCTCGCAGTGCCAGGTGTTGAGGAGTGAGAAATTGGAAGATAAGTAGTCAGTCAAAATTATGCTAAATCGGATGTTGCTGACTTGGAGTTTTGGTGAATCTGTATTTTGCTTCATCATAATTTTAATAGAAGTAGTTATAAATTAGTTTGTGTGATTATGGTAGTTGTATTTTTGTTCGCGCAAGTATGTAATGGGAAGAAAAAGCGTCTTTAAAAAGAGAGACAAATGGAGAGAAGAAGAGAGTCTCTATACCTATCTTTTGGTGCAGGTTGATTGTGATTAGGACGGATGAATCTTATTTTCATTATTGAAATCTCTGTAAGTGAAGACGTAAATGAAGTACCTTCATCATATTTGTTCTACGCAAGTGTGTAAATGATCTCTATTCAAGAGGAGTTATTCTATTTTTGCGTCGTTGAAATCAAATAGTGGTGACTATGAAATTCTATACACAATTAAGCTTTGTATGTGAAAAGAAGATCAGTGCTAGGATCTATTCTTGTGAGTGAATTTGACTTCAGTAAGTAGGTATGTGTTGTTGAACCGCAACAAGGACTCCTTGGCTTGAATAAAGTGGAGCCAAAGCTATCAAAAACAATATTTACAATGTTGGTGTAGTGATGAAAATCACTCTTGGTTAAACATAACTTATGAAAAAATGATTAGGTCTATTGTTTGTCAGATCTGCATGATGTTTCCATCTCCTTGCATCACAAGATGAATATGATTTTTGCTAGTGTTTCAAAATCAAATGATAATGTCTACTATGTTGATTCAGGTGCTTCAAATCACATGACAAGTCATGCAGAATGTTTTAGTACTTTGTAGAAATTACCAGTTCCTCAATATTTTGAAACAGGTGATGACACATCACATCCTATTGAGCATACAAGAAACATATCACTGTCAATGGAGGATGGAAAGGTAAAACATCTTGTTGATGTGCTGCATGTTCCAAATATAACAAAGAATGTGGTTTTTGTTGGACAAATGGTTGACCAGGAATTACAAGTCAGGTTCAATGCTGATGGGATATATGTAGAAGAGTACAAGCAGGATGGATGATTGATTTCCAAAGGAAACAAAGTGGATAGGATGTTCAAAAAATGAATGATGCCATGTTTGTAAAAGGTGGAGGATTTATTGCTGATATAGAGATCTAGCACAAACAAATTGGACATGCAAATCTGCAAAGTCTAAAATTGATGCAGTCAAAGGAGATTGTCAATGGACTACCAAAAAAAGTTATAGAAATGCAAAAGGTATGTGCAACATGTCAATTTGGTAAACATTCAAGAGCATCATTTCCGCATGACAAGAATTGTTGAAAGTTTTTCAAGCTCAAGAGTGTGGGAACATGCCCCAAATTGAACCTTCCACATCATCCACAATCAAAGGAGGCTGATTTCCACAAGTTTGAGGCATCAAATCATGCCTATAATGGAAACAAGTTGATTAGAGAAGATTTAGCTCACCTCTTGATGTGATTGGATCTCACTTTTGACATGTATATGCTTTTGATTGGTTAAAGAGGTTAGTATGTGGTCTTTAAAACCTCTAATGAGTTGTATTATGACTTAGAGTCATGGAAATACGTGCCCAACCTGCCCCCTTAATTAAGCACACCCCCTACTAGCTATTCTCTGCATATTTTGCAGAAATTTCACTTTTACACACTCTATCTATCTAGATGATTTTGGCATACCCCCCAGTTTTGTAAGTGTTGTTTCTCCTTCATCTGGAATCTACTTTCAATGATTTTTGTCTTTTTTGAAAGCTTGTAGGTTCTACTTTCAGTGATATACGTCTAAGGTTCACTTCTTGTGCAAAAAAATGACCAGAACAGTGTCTGTCTAGTTAGCTCATACTCTATGAAGAGATCAAGTTATCTATCTTGTCGCAGATGGTTGAGGCATCATCCAGTGTCCAAATGGAGTGATTTTAATTTCATTTGAAAGCTATTAAAGTCTAGTTTAAGCTTGCAAAATTTCATATTCAATATCTGCATATATTGAGAGAAACACAAAAAATATAGAGCCTATGTCTGAAAAATTGCAAGGTCCTAGGAGGATTCATTTGCTTTTGTTATGCACATTGGAGTGTTTATCCTCCAATAGTGGTATCAGAGCTATAAGTGGAGTATCAAAGAGAGAATAAGGAGCTACTGAAGTGAATTAAAGACTTCATCAAAGTTTGAAGGAAGGAAGCAAAGAACGGGCACGTCAACAAGGGGAAGCAAACACATCATCAAATCAAAGACGAAGCTTCGTCAAGAGGAGTAGCTCTATTTTTTGAGGTAAAAGCCATCTTTTTCAACTTCATTACATCAAAGGGGAGGTTCAAAAGAGCTAGGAGGCACCATGGCTGATCTCAATACTCAAATTAAGAAGCTCGAAAAAGGAAATTACCAACCATGGTGATTTAGAATAAGCAATTTTTTTATGGGGAAAGGTTTGTGGGGACTTGTGAGTGGCGGAGAGCCAAAAACCTACATAGATGAGGTAAATCCAACCAATGACCAGAGAAGAGCAGTAAGAGAGTGGGATGAAAGGGACAAAAGGGTCATTTTCATTTTATCTCAGCATATTAGCAACTCTATGGTAGGGCATATTCAAAATTTGGATACATCGAAGAAGGTGTGGAAGTCCTTGGAGAGATTGTACCCAACCTCTACAAAAGATACAAAAATTCAGCTCAAGAATGAGCTAAATAATCTTAGGAAAAACCCCTCTCAAGGTGCTAATGATTACATATTAAAGGTTAAAGAGCTTGCAGATGCACTAGGGTCAATCGATTGTGCCCTAGATGATGATGACTTGTCGCCCACACCCTAAATTGACTTAGGGATGATGAAAAATGGAGGGCTTTCACAACTTGAGTGTATGTAAGGGACTCTCTTCCTGATTTTGATCAACTAATCACTCTCATGGTGACAGAGGAGATGAACCTTGGTGGTCATAATGCCAAGGATAGCCAAGGGCAATTGTTGTATGCAGGTAGAGGAAGAGGAAGACACAACCGAGGTGCTACAAGAGGAAGAGGAAGATATCAAAGCAACCAAGGAGGTCAAGGACAACAAGAAAATGAAGGTCAAAGAGGTGGAAGAGCCACAAATAGAGGAGGGAGTGGACAATTTGGTGGAAGAGGAGAACCCACTTCAAATGGATGCTTTGTATGCGGTAAGCCAGGTCATTTTGCAAATTAATGCTATCATAGAGCTCAAAGAGAAGGGAATGAAAGCAACAAAAACAATAATTATAGACGGCAAGGTAATTATGCAAACACATCAACCAGCCAAGGGAATGATATTTACTTGCCATGAGGTATGGTGAAGATACAACTCAAGCTAGTGAAGATGTATGGTATGTAGACAATGGATGTAGCAATCATATGTCATGTCGAAAGGATCTTTTTAGTAATTTGCAGGTCCCAAAGCATCAAGGGCATGTGGAAATAGGTGATAACTCAGAGCATACCATTCAACATGTGGGAGATATCAGTTTGGAAGGAAATCAAAGAGCAAAGTGCTTATCAGAGGTATTACATGTCCCTACTATTACCAAAAACTTGATTTCAGTAGGCCAAATGGTAGAAAAAGGCTATCAAGTTAGGTTCAATGAAAGAGGATGTTTTGTTGAGGATCCAAGGGCAAGTTTCAAGCTCATAGCAAAAGGAAAGAAGCAAGGGAGCATGTTCACAATGGACATAAATCAGCCACACCATTCAATGTATGTCACATATGGAGACAAGAGGATAGCAAATTTGGATCTATGGCATAAACGAATAGGTCACATCAACCTACAAAAGCTCAAGGACATGCAAAGGAGGAGCTTGGTAAGAGGCCTATGTAGCTCAAGCGTAAGCACCACCTCCTTTACTTGTCGATCCGCGGAGACGTGAGGACCGGTATGAAGACCACGAGCAAGTGAAGGCACAAGTGCGTGAGTGAAAGCACACAAACATGCACACACATACACACACACGCGCACAAAGTAAGATCAAAGAGAGGAACAATGGAAAGCTTCGATTGCAAAATAGTTCTCTTACAAAAGCTCTATTCTTTAACAAGCTAACCCCAAAAATGAGCTCTCTAGCTCTTTTTATAGTTTTTTGAGTAGTTTTGGCCCTGTCCAGACCTAGTGTCTGGCCTAGTTAAAAATTAGGTTCCAGGGCTTATTTGAGGGCTCAAACGAAGTCTAAAAATTATGAAAATTGGTACGATGGTAATTCTAATACTCCTCAAGCTCGAGGACTCCTCGGCTTGAACAAAATGGAGTTATAAAAATAGATAATGGTATTTACAATGGTTTTTAGTGATGAAAAACACTATTTTTGTAGGGGATTCTTCTGAAAATTTGACATACACTTCTTGGAGCTCCCTACTTGCTCCCTTTCCTTGTGTGTCCACCTTTTGATGTGCTTCCATGCTTTTCCCTTGACTTTGAGCTTCAACACTCTTGGAGCTCCCTATTTGCTCCCTTTCCTTGTGTGTCCACCTTTTGATGTGCTTCCATGCTTTTCCCTTGACTTTGAGCTTCAACACTCCCCCCCCTCTCGAGTCTGTCGTCCCTGACAGACCCTTGTTGTAGTGGTTGTTCCAAGTAGTGCCTTGAGAGGGAGTTTCCCTTCTGTATGAACAAAAGTCGTCTGACTTCCAGATGTGTCTGGTTCTTCATCTATCACTGCGAGTCTTTACAAGTTGTAGTCTCTTGGTATGTGCTTCTTCCTTGGATTCCAGCATGACTGTGTCGTTGTGAGTCTCCATTGATGTTTTCTAGATCTTCCACAGTTGATGTTCATAGTAGTCATGCCAAGTACTCATAACCCATATTGAGTGATGGGTAAGTGTGTTCGTGCATGGGTTGAGGACAATATGTGCCTTGTGCATGGCCTTGTAATGTATCCCTATGAATGCTTACTTGGGAAATGCATTGGAAGAAGTATGGTGCAAAAATTGGGGGTCTTGAGCTAAGTGCTCAAGGGTATGCCGACGAAGAGGTTTCCTAAGCTATCATGGTTATGATGTTTCCAAGGTAAATATACTTACCATGGAGAAGGTCGATGGATGTTCATCTCTTCGTGTTGTACATTCGGCCTTTGGGATGGAACACTATTGATGACTGTCCGTGTTGATGATCCACTTATGAGATCTTTTGAGTGGCAGATCCTGTCTCCTCCTTTCAATGCATCATTTGCCAAATACTGAGAATTGAATTTCTTTATATTCCTTGACAAACAACGTTCGATAACTACACCAAGCTTAGTTTCACATATTGTCTTTAGCTCACCATAAGCAGGAGTCTTCTCATCCAGTATATATACAAAGATTTGCAAGTTACCAGAACTACCCCTTGCAGATATCTCCCTGGATGCTCTCTTACATGCAATAGTTAAGCATCACTTCAAGTTGCAGACCTTCAAGCTCTTCACTCCTACCATAGTAAGAGGAAACCATAGTTGTGGATGCCATGCTCATGCCAAGTTCTTGACATCTATGAGATCAGGCAGCAATTATATCATCTGCTAGCCAAGACACACTTCTATCCAAACTGATAAATGCCCAGTAATCAACAGTTCCACCTTTAACCAAGCATGACTCATTCATGTTTCATGAGCCAAACCTTGGAACAAGTGCTTCCCTTTTTTTTTTTTGAGGAACAATGTCACCAAACAAGAAGATAGATATTAGTATCAGAAATAATAGTTGACATATGTCAATGTGCTCTTGTGCATGGGACTCTCCAATGTGTCTATGCACGGCCCCGTAATGTGGCCCTATATTAATGCATACTTTGGAAATGCATAACCTGAATGGTGCAAAAGACTGGGTTGTGCAAGGAGCACATGGTTTACGCTCATCGCGGCTTTTCGATGTTATTTGCGGATGTTGATGCCATCTATATCAGAGGTATCCATTGGATCTTGAGATGACAACTGATCCTTCCTCCTTATAGGGATCCATTTTACAACAACATTTGGCACTGTAGAGATTACTTCAGGCGTCTTCCTCTTTGGATGCTTTCTGAACTGTGGTATCCAATGTGGTTGGAGCTTTGGTTTGGTGGAGGCTACTTGTACTTTTGGCTTCCAAACCCATAGACTTTTTGCACGTCTTCCTACTATTGTTGAAGAGCTGATTTGATCTTCTTTCTGTCTTTGTACGTGGTTCTTACCCTTTTCTGTTTTTGGCTTCTTTGTTGAGACCTTTCGCATGTGGGAGAACATAGGTTGTTGTGGATGTAAGAGCTTTAGGTACCCACATCTGTAATCGCCCTTGTTGAGCTGCAGCTAATTTCTTAAGCACCCAAACTTGTTGGATACCTTGTGATTGAGCTTGTCCGAGCTGCTCCCTTTGTCTTCTGGCCTCGTTGGCTTGCCTGGATGGGCTTTGTGGGGGTAAGGCCGGTGGTTGCTCTCCTTTGCGTACCCAGATCTGTTTCATACTCAGAACTGCTTTCTTGTCGAATGGTGTCTTTCTATTTGATGTAGCAGTTGTCGTGAACGGTTGTGTTTGCCTGTGTGGTGGACTCACTACTGTGGCTACTTGATTCTTTGGAGAAAAAGAAAGATCCACCCGCCTTCGAACCTGTTCTTTCACGATTGACTCCTTCTGCATCATAGAGCTTTTGACACATACAACATCTTTTTCCATATGATTAGTCTTAGAAGAACTACAATATGTGACATCTGGATTTGTGAGCATGCCATTTTCTAGTTCTAATGTAAAGCATTGTCCCTGGACCCAAACTTGAAGAAGTTGACTTCTTAAGTTTAAGTTGACTGCATTGTCATAAATCCAATCTTGTCCTAAGACAAGTGGTTCTGTAAGGTTCTCATCTTGACACACTAGCACTTAAGCCCAAACAGCATGATGAAGCTGTTTGTCCCAATCAGAGCGTTTATTATTTACCAATTTAGTCAAGACATTACATAGGATCTTATTTGTGCTCTCAGCCTGTCCGTTAGCTTGGCGATGATAGGGGGCAGACTTCTTATGTATCACCAAGAATTCTTGGAGAAGATTTTCAATGACTTCATTTAAGAAGTGGGTGCCTCTATCGCTTACTAACTCTATTGGTAGTCCATATCTAGTGAACACATTCTCGAATAAGAACTTAGCCATCGTCTGAGCATCATTCTTTGTTGTGGCTTTGACTTCTACCCATTTTGTAAGGTAATCTGTGGCTACAATGATGTACTCTGCATGGGAGTTTCTAGCTGGGGGGTTAATAGGACCTACAAAGTCTATACCCCACTTTGAGAATGCACGTCCTCCCATCATGGGCCTCAAAGGCATCTCATCTTTTCTGATAGGATATTGCGCACGTTGGCATGTGTCACATTTCTTCACATAGGTATGTGCATCCATATGAAGAGTAGGCCACCAAAGTCCTGAGAATAGAATGGTCTTGATTCCTCGATCAGGACCAAAGTGTCCACCTGCAACACCGTTGTGTGCAGTTTCTAAGACTTTCAAATAGTCTGATTCATG
This sequence comes from Ceratopteris richardii, assembly GCA_020310875.1. NCBI lineage: Eukaryota > Viridiplantae > Streptophyta > Polypodiopsida > Polypodiales > Pteridaceae > Ceratopteris > Ceratopteris richardii. The sequence goes on along the minus strand of CM035432.1, from coordinate 50,720,602 downwards.
AACGCACAGTCTTAAGTAACCATCTTTGCCTCTTCGGTATAAGTTGTCTCCTACTAAGGCATAACCTTGAGCTTCTTGCTCCATGTTTCGTCTTCTTGCTAGACTAGCCTCTTTGGGTAATCTTCCCGATCTCATAAACTCTACCAATGGAGCACTCCAATCTGGAATTAATGATACTTGATAAAGGGTCGCATGCTCCACTGGTGGTCTCTCTCTGCACATTGGACAATTCTTGATCCACTCATGTATTTCTTTGTCCATGCTAGGCCAATACACTCCTAAACGTTTCAAATTCTGCAATGTTCGTTGTTTAGAATAGTGATTTCCTAGCATTCCTTCATGGGCTTGTTGCAACCAACTACTATGTTCATCGTCCGCAACACAACAAGCTAATACACCCTCAGTATCTTGTCTGTACATGCTTCCTGCTAATATGTGATATTTTTGTGATTTTACAATTTCTTCTTATGATGTTTTCACATTCTTATTTGCAGTGCCGAAGGTTAGGACTGGTACCAACTTATTTGCCCATTTAGGAACAACTTCTAAATTGAACAGATAAGCATCGGGTAGTTCGCCAGACACTCCTTGCGGTGACTCTCCTGAAGTGATGCGAGAAAGGTGATCTGCCCGAAGGTGGGTTCTACCTTTCCTGACAACAACTTCAAAGTCATACTCCATTAGTAAGAGGAACCATCTTACTAAGCGTCCAGTATTGCAAGGTTTATTGACCAAATATAACAAAGCTTGATGATCAGTGAAAAACTTGAACTTGTTGGCCAATAAATAGTGTCTAAACTTCTTCACAGCATATACCATGCCTAAGCCCTCTCGCTCAGTTGTGGTATAGTTTCGTTCAGCTGCGGTGAGCTGTCTACTAGCGTATGCTATGGGCAAGTCTAAGTTTCCTTCACTTGTGGGTTGTGCTAGCACACATCCTATGGCGTGATTGGATGCATCCACATGGACATGGAATGGTTTATTCCAATCAGGAGTGGTCAGTATTGGTGCCGTGCACAAACGTTTCTTCAGCTCATTGAAAGAATTCTCGCATTCGTCGTTCCACTCAAATTTAGACAACAAGGCATAAAGGGGTCTAGCTATGATTGCGTACATCTAGATAAACCTGCAGTAATATCCACAATGGCCCATAAAGGCTTGTACCTCCTTAACATTCCTTGGCCTTGGCATCTCCGCTATGGCTCGTACCTTATCTTCATCTGTCGAGATTCCATTCTTAGAAACAATATGACCTAAGATTTTACCTTGACGCACCATGAACACACACTTTTTTGGGTTCAGACACACTCGATATTCTCTACACTTGTTGAAGATTTGTCTGAGCTCAGGGATGTGAAATCTTCTTTCTTGGGAATGAGCAGATAAATCATCCACATACACTTCTAAGCTCTTTCGCAAGAACTCTTTGAAGACATGACACATGAGTCTTTGGAATGTTGCAGGTGCATTGGTGAGCCCAAATGGCATCACACGAAATGCAAAGATTCCCCATTCTGTGGCAAAAGCTGTTTTGTGTTGATCTTCTGGGGCAATGGCTACTTGATTGTAACCTGAAAACCCATCAAGGAAGCTATAAAATTCCTTGCCTGCAACACGCTCCAGTAGGTGTTCCGTGATTGGAAGTGGATAACTATCTCTGATCGTAGCGGCATTAACTTTTTTAAGGTTAATACACACTCGCAACTTCCCATTCTTCTTGGGCACCACTACAATGGGGGACACCCATTCAATATGCTCAATCTCATAGATGAATCCAGCTTCAATCAGCCTATCAATTTCTTCTTTTATTTTGGCTGCATAAGTGTCATTATATGTGTAGGGCTTCTATTTGGTGGGCTTGGCATCAGCAGTCATGGGGATAGTATGAGAGCAAATTCTTGGATCTACCCCTTTCAAGTCTCTATACTGCCACGCAAACACATCCCTATATTCCCTTAATAGAGCTACAAGCTCCATTTCTTCTCTTGCACTTAGGTCATCTCCTATATGTGTGCATCTCTCTTCGTTCTCTTCAATGGTCACTACAATCTTCTTGGTCTTTTCTTTATTATCATATGATTCTCCTATGATGGCCTCTCTCGTAGGCATTCGCACCAAAATTTTGCGGTCGTCAACTTCATATTTCTTGAAGTTTTCTGGTACTTCAAACAATGATTCCTCCTCTTCTTGTTTCACTGCTTTTCTTTTCTTTTTCTTTTGATTGCTCTCACTCCCATCCTTTGAATTTACCGTTTTAATACTTGTGAGAGGTTCTTCTTCTTTCTGGGTGAACACTCCTATATCTTCTAGATAGTGCTTCTCTGAGTTAAAGCAACTATCCATCACAATGGACTCCAGATCATCGTCATTCTCTTCTTCTTCTATGACATCACTAGGGTCACATTCTTCTAGCAAGGGCTGACACATGAACACTGAGATATCATAACCCTCCTCATCACAATGAGGTTTCCATTGTTCTTCATTGACAGCAATGTCCATGGTTGCTAAGATTTCTGGCCAGCCATGAGGCTCAAATTCCTCATCTGGAAAGATCATCGATGTATAGGCTGGGTCTTTAATTGGTCTATCTCCTGGCGAAGTTCCTTCTTCTCTTGCCTTTAAACGTTTTTCCTCTTCCTCTGCGACCTTGCACATCCACAAATGAGTATCTTCATGCAGCCATGATGGATCAGGTGAACTTTCAGAATGCACAGAGATGGAATCTTCTTTCGCTTTGTGGATAGAATTCCACTGTAGGGGTGGTACATCTCTGAAGGTGTAATCCTTCAAATTGACCTTGGTGGTGACCCCTAAGTGCTGCAAGTACAAGGAGTTGGTTCCCCAATCCTGTACTATTTGCAATTGTCGTAGGAAGGGTCTTCCTAGGATCATCTCATAGACGTTATTTTTCTCAAAGTCACATATAGCAAATGTATGTTCAAACTCCACACCACAAGTGGTTAGAGTTATCCCTTCTAGCAATCCTAGAGGTCTTTCAAAATGACCATCAACCATTTGAAGCTTCATTCTAGTTGGTCTTAATGTGGGCTTGCCCCATTGCTTCCACAAGGAGGTGGTCACAATAGCAACACCAGCACCTGAATCTATGATTGCTTTGGTTGTGTAACCTTGGTAGGTGATTGGAAGATAAGTATTACCTTCTTCACCCTCACACATGTCCCCTATTTTGTCTAGAGGTATCTCTGGTACTTTTTGCTTAGAGCCTGTGTTTGGCATATTGGACTCAAGTTCTGGAACCTGATCCTTCACATGATTCCATAGCTCAGGTTTTGCTTTGAGCAGCTCTTCTACAGTGAGGTGACACTGAACCTTAGTGTTCTTCACGACATCAGTGTTCCTTGGAACCACAGAGTCCTCATTTCTTACCAGTATTGTGGGAGCTCTAATCTGGAGAGATTCAAATTCCCATGGACCTGGAAATTGAGGCAGTTCTTCTAGGGTATTAGATTCAAAATCTAATCTTTCATCTTCTTGTTGTTCTGCTTCATCTCCGTAAATAGATGGAATGTCTTGGGGAAATTGATCATGAAGATCATCAATCTCAGGAATAGGAGGGGAATTACCCTTCTCCTTGGCCCATTTCTCTTCTTGTATTTCCCGCAAGAACTCTTGTTTGTGAAATGCAAATCTGATTTGATAGAGTTTGTCTGATTGAACTTTTGACTAGTCTCAAGTATGGCTTGAGCTTGTTCTACCATTTTCATGCACATTTTCATCCGTTCAATCTCTAAATCTGCTCTAGGGTAACTCTTGTCTAGGTTTGCAGTTGTAGGCCCTTCTTGAAGTCGAGCCTGGTAGGCCTTGAACATGTCCAAGCCTTCTGGGGTTGGATCTGCAAGAACAGACCCTGGTTGCGGTCTATTTACAATGGGTGGTGGGGTGGGATGAGGAGTGGATGGAGTTTCGGCATGCGAGGGGTTTTGAGATGCAATGTCTTCTATTTTTGTTTTTGCGTCTTTCAAGCTTTCTTCTAGTTCCGATAACTTTTTATTCCACTTACGATTTGCCTTTTCTCTGGTATCCTTCCATGTTCTTCTTTTCCTCTTACTAGGCTCTCCTGATTCACTCGACTCCGATTGTTCTGCTGGTTTATCTTGTTTTAATGCTTGTGCCCTAGTAATTGCCTGTACAGGTGCCACATTACTGCTACTTGAACTTGAATCTGCCACTAAGCCTACCACATTAATGGGTGTAATCTTGGGTGCAGTGGAGGGGTTTCTTGGACAATCTCTAGGGAGATGGTCTTTTCCACAATCGGGACAAAAAGCTTGTATTGTGATAGCATGTCCTTGACTCGGAGATGGTGAGTGGGGACAATCACGAAGGAAATGGTCGCCCTGACATCTAAAACATGGTCCTCTAGGAGCTTGTGGTCTTACTTGTCTCAGTTGGGGCCTAGGGTTAGCATTTGCGTACATGACATTGGAATATTCAGGCTCCCAATTTTGTTCCATAGGTTGTGCCTCATATTGATACGGGTAAATCTCACTATGTTCAGGTGACTCTGTGTAATAAGCATGTGGACTACCTGCATGGGAGTAGTCTGAACTATGAGCATGAGAGTCATTATCTGGTATCAATGGGGTTAGTGGGACCAATGCTTTATTTGGATTTTCCTCTCCCACGGCATACTTGACTGGAATCACATTGGCAGGAGTTGGTGGTTGGTTTCCCAAGACTGGTTGTGGCCTATATTGTGCCTGATATTGTTGTTGTGGTCGATAATATGGCTGTTGGTATTGGTTCTGATATCTACCTTGTTGGAAAGGTTGTTGATAATTCTGTCTAATAGCCTGCCTATTATAGGGACAATCTTGAGCCGTGTGGTTCGTATATTTTCTCTCAATAGTGCAATATGGAGCATTCCTTTCTCTCATGTTCTGGTTGTGCAATGGGCATACGTTAGCCATGTGGTCCCCTTCGCAGGTATAACATCGATTCAATGAGGTGACTCTTGGTATTTGTCTATTTTGAACTCCTAGCTTCTTGGCAACTTGCTCAGCTATCTCATCTATTTCCGTGGAGATTTTCGAAGTATGACTAGTAGAACTATCAAAATCCTTATAGAGTTTGGACAATCCTAACTCCTCACCCAAGTTATCTTCTATGTCAATGCACGTTCGCACACACTCTTCTATGGATCTAGGCTCTTTCAAGTACACATATGATCTTAACTTTGTGCTCAGTAAGCCATCTAAGAACAAAGCCACTTGTTTGGCTGGTGTGGGTAACTCTGGAGTAGGGCATCTTTCTAGGTACTGTCTGAACCTTCTACCTGGTAGTCGCACTGTTTCTTGGGGTGTCTGCTTAAAACTGTGGATCAAGGATGATGTGTTATGCCTGATACCACTCTTGGAAAATTCTACAATGAATTCGTCTAGCAGCTGACCTATATCGCGATAGTTGCGACTACTCAATGGTTGAAACCAAGCCAAGGCAGTGCCCTTAAGAGTCAAACCAAATGCCTCGTATTGGGTGAATAAATCCTCAACCTGTTCAGCTCTTAACACTTGTTTGAACTTAGCCACATGATCATAAGGATCTCCTGACCCGTCAAAATTATTCTTCATTGCCTTGATCACTTGAGTGGGTCTAAGGGTTCTTGAGTGCTCTCCGGGTCTAGGCAATGGAAAATCCTGTTCATCTCTTTGTTGCCTATGTGCTTGATGTCTCTCTCTTTCAGGTCTTTCATTTTCAAATCCTGACCTATTCCTGCCCACGGTGTGTGCAAAACTTACCTCAGGTCTCTCTCTAGTTCTTTCTCTCTGGGCTTCATGAGCGTGGGATGATCCTACTCCTTGGAGGCCATGGGAAACATTGTATCTTGGTGGAGGGAAAATCAATTCACTCTTCCAAGTATATGCATGTCTATCATGTTCTGTTACCAAGAAAATTTTCTCTGACGTGTTATCCAGGTAGACAACTTTGCCTGGTATCTCTGGATCCTTGAACTCGTAGATGATGACTATGCCCAATTGGCTAGGTTGATCTGGCTTGAATCTCCAAAAGGCTTCCTCTGTTTCTCTATTCAAGAAGAGTTCTATGCTTTTGTTGTCTTGAGGGATCGAATCTGGAGTGATCACTCTGGTCAAAACTGACTTACCTCTAGGAGTCTGGGGTCCTTGTCCTACATTTCCTTGTTCTAGGTCTCCTATCTCATTCTCATGAATGACATTACCAAACTCATCGGTCCTATCTGGTTGGTTGGTAACCACATACGTGGTTCCTTCCTTATCAATGTATGAACCCTCTTCGAACTTGACCACCGGGTGTTCAAGTACAAAGGATTGATCTGGATTTTTGAGTTGGACCACTGATCGCCTCAGGCCATCCTCATAGATGCGAGCACCTAATCGGTTGGTCCGAATATATTCCAAGTGTGTCTTATAGGGTCCTTCTGGTGTTTGTAGATGGGCAGTTCCTGAGCCACCTGCAGATTTTCCCATGCTAAAAGACATTTCTGAGTCACTTGTGTCAGAGTTTAGTACGTAATGACAACCACTTAGTTGTTGTGCCCAAGACTTTGCTGTGTGGTTGACACTGGATTGAGAAGATCTAATGCTTTGTCTATCCTTTCCTAGGAGCTCAAAAAATGGACTTTGGATGAAAAAGTTATGTCAAATCAGGCTCGTAGGGGTCAAAACAGGCAAACATGACCTTTTGGAAAAAATCGCGATCTTGTGAACTTCAAGAAAATCGCGATTTTGTGAACTTCAAGAGAATCGCGATTTTGTACCTTGAGAATCGTGTTCACAAAATCGTGTTTTCACAAAATCGTGTTTTGAGAATCGTGATTTTGAGCAGAAAATCGTGTTTTGAAAATTGCGATTTTGAGAAGAAAATCGTCGTGTTTTGAAAATCACGATTTTGAGAAGAAAATCGTCGTGTTTTGAAAATCGCGATTTTGAGCAGAAAATCGTGTTTTGAAAATCGTGATTTTGAGCAGAAAATCGTGTTTTGAAAATTGCGATTTTGAGCAGAAAATCGTGTTTTGAAAATCGCGATGTTGAGCACAAAATCGTGTTTTTTTCTGAAAATCGCGATTTTGAGCTTTGAGAATCGTGTTTTCACAAAATCGTGTTTTTGGTTGAAAATCGTGATTTATGAAAATCGCGATTTTGAGCACAGAATCGTGTTTTTAGAAAATCACGATTTTGAGCACAGAATCGTGTTTTTAGAGAATCGTGATGTTGAGCACAGAATCGTGTTTTTAGAGAATCATGATTTTGAGCAAAAAATCGTGTTTTCACACAATCGCCTTTTTCACAAAATCGTGTTTTTACTGAAAATCGTGATTGATGAGAATCGCGATTTTGAGAAGAGAATCGTGTTTTCACAAAATCGTGTTTTAGAGAATCGTGTTCTCACAGAATCGTGTTTTTGGCTGAAAATCGTGATTTGTGAGAATCGCGATTTTGAGCACAACCACAGAAGCGCGATTCTGAGAATGACCACAGAATCGTGATTCTTTCAGCAAGCTTTTAGGCGGGAAATAGAAAATCGTGATTTTTCAAAAATTTTGAATTTTCACAGAATCGCGATTTTCATCACAGAATCGCGTTTTTTGGTGGGAACTTCGAATTTTTGAGCGCCGAGCAATGGCGAGCTCTGTATGAGCAGAAAATCATGAAAAACATAGGCACTTGTTCTCCCTTGCACTTCCTAACTCCTTCCCACACAATAATGCATGAAAAATGGTATGAAAATGGTGAAAATGCACTAAAAAACAAGAAATTTCTATGAAGAAGAAGATGGAAGAAGGTGGAGATGATGATGATGAAGAAGAAAAATCAGAAAATGAACAAAAATGACAGTTTTTTTACCTTCCAACGTCGCAAATCTATGATCTTACCATCACAACGCTCGTCCTCGAAGCTCTCTCCCCGGCAACGGCGCCAAAATTTGGTGTAGCTCAAGCGTAAGCACCACCTCCTTTACTTGTCAATCTGCGGAGACGTGAGGACCGGTATGAAGACCACGAGCAAGTGAAGGCACAAGTGCGTGAGTGAAAGCACACAAACATGCACACACATACACATACACGCGCACAAAGTAAGATCAAAGAGAGGAACAATGGAAAGCTTTGATTGCAAAATAGTTCTCTTACAAAAGCTCTATTCTCTAACAAGCTAACCCCAAAAATGAGCTCTCTAGCTCTTTTTATAGTTTTTTGAGTAGTTTTGGCCCTGTCCAGACCTAGTGTCCGACCTAGTTAAAAATTAGGTTCCAGGGCTTATTTGAGGGCTCAAACGAAGTCTAAAAATTATGAAAATTGGTACGATGGTAATTCTAATACTCCTCAAGCTCGAGGACTCCTCGGCTTGAACAAAATGGAGTTATAAAAAATAGATAATGGTATTTACAATGGTTTTTAGTGATGAAAATCACTATTTTTGTAGGGGATTCTTCTAAAAATTTGACATACACTTCTTGGAGCTCCCTACTTGCTCCCTTTCCTTGTGTGTCCACCTTTTGATGTGCTTCCATGCTTTGCCCTTGACTTTGAGCTTCAACACTCTTGGAGCTCCCTACTTGCTCCCTTTCCTTGTGTGTCCACCTTTTGATGTGCTTCCATGCTTTGCCCTTGACTTTGAGCTTCAACAGCCTACCAAATTTTACATCTAAAATGTTGCATGAAATTTGTGTAGCTTGCCAACAAGGAAAACAATCAACGCTACCCTTCATGAAGAGTACCTATGTAAGTGCAAATGTTTTAGACCTCATTCATACGCATGTTTGGGGTCCAACAAGAGAAGCTTCCCTTGCTGGAAATAGCTATTTTGTAACCTTCATTGATGACTTTTCAAGAAAAGTATGGTTGTATTGCATTAGAAACAAATCAGATGCATTCCACTACTTCAAGAAATTCAAAGCATAGGTGGAGAAGGAATCTGGAAAGTTTATCAAAACTTTGAGATCCGATGGAGGGGGAGAGTACTTCTCCCATGAATTTTCTGAAATTTTGCAGGTCAATGGCATCAAAAGACAATTTACATACAGGTATACCCCTCAACAAAATGGGGTAGCAGAGAGAAAGAATAGACACATAGCAGAGGTATCAAGGTGTATGCTCCATGAAATGAATATGCAGCATTGTTATTGGGGAGAGGCTATATATACATCCACATACATCATGAATAGATGTCCTACATCAGGTATACATCATCTTACCCCTGAGGAAGCATGGAGTGGAAGAAAACCTTGCATTTCACATCTTAAAATCTTTGGTTGTATATGTTATGTACATGTACCTCAAGAGTTGAGGTCAAAGTTAAATGCCAAATCTGAAAGGTGTATTTTTTTGGGATATTCTATGGAACAAAAGGGGTATAAATGCAATAATCCCATCACCAAGGAGCTAAAGGTAAGTAGGGATGTTGTCTTTGATGAGTTGAAGCCTTGGTATGCATGCACGAGTCCATTGCAGGTAGAAAACATAGGTGAGATAGATTTGAAGAATGATGATAGAGTTCAAGAAAGCATGGATTTAAGTGGTCCAAGCAACTCATGCAACACAAGGACACCCTTAACATGGAGTGGAAGGCTTAGGGAAAGAGAGACCAGCTCTGAAGAAAGCAAAGTCAAAGGCAAAGAGAAGATTTTAGTTGAAGAAGGAAGCTATGTGGACGAGAGCATGTTGGAAGATGAAGAGATAGAAGAAATTCAAACTCCATGAGTGGCAAACCAAAGAAAGAAGATGGCAACCACACCTAAAGGAAGTGAAAGAAGGTCTTCAAGAGTAAGATATCTAGTACAAAGGTTAACATATGATAATTTCGTTGCAAAGCATTATGCATAAATGACTTAGGTAATCAAGGACAAATAACTAACTAGTTATGAAGAAGCTAAGGATTGCAAGGAATGGCAAGAGGCAAATGAAGGAAGAGCTCAAAGCACTTGATGAGAACCATACTTGGATCTTGTTAGCAACTCAAGAAGGCATGAAGGTGATAGGTAATAAGTGGGTTTACAAAATTAAAAGAATTTCAGATGGTTCCATTGCTAGCTACAAATCAAATTATGCCCATAATGGAAAGAAGTTGATTAGAGAAGATTTAGCTCACCTCTTGATGTGATTAGACCTCACTTTTGACATGTATATGCTTTTGATTGGTTAAAGAGGTTAGTATGTGGTGTTTAAAACCTCTAATGAGTTGTATTATGACTTAGAGTTGTGGAAATATGTGCCTAAGCTGCCCCCTTGCTTAAGCACACCCCCTACTAGCTATTCTCTGCATATTTTATAGAAATGTCACTTTTACACACTCTATCTATCTAGATGATATTGGCAGACCCCTCGGTTTTCTAATTGTTTTTTCTCCTTCATCCAAAATCTATTTTCAATGATTTTTGTCTTGTTGGAAAGCTTATAAGTTCTACTTTCAGTGGTATCAATCTCGGGTTCAGTGCCTGCACATGTGCAGAAAAATGACTAGAATAGTGTCTATCTAGTTAGCTCATACTTTGTGAAGAGATCAAGTTATCTGTCTTGTTGTAGCCGCTTGAGGGATCATCCAGTATCCAAATGGAGTGAATTTACTCTCATTTGAAAGCTCTTAAATTCTAATTTAAGCATGCAAAAATTTCATTTTCAGTCTCTCCATATACTCAGAGAAACACAGAAAATACAGAGCCTATGTCTGAAAAATTTTAGGGTCCTAGGAGGCTTCATTTGCTTTTGTTGTGCACATAGGAATGTTTAGCCTCCAACAAGAATGTTAGTGCGAATATGGTAGATATATTACATACAGATTTTTGGGGTCCAGCAAAGACCACATCTATGGGTGGTTGCATGTTTTATGTTACTTTCATTGATGACCATACACAAAAAGTATTACTTCTAGAATTTTAAAGCTATGGTGGAAAAGCAGACAGGGAAGTACATTCAGACATTAAGGTTTGATGGAGGAGGTGAATATATGTCAAATGTGTTCAAAAACTTTCTTAAACTTCATAGAATTTGATGTCAGTTTTCATGCAGGTACACACCACAATAGAATGGCATTGCTGAACACAAAAACTGACATATTATAGAAATAGCAAGAACCTTGATGGCTGAGAAGAATATGCCTCATTGTTATTGGGCAGAAGTTGTGCATAGTGTTGTATACATCATGAACAAAACTCCAACTACTGTTGTACATCAAGTTACACCTGAAGAGAAGTTTAGAGGTAAAAAGCCAAACTTATCACATCTGAAAGTTTTGGGCTTCATTGCATATGTACATGTTCCAGATGAGTTGAGGATGAAGCTTGATCCAAAAGTAGAAAAATATGTCTTCATTGGATACTCCCTTGAGCAAAAGGGATATAAATATTATAACCCACTCACATGACAGGTGAAGGTGAGTAGAGATGTGGTATTTGATGAAATATCAAGCTTCTATGAAAATGCCAAATATGGGCTTAATCTTGAATCAAATGAAAAAGAAAATGGTGAAAAATCAAGTGCACAATCTCAAGTTAGTGGACCCGATGCATCACTAAGCAATAGTTTTCAACTCAAATCCATGGAGTGGAAGATTGCATGGAAATTTCAATCTAGCAAATTCATCAAATACATCCAAGAAAGGTAAAGAAAAGCTTTTTGTTGGTAGTAAAACATGTGCAGGTTTCGAGGACGTTGATGGAGATTCAAGCGGTTCAAAAAAGAGCCTTGATGAAGAGCTTAGATTGCCTCCTGTGAAGACTCCAGGTGTAACAAAGGCACATGCAGATAATACAAGGAGAAGTAACCCAAGACCAAGAAGATCAGGGAGGATGCGGAATTCAGTGCAACGATTGACATATGACAGTTACATGGCTCGTCATTGTGCCTACATGACAAAGGTAATACAAGATGCTAAACCTTTTTGTTTTGAAGATGCAATTGTAAATGCAGATTGGGAAAAAGCTATGAATGAGGAGATGGCTGCATTTTATGGAAGTGACACATGGAAGCTAGCTCCATTGCCCCAAGGAAAGAAACCCATAGGCTGCAAGTGGGTTTACAAGGTAAAGCACAATGGTGATGCTAGAATAAGCAAGTATAAAGCATGATTGGTAGCAAAAGGATATGCACAAACATATGGCATTGATTATGAGGAAAAATTTAGCCTTGTAGCTAAAATTTCTACTACCATAACACTTGTTGCATTAGCTATCGCAAAAGGATGGACTTTGCATCAGACGGATGTGAAGAATGCATTCTTACATGGTGAGTTATAGGAAGAAGTATACATGGATGAGCCACAAGGATATGAAGATTCAAAGCATCCAGAATATGTTTGTAGGTTGCAAAAGGCTTTGTATGGGCTGAAGCAAGTTCCTCATGCATGGAATGCAACGATTGCTAATTACTTAACCACCATTGGGTTTTCTATGTGTGATGCAGATCATTCACTATATGCAAGGAAGGGTGATGATGGCATCACAATTGTGGCTATTCATGTTGATGACTTGATTGTAGGTGGTGATAATGAAGAAAGCATTAAAAAGGTAAAGCAACTTCTTATGCAGGAATTTGACATGAAAGATCTTGGTGTGTTGCACTATTTCTTGAACATTGAGTTTATACATATAGAAATAGGTATATGGATGTCGCAAAGGCAATAAGCCTTGTCACAAAAAATCCTTTATTGGTTGGATTGTAAAATCTATATCCTTTTTGGTTTTGGTCATAACCAATAAATATGCACTTCTCTACCTTCGGATCCAATTTCCCTATTACTTGAGAAGGAATGTGAGCATAGGCAAGCATCCAAAGATTTTATAATGCTCTAGACTAGGTCTTCTTCCATTCCACACTTCATATAGAGTGTTTCCATCTACTGACTTAGATGGAAGTCTAATTATGAGGTATGTGGTTGTAGACATAGCCTCTACCCATGGATAGTTTGCCAACCCCTTTTCACTGAGCATGGACCTTGCAATTTCAAAAATAGCTCTATTTCTCCTCTCTGCTACACCATTGAGTTTGGGTGTATACCTTGTAGTGACTTCCCTTTTAATGCCTCTTTCATGCAACTAGGCATCAAATTTAGAAGAGAACTGCTCTCCTCAACCATCTTATCTAAGTCTTTTCAAAGTCCTACTTGTTTGGTTTTCAACAAGAGCAACATACTTCTTAAAGCAATTAAAAACTTCATCCTTGTGCTTCATGAGAAACAAAATGGTCCACCTGCTACAATCATCTATGAAAGACACATAATATCTTGAGCTTGATATCGATGGCTCCTTACTAGGACCCCACACATCCGTGTGCACTAGATCCAAAAGATTTTGATACACATATCTCTTCCAATTGAAAGGTTGTCTATGAGCCTTGCCGAATTGACACACTTCACACTTATAAATCATGTGTTGCCTTGTGATATTAGGCTAACCAAGTACACTTTGGTCCTTGCAAATTTGTTTGAGTGTCCTGTCATCAATGTGAGCAAGCCTTTTCTGCCATATCTCCAACTCTCTGAGAGTTTGAGATCCATAGCTAAATAAGGCTATGTTCTTTGTATCTTCCCCTTCAAAAGTGAAAAGCCTTCCTGTCTTTTCTCCTTTTGGAAATCCTTCTAAAGCCTTGCCTTGGGTCTTCAACATATCCTCCAAATCAGTTGAATCTAACTTGCAATCCTTTTTCAACAATCTGACCAACACTTATTAAATTTTAGGTAATTGTAGGGACATACAAGACTTTGCTTAAGAGGTTCATACTCCCATCTGATGTCTTTGTTGGAGGAGATGGTGGATACTCACAAGAGATGAAGTGGTGTAGCTAGATCCTGCTTCACACCTCCTAAGAACGATGGTTGGAGAGTGTAGTGGGCCTCTTTGACTTGCTAATGAACACAAATAATCATATATGTAGCTTGGAAGATGATCCACTAATGGTAGGATCAAAACAAATAGGTTTGAAGATAGTGAAGGATTAAAAACTTGCTATTTTAGTTCATACACATGTCGAGTGTTTTGAGCAATTCTCTAAGCATAGCAGCAATTGGCTTAATTATTTTTGGGGAACTCTAATTAACTTAGTAAGCTAATGATCATGAGTGATTTCATTAAAAATGATAGACTACATGCAGATGAAGAAGTTTAGCAAATCATACTATCATCCGAACATTTACGGGTTGTGATAGTGAACAGACCAGTGAGCAATGTAATGCTAATATATGACGATTCTGAGAAGGGTTGCTAATGACACTTTGTAGGATTGTAGTAGACACTATACTGAATCTACAATGCTTTAAATCATTGCAAACGATTGAGTACACACAGAGAACAAGCTCTGACAAGATCACTGTTCTCATGGAGTTGTGACAGAGAAGTGAGATGACAATGTAATGATCATATATGTATTAAAACATTTACAAATACAGTGTCATTGGAAATCAATCATTTCTCAATGTGTGAGAGGTGAGTGAGTTATGAGGTGAGCTCCCATTTCACAATGTGTGTATATCAAAATGATCTCTGAACCTTGAGATACACGCAGGTCTTTTAGATCCTCCTTTTAAAGTCATTCTTGGAGCCAAGGTTTGAATTCAAATTCAAACTTCCACCTAAAAGTGAATGCTAAAGTGTAGGATAGATTCTCTCTTTTTCTTAACTACCAAAATGATTCATGATTTAGAGCTTCTACCTCCACGTGGATACAATCCATTTTTGAAAAGGTAAGTGTGAAGTAATTTTACAAGAGTTTGAACATATGAAGCCTTGCATAGACTATGCCAATTAATCAAGCATGAGCTACTCAACCAAGTATGTGGGCTTGGTTGTAATTGCACCAATAGCTCTTCCTCAAGGCTAACATGCTTGGTCTTCATTGTTCCTTAATTTCTTGCAAACCAATCATCAATTTGAACTTGTTCATCTTTGTTCCATCCAATGCCTTCATAAATATATGTGCACATTGTAAATGAGTTGATACATAGGATACTTGAATATCCTTGTTGAGCAATTTTTCCCATACATAATGATAGTGAACTTCAATGTGCTTAGTCCTTGCATGGTATACAAGATCAACATCCAAATGAAGTGAACTAGTTTCATCTCCAAAGATTATTGGAGGAATGTATCTCCAAATCTGCATATAGTTGCTTATGCCACATAGCTTCCTAAGTTGCAATTGCCAAAACTCTATATTCTGCTTCTATGGAAGATAAGGCCACAGTTGGTTACTTCTTGGATGACCAAGATATGAGCTTTGAACCTGCAAAGGATAGGTACCCTAAAGTGCTCCTCCTATCATCCTTGGAGCCAGCCGAATCTACATCAGAATACATCTTTATATCTATGTGAGAAGTGAAGGGATAGAACAAACCTTCATTCATTTTACACTTTAGATACTTAAGCACCCGTTTTGCCTTTCATATGAGGCTTCCTTGGTGCATGCATAAACTAACTCAATGTACTTACTGCATAGGCAATGTCTACTCTTATTAAAGTAGCATAATTGAGACTTCCCACAAGTTGTTGATAACCTGTAACATCATCAAGTAGTTCACCTTCATGTGAACTTAGCTTATGATTGAGCTCCATAGGAATAACAACAACTTTAGTATGCTCCATGTTAAACTTTACCAACATATCTGGTATGTACTTCCTTTGAGTGATAAATATACTTGAATCTATATTCACAAGCTATAAGCCAAGAAAGTAGGTTAATAAACCTAGATCACTGATTTTGAATTCCTTCATTAATTGAGTCTTAACCTACTTGATGCCATCAGAATTCTTTCTTGTAATAATGATGCCATCTACATAGATACATAAGTAAATAGCTTCTAATTTGTTCTTCTTATCAAATAGAGAAGAATCTTCCTTGCTTGGCAGAAAGCCTTGGTCATGCAAGTAAGTAAGAAGCCTATGGTTCTAAGCTCTAGGAGCTTGCTTGAGACCATAGAGTGCCTTCCTAAGCTTGCATACATATTCTATTTTATCTTCATTTTCAAACCCTGGTGGTTGTGTCATATACATTTCTTCTGATATCCAACCATTTAAGAATGCATTCTTGACATCTAACTGATATAAGTTCCAACTTTTAGAAGCAGCAAGACTTACCAAAATCCTGATTGTTGGCATCTTTGCCACAGTTGAAAATATTTCTTCATAATCTACTCCATGTGTTTGCGCAAATCCCTTTGCCAGTAACCTTGCCTTGTACCTGTTTATAAGCCATCAAAGTTTTTTTTATTTTGTATATCCACCTTGAACCAATTACCTTCATATTTGGCTTCTTGGGAACTAGATCCCAAGTGTGATTTCCTTATAATGCCTGCACTTCTTCTTGCATAGCTTCTCTCCATTCTTTCTTCCTCCTAGCCTCTTCAAATGAAGAAGGCTCTTCTGCCATAGTGTCTTTAGTGATATACACAGCATGTTTTGTGACTAAGGATGTATCATATCCATACCTTATCGGCTTCTTACTTTCTCTTTGTGATCTCCTTAATGCTTGATTTGAAGAATCTGGTATGTTTTCTAGTTGCTTGGGCTTGACCTTGCCTCTTGACTTCCAAGCTTTGAAGTCAATCTGCTGTTCATCTTCTGAGTTGATATCTTCTGCCAATGGTTGATCTTCTTGTGTGAGGGTTGGAAAATCATTCTCCAAATCATATGGTAACTTGAATTTCCTACGATCATCTTCAAACCATGAATTATTCTCATCAAATACTACATCCCTACTAACTATGCATGTTTTGTTAGTGGGATTGTACAACCCATAGCCCTTTTGATTTTGATCATACCTAATAAATATACATTTCTCAGCCTCAGGGTCAAGCTTTGCTCTCATTTGTGAGGAGATGTGTGCATAAGCAATGCACCCAAATATTTTGCAATGGTTCAAAGAGGGTATCCTACCGTTCCATGCTTGCCATACCATCCAATGAATTGGATGGAAGCCTATCGACCATGTAGGTGGTTGTGGAGACAACCTCTACCCATAGATAATTAGGTAACTTCTCATTTAACATAGACCTAGTAGCTTCAGCAATTAACTTGTTCCTTCTCTCGACCACTCCATTCAATTCAAGAGTGTATCTGGTTGTTGCTTTTCTCTTTATGCCTCTCATGTGAAAAGTACCCACCACCTCCATCAGATCTGATCCTCTTCAAGCTCTTTCCTGTTTGGTTTTCAACTAGTAACAAATACTTCTTGAAACATGTAAATACCTCATCCTTATGATTCATGAAATAAAGAATTTTCCATCTACTGTAATTATCAATAAATGACACATAGTAGCTTGAACTTGAGATGGATGGATCTGTTCTAGGATCCCACACATCAGTGTGTACAAGCTCCAAATAGTCTTCATGGATGTATTCTTTCCTATTGAATGGTTGCCTATGAGCTTTGGCTAATTGGAAAGCTCCACATTTGTATATTATGTGTTGCTTGGTGACATTGGGAATCCCAAGCACACTTTGATCCCTGCACATTTGCTTCAGAGTTCTTTCTCCTATGTGCCCTAGCCTTTTGTGCCACATTTCTAACTCAGATAAGGTTTGATCTCTATAACTAAATAGAGCTATGTTCCTTATGTCTTCAATTTCAAATGTAAATAATCTACCTGTCTTCTCACCTTTGGAAATCCTTTTGAAGCCTTGTTGGGTGTCTTCAACATATGCTCCATGCTTAGTGAATCTCACCTGTAAACCTTTCTCTAAAATTTTCCCAATAGTAATTAGGTTTTTGGTTATAGTTGGCACATATAGAACTTTGCTCAAAAGATTCATACTACCATAAGATGTTTTGACATTTCTAATTTGTTTGACTGAGTGTTTAGTGTCATCATAGTTTGTACCTCATGCTTCCCTTTGAGTGTTTCAAGATCATATAATAGAGCTACATTTCTAGCCACATGATTTGAACAACGTGAATCAATGTAGAAAAGATAGTCATCATCTTTACCTTGTTTGGATGTCATGTTCATGATGAATAAAGAGTCTTCTTGGTCCTCAGTATAGTTATTGTAGTCCCTTCTTCCTCTAAAATTCCCTTGATAATTGTTGTTGTTGTAGCCTTGATTGTAGTTATGATTATAGTTGCCTCCACCATTGTTGTATCTGCCTCTTGATTGTCCATAACTACCTCTATGGTATCATCTTCCCTTTGGTTCCTTGTATTTTTGGAGAATTATTCTGTAGTGTGGTTGTTAAGACCACAAATGGTGCATGGTAAGCTGTTTTGGGGTCTCCCCTGCCTTGCTTTCCTCCTCTCTCCCTTCCTCTAGCACCTCTTCCTCTTGTTGCATAATTAGCTTGAGAGGTACTAGCCTCTTCTTCATGCTTCTTGCTTTTACCTTTATCCTTAGCTTTATTTTTATCTGTATAAAGGGCAGAAGATTGGTTACCTCTTGAGGTGTCACTATTTCTATTGAGCTTTGTCTCATGGGTGAAGAGTTGTCCCATCAAAGTGTTGAGATTAGGTATTTGCATATCCATGTAGAGATCCATTGTTGTGGTGAAGGACTCCCACTTTCATCAGCTTTAATTCCATTGATGATTTGCCTCACTATGTGCTCTTCCTCTATCTCTTCTCCAATGCTTGCAAGTTGGGCAGCCACATATTTATTTTGGTTACATAATTAGCCACTCCTTGGTTTGGTTGTTTCTTTAGGGTTGTGAATTCCATCTGTAAATGATTCTTCCTAGCTCTTGTGTTCGAAGAGAAATATAATGAAAGCACTTCCCAAGTTTCTTGGGAGGTCTTGAAATTTCTAACATCTTGTAATAAGAAATCGGAGATTGAGTTTACTAAGTATGACCTGGCAAGAGCATCCTTTGCACACCATGTGGTTAACCTCTCTTGCTCTTCCTTTGTTGGTTGATGCTTTCTCCTAAAGATTGGCATTTCTTCATCTCCTAAGATGTATCCATATAGACTTCTCCCTTGAAGGTATGCTTTCATCCTTAGTGACCATGCTGAGTAGTTTTTCCTGTCCAACTTGTCAATGAAGGATGGAAATCCATATCCCATCTTGATTGTTATTGCTCTGATACCACTGTTGGAGGAGATGGTGGATAGTCACAAGAGATGAAGTGGTGTAGCTAGACCCTCCTTCACACTTGCTAAGAATGATGGCTGGAGAGTACAGTGGGCCTCTTTGACTTGCTAGTGAACACAAATAATCATATATGTAGCTTGGAAGATGATCCACATGGTAGGATCAAACCAGATAGGTTGGAAGATAGTGCAAGATAAAAAACTTGTTATTTTCATTCATACACATGTCCAGTGTTCTGAACAATTGTTTGAGCACAACAGCAATTGGCTTAATTCCTTTTGGGGAACTCTAATTAACTTAGTAAGCTAATGAACATGAGTGATTTCATAAAAAATGATACACTACATTCAGATAAATATGTTTACCAAATCATACTATCATCCCGATATTTACGGGCTAGGATAGTCAACAGACCAATGAGCAATGTAATGCTAATATCTGATGATTCTGAGAATCACTGCCATTGAAACTTTGTAGGATTGTAGTAGACACTATGCTGAATCTAGCATGCTTTAAATCACTAAAAATAATCAACTACACATAGAGAACAAGCTCTAACAAGATCACTGTTCTGATGGAGTTGTGACAGAGAAGTGAGATGACAATGTAATGAATCTCATATATGTATTAAAAAAATTTACAAATACAATGTCATTAGTAATCAATCATTGCTCAATTTGTGAGAAGTGCATGGGTTATGTGGTGAGCTTGCACTTCACAATGTGTGTACATCAAAATGATCTCTAAACTGTGAGATACATGTAGGTCTTTTAGATCCTCCTTTTAAAGTCATACTTAGAGCCAAGGATTGAATTGAAATTCAAACTTCAACCTAAAAGTGAATGCTAAAGTATAGGATAGATTCTCTCTTTTGCTCAACTACCAAAATGATTCATGATTTAGAGCTTCCTAACTCCACATGGATACAATACACTTTTACAAAGGTAAGTGTGAAGTAATTTTACAAGAGTTTGAAGATATGAAGCCTTGCGTAGACTATGCCAATTAATCAAGCATGAGCTACTCAACCAAGTATGTGGGCTTGGTCTTAATTGCACCAACAGTCTTCGCATTACCTATCCTCTCCATCGAGTGCTTTGTATCATCTCCTAATTTCACTTCATGTTTGTTGTGAGGATCTTCCAAATCAGAAAGTAAAGCCATATTTTGTACTACATGATTTGAGCATCTTGAATCAATGTAAAAGATGTGATCATCATCCTTATCCTTCTTCATTGATAGATTCATAATCAATAATGAATCTTCTTCACTTTGTTCCTCTGCATAGTTATTGTAATCTCTTCTTCCTTTATGGCCACTTTGATAGTTGTTGTTGTTGTTATAATTGTTGTTGTAGTTGTTGTTGTTGTAGCCTCCATTGTATCTTCCTCTATTTGATCCATAGCCACCTCTATTGAATCCTCTTCCTCTTGAGTTCCTCGGGTTCCTTAAACATTTTTTAGTAGTATGATTAGATAAGCCACATGTATTGCAAGGTTGAGATGAATTGGAATCTCCCCCTGCCTTGCTTTCCACCTCTACCTCTTCCTCTAGATCTTCCTCTACCTCCAAAGTTTGCTTGGAAAGATCTACATTCATCTTCATTCTTCTTATTCATTGACTTGTCTTTGACCTTAGCTTTATCAGAATATAAGGTAGAAGTTTGATTACCTCTTGAGGACTCATCACCTTTGCTAATCTCTGTTTCATGAGTGAAGAGTTGGCCCATGAGTATGTTGAGGTCGGGTACATGCATATCCATGTACAAATCCATGGCTGTTGTAAAGAATTCCCACTTATCCATTTGCTTTGATTCCATTTATGATTTGTCTAATGATTTGTTCCTCTTCAATTAACTCTCCAATGCTTTCAAGTTGATCTGAAATCTCCTTCATCTTTGTGACATAATCACTCACACTTTGCTTGGGGCTTTTATTCATTGTTGTGAACTCCATCCATAATTGGTTCTTCCTTGCTCGAGTGTTGGAGGAGAAGAAAGAAGCAAGTGCATTCCAAGCCTCTCTTGATGTCTTGCATCCCTTGACATGAGGTAAAAGAAAATCAGAGATCGTTGGTGCTGCTACAACCAGCTTCACACCAGCCAATTGAGACTTTAGAGTTGGTTAGTAGACCCTTTGAGCTAACAAAATCCACAAAAAAAATCACCCAAGTGTTTTGGAACAAGCATCTCAAAAGTTTGAGCCAAGACAGACTAGTTGCAAAATGACTAGCTATCAAAACTTGCTATTTTTGTACATACACCTGCTATAACAAATGAACAATGCTCTCAATCTGGTAGGAATTAGACAAATTCCTTTTGGACACAGCAAAAGGACTAAGATATCTTGCTAATCCTGGTTAAAAAACGTCAATTGATCAACTGAGCATTGAGAACAAGATTTAGCAAAATCTGGAACACTCCTGCCATTTTTGGGGCTCTGCAATTCAATGAGTGAGCAACAAAACATAGATTTCTCACCAACAGTAAATCCAATGACCATGAAATTTTGTATCCCTAAACTAGACTTAGAGAGAAATCCAATGCACTTTAAAAATTGGAAAAAGGTTATGCATAGCCTGAGATATGGGCTTCTAGAGTTACTATTTTGAGTGAGCATAACAGAGAATAAAACAGAGAAGAAGTAAATGTTGAATGTATAGATTCACATATAATTACAACCACATTTGCAATGAGTACTTGCCCAATGGGAGTAGAATGATAGAGCTATGGAGTAAGCTCTTCAATCTCTACAAATCAACATGAAGTGGGGACGAATCAAGCTCTCTAATGGCCACTTCCTTCTTGCTCTTTTTATAGCTATGTTTGGAGGTAGTTTTGAATTTGAATTCAAATAACTTCACCTAAAAGTGATGCTAAGAATTAGACAATATTCTCTCAGCTGATGGATTCATGGTTTTAGGTAGTTAGAGCCCCGAGTTTCTTTTTTATATCATGGATGACTTAAGCCACTCTTTCTTTCACAATTACAAGAGATAAAATATACTCTTTTAAAAGAGGTGTTATTATGTCTACACATATGACTACAAATGAGCATAAATCAAATCATATCAAGCATGTAGGCTTGGATAAAATGCACCAACACAAATGGAAATGAAAATTGCTTTCTTGCATGGAGATCTTATAGATGAGGTCTATATGCAGAATCTAGAGGGCTATGTAATTCCTGCCAAAGAAAGTCTAGTTTGTAAGTTGAAGAAGAGCTTATATGGAGTTATACAATCCCCTAGACAATGGTGCAAAAAGTTTGATGCTTTTATGAAGTCTCAAGACTATTCTCAAACCAATGAGGATCATCTCTACACAAATAGATGCTCAGATGGAAGCCTGATATGCTTGATACTTCATGGTGTTGATATGTTGATTGCTCTGAAGTCCTTCTATGACTTGTCAATTCTAAAAAACTAGTTGAGTGAGACATTTGATATGAAGGATTTGGGGGATTCCAAACATTCTCTTGGCATGTGCATTACTCGTCATAGGAGTATAAGATGCATATATTTGTCTCAAAGCAAGTACATATAGAAAGTACTTCACACATTCAATATGAAGGGTGGAAAGTCATTGAGTACATCTTTACCCATGCATGTGAAATTGAAATAGGATGATTGCCCCAAATGAGATGAGGAAAAGGAATTCATGACCTATTCCTTATCAATATGCTATTGGTAGTATCATGTATGCTATGGCAGCTACAAGATTAGACATTGCATTTCTAGTGGGATTTGTGAGCAAACATATGTCTAATCCTAGCAAGAAGCATGGGGAAGTGGTCAAGATGATTTTGAGATATTTGAGTGGCACAAAGGAGACATGTATATGCTTGGGTAGAGGGAAGGCATGCATTATTGGTTACATAGATTTTGATTATTTTGGTTGTATAGAGAATCATAAGTATACATTAGGGTACATTTTTCATTTTGTTGGAGATGCTATTTTTTTGGAGATCTCATCTTCAAGAATGTACAAATGTTTCCACCATAGAAGCAAAGTATATTGCCGCAAGTCGGGCATGATAGGACGCATTATGGCTTTCTCGTCTTGGATGTGATATGAATCCACCTCAGTATGTACCTTGTTTTCTCAGTGATAGTCAGAGTGCCATTGCTTTGGCTGAGAATCTGGTCTATCATGCAAAGGCCAAGCACATTGAGGTGAGATATCACTTCATTAGAGATTGCTTATCCAATAAGCATAGTATTATTGAGAAGGTTCTTACTCAAGATAATGTTGTAGTTGCTTTGACTAAAGCTCTACCATAGGATAGCTTTCAACACTATTGTCACTTGATGGGGGTTACTTGATTCATGCTCTTATAGAATTACTTGTATACTTTGTAACACGCCCATCAGGTGGGAGGTATAGTTTGTATAGTTACACTCAAGTATTCTTTACCATTCTTTATTTTTCTCCCATAGTCACTTTGGCCATACTGGCCTTTAGTGGGAGATTGTTATCATTACTGTCAATGTGAAAGGCCAATTAGCCACCAGACACTTTTTTATATGTTCTTTAATGAAATATGTAGTGGTGTGTTCATCCACAAACTGTAAGGTCAACTGCATTTGTAACGGCTAACAAATCTGTGTTCGTGCTCTTAGTGTAGTGTGTCTGTTTTCTATGTATTTTGCAAATCTTTGTGGAGTACTCTGCATGGCACTTACACTGAGATATTCTTTATCATTCTTTGTTTTTCGCATGTAGTATGCCTTATCACAATATTAGCTTCATATTCTAATCAATAGATTAGATCATTAGACCATTACATGTAGAGAAATAACTCTCAAAACTTAACAAACTCTACTTAGTGTACTCTAACAGTAGACAAAAATCAATGTAGCTATGAAATTGAGGTGTAAATGTATTTCTTACTTACATATGATAAAATGAGGAATTCTCTAGATTCAAGCCAAGACTTGAATAACTCAAAATGATTGTGATGATCAACTTATGTCCCACATCTAAAGTGACTAGTCTATATATACACTTTTTGTTCACAACTATTGTTTTGATCTACCTAAAAGTAATCCATACTTTTAGGAAATTATTTAAATTTTGAATTCAAGAGAACTCATGGTATTTGGATCCCAATGTGCCCATGATATTCTATCCAAATAGCCTCTTTTTTTTTACCAAGTTAACTTCTCACATTAACCTTAGAACTTCATCCAAAATGTAGATATGTATGTATATGCTTGTGCCTCAAATACTATGTGAAGTCACGCACTTAGGTGTGCTTCATGCACCAACAACTCCTCCTCAAGGTTAAGTTGCTTGAGTCTTCAATCCATTGATATTTCCTAAAGTCCAATCATAATTTTGAATATGTTTAATTTCATTCCATCCAAATTTGGCCACCATATTTTGACATTGTTGTTGATTTGATACATATGAGAGTTCAATTTCATTGCTTGTGATTTTCCCCTAAGGTAATGATAATGCACCTAAATGTGTTTGGTCCTATCATGATAAGTTATATTTCTTGCAAGATGAAGAGAGTTTGTGTTTTCTGCAAAGATATGAGGAGTAGAAGACTTTATACTTGAATTTGAGCACAAAGTCTTAATCCACATGACTTCCTAAGTTGCATTTGCCAAACCTCTACATTTAACTTCAATAGATGAAAGAGAAAAGTGGATTGCGTCTTGGATGACCTTTTTGTACCTTCAAATATAAGATAACTTGAAGTACTCCTCATGTCATCTTCTCATCCTCCCCAATCTACATCACAGAATTGCTTTATATCTATATCAGTTGTACATAGATAGAATGGTCCTTCATTTGTGGTTCCCTTTAGATACTTGAACATTATTTTCTCTACTTCCATGTTTGGATTCCTTGGAGTATGCATGAGTTGACTTACAACACTTACCTATAGAAAATGCCTATCCTAATGAGCGTTGTATAATTCAAACTTTCCACCAAGCTTTGATAGCTTGCTATAACTTATATCTTCAATTATATCACCTTCATGAGAACTTAGCTTTGAGTTTATCTCCATGGGTGTACATGCAATCTTAGCACTCTCCATCTTGAACTTAGCTAGTATGTCCTTAATATGTTTCTTTTTAGTGAGATACATACCCTTCTCTGTGCAGAGCACTTCCAAGCCAAGGAAGTGTATAAACTCCCCTAGATCATTAATCTTTGATTCCTCCTTCATTTGTAGCTTATTCCTTTTGATATTTTCAACATCATTGCCTATGAATATTATGCCATATACATGGACACAAAGTTATATGACTACTCCTTGTGTCCTCTTGATAAAGAATGAAAGATCTGCTTTGCTAAGAATGAAACCCTTATCCTCCAAATAAGTCACAAGTCTATGATTCAAAGCTCTTAGAGCTTGATTTAGACCATATAAGGATTGCATACATGTTCAGGGAATTCTAAATCTTAAAACCTAGGGGGTTGAGCCATATATACCTCTTCATATATCTATCCATTCACAAATGCATTCTTCACATGCATTTGATAGATCTTCCAATTCCTAGCAACCCCAATCCTGATAAGTACTGTGATTGTTGGCATTTTTGAGACAAGTGAGAAGGTCTCTTGATGTTCAATACCTTGGGTTTCGTTTGGCCACAAGTTTAGCTTTATACCTATTGATGCTTCCATCAGAGTTCTTCTTCACTTTGTATATCCATCTCAATCCAATGATCTTCATGGTTGAGTCTTGGGCACCAATTTCCAAGTGTCATTCTCTTACAAGGCTTAAATTTCTTCTTCCATAGCATTCATCCACTTTGGTTTCTTATTTTCCACCTCATAAATTGAGGGATCTTCAGAGTTTAAGTCTTGTGCTACATAGCTAGAATTTTTAGTCACTAGTGATGTATCATAGCCATACCTCTATGGTTTCTTCTTCTCCCTAGTAGATCTTCTAATGATTTTTTGAGAGAATTCTACAACATCCCTCAACTCTTTTATCTTTGCTTTCATTTTGAGTTCCATGACCTGATTTCCTTCCTAGGAGCCTTCTAATCATCTTTTGAATCACTTGATACTTCAAATGTATGTGTATTCTTGCTTGAAAGTGCTGGAAAGTCTTCCTTTAGGTCATATGGTAGCTTAAACTTCTTGCAATCATCTTCAAACCATGATTTTTTCTCATCAAAGACAACAACTTGACTGACTATAAAATCTTTTTTTCTAAATTTATACAAAACGTTACCTTTTTTTATTAGCATCATAGCCCATAAAGACACACATATGCCTTAGGGTCTAATTTACCTCTGATTTGAGATGGTATGTGTGCATATGCAATGCACCCAAATATCTTGCAATGATCTGAGCTTGATATTCTTCCATTCCAAGCTTCATAAGGGGTCATACCATCCAAGGCTTTTGAAGGTAGTTTGTTTATCAAGTGTGTGGTAGCAGATACTGACTTTGCCCACGAATAATATGGTAGTTTTTTTTCATTCAACACGGGCCTTGTTGCTTCTGTTGGAGTTTGAGGTCTACGGAATCATGCGAACAATGCAAGGAAGAAGAAGGATCTTGGAGAACAACACACAATACTAAGTGAATGTACAAAGATAAGTGACCCATTAGGGTTATAGGCATATATACAAGCGGGGGAAAAAATTGCCTAAAGACGGAAAAAAGTGCCCCAACAATCCTAGTGTGTTCACACACATCACTAGCTAAATATATCAACAAATCCCCCTTGGAGTGATGCAATGAACAAGGAGCTAGCACTCATGTATAAGGAAGTGTCAAGTTATGTGGAATCAATCCACAGAAGGAAGTAAGCCCAAAGCATTGCACTCATGTATAAGGAAGTGTCAAGTTATGTGGAATCAATCCACAGAAGGAAGTAAGCCCAAAGCATTGCAGAAAGCTTCAAATTTCTCCCTCGATAGAGCCTTTTGCAAAAAGGTCTCCAGTAGAGAACCTCTCCCTAACATAATGATAGTGCACCTCAATGTACTTAGTGCAAGCATCGAGCACATGGTACCTCGCAACTACCAATGCACTCTAACTATCAGTGAAGATGGTGGTGGCAGAAGACTGACTACCACCCAAATCAGCCATAAGGCATCTGAGGCACACACAATCAAGAGTCGTTGTGAAAGTTGCCCTATACTTAGCCTCAAAACTGGAAATGGCCACAATAGACTACTTCTTGCTCAACCAAGATATACATGAGCTACCAAGCATAAAGCAAAAGCCACTAGTGGACACACGAGTATCATAGCAACCAACCCAATTAGAGTTAGAAAAAGCATGTAAATATGGCGGTAGTGATACCCGTTGGGATAAAACAATCCAAGTATTCTGGTACCACTCAAGTAGTGAAAGATGTGCTTAACGGCCTTCCAATGCTTGACACATAGGCAATGCATAAACATACTCATGTGTGAGACAACAAACTCAATATCTGGCTAAGTAATGCATAAGTAAAACAAGCATCCAACAACCTTCTGATAGAGAAGAAGATCAAATGCATCTCTAGCATCATGAAGACTCAACCGTAAAGCTACCTCCATAGGAGTGGCATTAGGTTTATAGTCTTCAAGGCCAAGACACTACAATAATGTGTCAATATATTTTGTTTGACACAAAACTATTCCACCATCAACCTGCATAAATCGAATGCCCAAATAATGATGTGAGTGCCCCAAATCTGACATCTCAAATTAGGCTTGCAAATCAGCATTAGAATAAGCAATATGCTTGTCAATAGGACCAGTGAGTAGCTGTCATCAACATAGAAAACAATGATAAGAAGCACATCATTTGCATGCTTAACATATAAGGTTCTCTCAAATGGACTATTCTCAAAACCATGTGCAATCAGGTAGGCATGTATATTTTCATGCCAAGCACGTGGTGCTTGCTTCTTTTCTTGTCCTTTTGGCACAAAGCCACGGGGCTGAAGAACATACACTTCTTCATGCAAGTCACCATTCAAAAATGCAGTTTTAATGTCCAAGTAATGTACATTCCAACCATGATGAGTTGCAAGCACACAGATGCTACGTAGGAGCAAAGGCCTCATCAAAATCAATGCCTCTTTCCTGAGCATAACCATTTGCAACACGCCTAGCCTTATACCTCTCAAATGTTCCATGAAGCTTATGCTTCAGCTTGTATACCTACTTAGTGCCAATGGCCTTCTTCATAGGAGGCAAGTCACATAAAGACCATGTACCATTTTTCATGATAGAATCATATTCTGATTGCATTGCAGACATCCACTTTTTAGTTTTTTATTGATTCATCGAACAAAATAGGCTCATTCTCATCACAAAGACTAGAGGCAGTCATAGCATAGCAATTTGATGCAAAAGAAGCACTATAAGAGGCTGAATGAGTATGATATGATAGAGGTGGATCTAATTTTCTATCACACAAAGTCTGCACCAACCATTTTGGCATAGTTTTTGCCTCTTGAATATCAGCTCTCTCATCAATAAGGGCATCATGTAAATCTGGATAAAAAATGGAATGATCTACATCATCACATGAAACCTGTAAAGTTTGAGAAATTGCCTCATTCAGACCACCACTAGACTATCCACTTGTAAAATGAGCTAGCAGAGTATCATACATATCTTTGGAGCTAATTGATGTCTCCTTAATACATGAAAGTAATGGCTGAATAACATCTTCTACAAAAACAACATCATGGTAACCAAAATGCATTTGGTCTATGAATGATATAGATGATAGCTTTTGCTTTCAAAACTGTAACCAACAAAAATACATTTCACTACTTTATCATCAAATTTCCTACGTTTTGTTCAAGAAATAATGCATATGCCAGACAACCAAAAACATGCAGATGAGCAATAGATGGCTTTCGATCATGCCAAGCCTCATATGGAGTGATAGACTATAGTGATTTAGTGGGATACCTATTAAGTACATATGCTGCACACATAATAGCCTCAAGCCAGAAACTATGTGGTAAAGCCTAACTCTTGACCATATACCTTGCCATCTCCATGAGTGACTTGTTCTTCCTTTCAACAAATCCATTCTTTCGAGGTGTATAGGACATTATACACTGATGTTCTATCCAATGTTCAGCCTAAAATGCATTAAAATCAGAAGACATATATCCTCCCCAATTAGAACACAGGGTGCCCATTTTACATGCTGGCATATTTTGAGCGAAAACGAAAAGCTTTGTGAAGCACATAAACACTTCGGACTTTGCTTTCAATGGATATACCCATGCATGCTTGGAAATTCCATCAATGAAAGTCACAAAGTAAAGATAGCTCCCAAAGGATGGTGTTTGCATAGGACCACATACATCCCTATGAACAAGTTTCAATTTCTAAAAAGATCAAACTGATTAATCTTTTGGGAATGAGGAACATTGCATTTTTCCCAAAATAAAGCCTTCACAAAAATGTTTACTAGGTGCCTCAAGTCTGGGCAGAGAGGACACCTTTTCAGATTTCTAGAGGCATAGCAAACTAGCAAAATTCAGATAGCCAAAGTGTGCATGCCAAAACTTTGCATCTGACTTAGCCTGAGAATCATGTATTGCACATGTTGAATCATTACAAGATTTTTCATAGTCTATGAGCCTATACAACCCATGACATAAAATGCGAGAAGCAATAATGACATCGCCATTTGATAGATCATGAATTGTACATTTGTCATCAACAAATTTCACAACCAAGCCAACCTTTGCTAATGTTGAAATTGATAATAGATTTTTCTTGATCCCTAGCACAAATAAAGCATCTAACAATGTTAAAGAACTACCATCAGTAGTAGCCAGAATGATCTTACCAACTCTCATAATAAGATAAGAGGAGTTGTTGGCACATGTGATAGTATTCTCTATAGGGGTAGGCTCTAGTGAAGTGAAGAAACTATGCTGCAAGGTAATATGTTTGGTTACCCCACTATCAAAATACCAAACATTGTTCTTGAGAAGATGGGTCATAATTGCAAACAGTGGTAAATGCCCATTCTTCATTCTACACAAGATTAGCAAACTCTATTTTGGGTATAGAGGCTTATACAACAATCGTTCTAGCCTCTTTCTTCTTTGCTTCTTTTGTAGCCAATTTTGGACAGCTCTTTATGACATGATCATTTCCTTTAGAGTATTTGCAAAACAATTTTTGCTTTTCTATTTTCTTCTCCTCTATGTCATCTTTCTTTTATTGTGCAAAATTAGTAGATTTCTACTTACTAGTAGATGAGCTCCATTTAACTTTGCCCTTTTGACTAACAAGGAAAGATTGATCTACAACACACATAATGGATCTATTATGCCTGGACTAGTCTTCTTGCAATAGAATAGAGACTAACTCTTCAAATGTTAAGGCCTTTGGATTTCCTTTCATCATCAATCAAAGAGTCCAAGCAAAAATCTGATATGAATCTGGAAGACCATTCAGAACAGTCTCCACAAGTGAACTCGCAAATAAGATTTCATTAGAAAAAATCAACTACTCCTTCAAATCTTTGATCTTTGTCAAAAACCTGTGCAGGGAATCTCCTTCATTCATCCGCTCACTCTCCAACTATTTTTGGAGGTAAGAAACATGAGCCTCATTCCTTGCCTAGGATAAAGTATTTCGTGTATCAAAAGCATCCTTTGTTGTTTTGCAGGAGCAAAGGTTGGGAATTATGGAACATTTGATGGAAAAGGCTATCAATGCATTGGTGGATTCTTAGACAAGGAGTTTGAGGGTTTGTAGGAGAAAAGGGAAGAAACAAGAAGAGATAATACACTTGGAAGCTTTTGCCGATTGATTACAGTAAGAAAATTACAATTTTTGAAGTACAAGACAAGCCAATACCTCTCTGTGCACAATTCCACAGAGTGCCCAATTACAAAATACCCAATATCCCAAAGTCTTCTTGCCGCCGGCCTCCTCTGCACCAGACCTCCACCTGCTTCAAGCTTATCCTTGTGCACACCTTGCACCAAGCTCCCACAAAGGGGGAGGAGTGAATACCTTCTGTCGGCACGCGCCCACTGCAATGGGACCTTGAGATACTTGGGGGGACTAGCTTAGCACTCTCTGCACAATCCCTTAGGCACTCCCTATGCACTCCTTCACTTCCACTTCTCTGCGTCGCACACTGGTGACTCTTGCACTTCTCTCCCTTGCTTCCTTAGACTATGCTCTCTTGCTTACTCTAAGATTGGTCCAAGAATGGCCCTTGCCTTGATTTGAGTGTGTCGATCACGTACGCTCCTAATTGCCATGGTATCTTGGTGCTCACTTTGATGTCCCAAGATTGTCTTCACAAGTGGAAGCCAACGACTCATTGTTTTGTCCTGTAGTGACTTTAGACTAAAACCAAAAATTTTAATGGGGGGGCCATACTTTCACCTGTGCGTACGTTGCCGCTTCACATACCTTCACATTTTCTTTTAAGTCCTCACTTTTGCACCTAAGGGGGGGTTCGCCTGAACCTTCCAAAATACTTTAAAACACACTTTGAACCTTAGGGACATTAGAGAAAATACCTCTGCAACCTGCAACCCACTTTCTCCAACTTACCCTTTGTGGACAATTAATTGTGCACTACCTGTGCACTTTGACACCTGCACTTTAGCACTTTGACTTTGCACCTGTTGACTTTGACCTTGAACTTGTTGACTTTGACCAGTTGACTTTGACCAATTGACTCTGATCTTTTGACTTTGACTATAGTTGACTTTGACCGACATGACTTTTATGGGCTCAACAGTTGCCCACCACCTAATGTGCTCTCCGTCCCGGAGAGCTAGAGCTAAAACTCTGAGCACCATGAAAATAGAGCTGCAAAAACTTGAATAGGACATCTGAGCAGCAACCAATTCCACCAAAAGCAGGAGAGAACAAGCACCAGAGAGTACTCAGCAAGGTAGGGCGTGGACAGGGGGTGGAGGGGGGGGCTGCGTGGGGAAGAGGGGAAGGGGGGAAAGGATGGGGTGTGGGGGCGGGGTGAGGCAGAGGGGGAAAAGATTAATTAATTGAGGGTGGCAATGAAAGAAACCCAACCCAACCAGAGAGAAAAATCAACCTTTTTGGAGGGCCGCTTGAGGTGGCGGCTAAGCGGAAGGGGGGAGAGTATTATATAGGGGGGGGGGGGGTTGGTCGGTGGTGGTCAGTGGGGGGGGGGGGTTTGGTCGGTGGTGGTCGGTGGTGGTCGGTGGGGGGGGGGGGGGGGGGGAGGGGGGGTTTGGTCGGTGAGGGGGTGGTCAGTGGTTTTTAGGGTTTTTTTTTTTTGGCAGAAAAAGAAAATGCCCCCTATGGGGCCTCTTTTTTTTTTTAATTGTCCCAAAAATCAAAGAAAATACATAAAAAATCCAGAAAAATTGCAAAAAAAATCCAAAAAATTGTCAAAAAAAATTCTCAAAAATTTTGCTACAGGCCTAAGCTAGAATTTTGCAATCAAACCTACAGGGAGCTTCCTTTATTCCTCAAATTTGGCAAGAAAATGACATCGAGAAGGGATAAAAATGCCAGAAAAATGCTAAAAATGCTAAAAATGCTAGAAATTTTCCAAAAATACCCAAAAGTTTTACTTTTGCAGAGGTTATGAAATGCCTTCTAGGTTTTCTAAAAACCCCAGTATCAAGGATGAAATTGATAAAGAAAACTACTAAAACTGAGCAAATTGTGATGAGAAAGCTATGTACAACCTGGACAGATTTTGCAGTTCCAGGTGATCCATACTTCGTCAAGTGTGTTGATGATAGGCCTTGAGCCTTGATATGTTCACCAATGGCAAGGCCTCTCCTTTCAGCGTCTCTAACTCCACAACACCCCAATTCAGCATTGTTTTGACTCTATAAGGTCCTTCCCAATGTGGAAGCCATTTTCCTCTCAGTTGTGTATGAAGATGAGGTCTATGGAGAAGAACTAACATGCCTGCTTCAATGTTGTTGTTCCACAGATGTCGATCATGTGACTCCTTCCTCTTCATCTGAGTCTCTATCATTTGTTTCGTTGCTAGTAGATGAATCTCCTCCACTTTATGTAGTGCTCCGAGCCTCTGAGAGACATCACAATCCTTCTTGCCTTGCATGAATGCTATCTTAGGTGAACCATGTAAAAATTCAAAGGGCTCAATGGGCAATATGCAATAAACTAGCTGGAATGGAGAATATCCTGTGGCCTCTTTGTAGGCTAACCTGTATGCCCACAGTGTACCTTGATAAGCAATGCCCCATGAAGTGGGCTGCAACATACACTCCTTTCTTAACATTGAGATTAAAACCTTATTTGTCGACTCAGCCTGTCCATTGGCTCTTGGACAGTAAGCACAAGAGGTCCTATGTAGAATTCTATACCTGTTGAAAATTTCCTGCAAGACCTTATTGACAAAATGTGTACCTTGATCTGTACAAATTTCAAGTGGGCATCCAAACCTGCAAATGATGCTACTATAAATGAAATCGGCAACAGTTTGGGCAGTGCAATCGGGGGAGGCAATAGCTTCAGCCCACTTTGTCGCATAATCTGTAGCTATCAAGAGATATTTTTCTCTTTTTGGAATTGCGGGAGGGTAGATGGGCCCTACAAAATCTAGCCCCCACTTCTCAAATGGTTGCCAGGAAGTGGAAACACCCAAGGGGTTATGCCTCTGCTTTGTTGGCTTAGGTCCACACCTCTCGCAAATGTCACATGCCTTTCCCCATTCATCTACATCCCTAAATAGTGTAGGCCACCATAGACCAGCATCCAGTATCCTCTGACTCATAATATGCCCTAGAAGGTGCCCACCACCTGTTCCTTCATGCACAGAATGAAGGACTTCCCTCACTTCTTCTTCTTCCAAACACTTCCTGAACCTGTCATCCTTGCCCTGTCTATACAATTTATCTTCAATGAAGGTATATGGTCTACTCTTGATTAGCAGTCTCTTCTTTTGTACAGCACTAGGGCCTTTTCTAGATACAACCCAGTTTTAATGAAATTTTTGATGTCATAATACCAACCTTGAGCTTGTACAGCAAACAGATGAGCATCTAGAAAGTCATCATTGATTCCACTAGTTTGATTCATCATATTGATTCTGGATAGGTGATCTGCCATAACATTTTCTTTACCTGGTTTATGGACTACAGAAAAATCAAACTCTTGGAACAACAATAACCACCTCCATATTCTACTAGTGGCTTGTGGTTTATTGAGTAGGTATTTTAGTGGTTGGTGATCTGTTATAATAATAAATTTTACTCCCAGTAAGTAATGACGGAATTTTTGGATAGCAAAGACCATTGCTAGGGCTTCCCTTTCTGTAGTACTGTAATTCCTTTCAGCCTTGGTCAAGATTCTACTGGCATATTGAATTGGTCTGTCCACTTTAAATTCTTCACTGGGTTGGGTCAAAACTGCCCCCATTGCATAGGCACTGGCATCTACATGTATATGAAAGATTTTTGACCACTCACGTGTGACCAAAATAGGAGCAGACACTAACCTTGACCGTAATGTTTGATATGCTTTTTCCTCCTCTTCTTCCCATTTAAAAGGTACTTCCTTACCTGTAAGTCTAGCCAGAGGTCTGGCTATCTCTGCATACATTTTTATAAACCTTCTATGGTATCCAATATGCCCCAAGAAACTCTGAATCTCTTTAGGGGATTTAGGTTTAGGAAACTTTAATATAGGAATGATTTTGTCAGGATCTGGGGCCATACCTTTAGCCGACACCACATGTCCTAAGAGGGTTCCTTCTGTCACAAGGAAATGACATTTGTTTGGATTGAGCTTTAACTTAGTCTCCCTGCATCTTTTGAAAACATTCTGCGGCTGCCTCAAGTGGTGGTCCAAACAATCTAGAGGAGTTTCTTTGTGAGATCCTGAAAATGAAGAGAAGTCATCCATGAAGATTCTAAGTGATTCCAGCAATAGGGGGCCAAAAATGAGATTGACCGTTCTGTTAAAGGTGGCTGGAGCATTTCTGAGCCCAAATGGCATTTTTACATACACATATGTTCCCCAAGGTGTGATAAAAGCAGTCTTTTCACGATCCTCTGGATGTATTGATATTTGATTATAGCCACTGAATCCATCCATAAAGCTATATAATGCATGCCCAGCCACTTCTTCAATGACCTGTTCTGCCAAAAGGCATTGGGAAACCATCTGGAATGGTCACCTTCTTGAGTGCTCTAAAGTCAACACAAATTCTGATTTTATTAGTATTCTTCTTTGGTACTATAACCATAGGTGAGAGCCACTCTGAGTGTTCTATAGGAATGATGATTCCTGCATCCTCCATCTTCTGGATTTCCACATAGACAGCTTCAGCATATTTTGGATTAAGTCTATAACTCTTTCCTCTTATGGGTTTGGAGCCAGGGATTCTGTGCTCTCCATAAGTTGCAGGCACTCCTTCTAAGTCTTTATAATGCCTGGCAAAAACATCTATATATTGGGTCAAGAATGATTTTACCTTTTCAAGGAGCCCTGTGTGGCTCCACAACCAAGTGGCCACCAAAACTGGCCGATTATTGTCTTGAGTGCCTAATTGTATTTCTTGGACATGATTTCTCTCTACCATATTATCTTCGTGTGCATCTTCTTCCCTGCCTTCTTCTACTAGCTTTTCGTGCATTGCTTCATAAGCAGGTGTATTTTGGACTTCAATGTGTTCCTCCTTGTCCTGCATCCATCCTGCAGGGATTTCTTGAATTGGGAAAGAACATTCTTCACTAGAACTTTTTACCTTGCCTTTAGCTTTAGTAACCTCTTTATCTGTGGTTGTCATATCCTCCTCCAAGTTGTATTTGAGGGGTGTCTTCCTGCCCCTTCTGTGGTCTGTGATGGGCTCTCCCAATCCATCAACCTGGACTTTTTCCTTATCTTCATCATAACCTTCACTCGTGCAAGAATTATTAAGAAAAATTCCAAAACAAGAGGAAGAGTTGCCTGCTTGGAGCCAATTTAGAATATCCTCTTCTTCCTCAAAATCTATTTGGGGTTGATCCTCCGATTCTGTTTCCATGCAAATGCCAACTCTTTGCATCATGCTAGTGTTTCCTGATTATCTGGGCCCTCTTCTAAATGAATCTCTGTCAGCTCCTGCCCTTTCTTTTGTACCCACATAGTGTCCTTGCCCCAATCATGAATGACACTTGCATGCCTCAGCCATGGTCGTCCAATTAAGAGAGGAAATCCTCCTTCAACCTGGGGCAATCTTAAAACCACAAAATCCAGAATGAATAGATTACCTTGTACTTCAAGAGGAACTTTTGGGATCACTCCCAAGGGCCTTACTTTGCTTTGATCTGCCAAAGTAACAGTGAAATTTGCAGGCCTTGAAGGGTGGAGTCCAATCTTTTCAATTGTATGTTCAGGCATCAAGTTAATGCCAAAACCACCATCCACAATAACTCCTTGAAATTCATGACCCTTGATAGATACTGTAAGTTGAGGACTTTTATAATCTGTAAGGGGCGCTTCCCCTACAATTTTTCCTTTATGTGAAACAGCCGTCTTTGCCACCAAACTTGTAGTGGAAGCTTCATCAATTATCTGCAATAACTCTGACCTGAATTTCCCATCCATCTTTATTAAATAAAAAACACTAACCTCCTTTTTCATGGACTTGAGTAGTTTTGAAGCCTCTAATTCCTTGAGAGCATGGGCTCCAGTTGACTTATCAAACTCCTCATGAGCCCTGTTGAAGGCATGCCCAATGGCATCACTCGTGCATATGAGATCTCCTTTTTGACTTGAATCTGCACCTGTGTTGACTTTATCTTCAGATGTTTCTCTATTTTGATTCCCTTCCTTAATCTTTGATTCTTGTCCTATGTCTGCTTGAGCCTTCCCCTTGCTTCTTGTCTGCACAGTCAAAGATTCTATTTCTTCTAATTGCACCACCCTGGTAGATGGAGATGGCTCATTGATTGGATCACACACTTCTTCCTTGTGCACAGAAATCATTTGAATATGGGGCCCGGAGGAAGAGGCTTGATTCTTAGGACAACAATTTGTATAATGGTCTCTTGCATCAGGGCAGTTCCTGCAAGGAGGGGCATTTTCTGGTAGGGTGCACCTACTTTGATAGTGCCCACATTCTCCACATCTGAAACAGATGATTGGCCTCCTAGGCCCATTTCCAAAGTTATTCCTCTGTCTAGGATTATAGTTGTTACCTTGATTTGGTGCAGCAACCATCACATTTGCTGGTGTTGGGGGTCCTCCTTGTGTCCAGTATGTCGTTGCAGGCATTCCTATTGATTGTCATTCATGGGCCTCATGGCCAACCTTCCTGCATAATTGACAAGTCACACTTAACAGAGGACATTCACTTACTATGTGACCTTG
This sequence comes from Ceratopteris richardii, assembly GCA_020310875.1. Classification (NCBI taxonomy): domain Eukaryota; kingdom Viridiplantae; phylum Streptophyta; class Polypodiopsida; order Polypodiales; family Pteridaceae; genus Ceratopteris; species Ceratopteris richardii. The sequence goes on along the minus strand of CM035432.1, from coordinate 50,683,310 downwards.
CTTGCTGCACATGGAACACCAAAGTCCACTCTTGATGCCACCTCCTTTGAGCTCCTGCAACTCCTGTCGCAGCTGAGCCAATTCCTCTGCCTGGGCCTCCTCCTCCTTTTGGAGCTTTAGTGCTTCAATCTCCCTTCTCAACTGAGCAACATCATTCTCTTCCTCTTTGTAGGGCTTATTTCTTTTTAAGCCCTCCAGCTCTTTCCTTAGCTGTATCACTGGATCCTCCATTTCTGTACCATATGTTGGTTGGGAAGAGGGTGCTCCATACTGGTACCTTATCTGCTCCAAGCGTGTGGCTGTGCTGATGAACTCCTCTATGGAGGCTGTAGGTAGCACTAATTCCTTTATTTTGCATTGGGTGGCCACTGGTAGGGGCTTAGCCAACCATTTCTTGACAAAAAAATCGTGGGGTGGATCTGGCAATTTAGCCATTAGTGCTTTGGCCCGAGTCACAAACTCTGGGAACTTTTCTCCTGGACCTAATCTTAAATTTTCTAGCTCTTCTATGATAATCTCCGTAGTGTTGCCATGCTGGAACTGATTTTTAAAAGCATCTTTCATCACATCCCAAGTGGTAAAATGGTTTTCAGCAAACTCGCTGAACCACTTATCAGCTAATCCCTCTAATGTGGCAGGGAAGAGAATCAAAAAAGCATCCTCTCTACCCATTAGGCCTCTAGTCTTACATAGTGCCAAAAACCTCCTAATGTGTTCATCTGGATCCTCCTGAGCTAGGCCTTTGAAAGAAGCAAAACTTTATATTTAATCTAGAGAGTAAAGTTTCCAAGTCTACCTGACCCGCCATGCTCTTGACTGATGATGTGGAAGATAGTGGACTGGGGGACCTTCTAACAACCTTCCTCCTTGTCTGCTTGCAGGTGACCCTCAATACTTGGGACCGAGTTGCGGTCATGAGCAGCTCATAGCCCACTGAATGTAAGACACTTGATAAGAATATATTTACCTTTTGTTTGATGAAGTAGCACTGTGGTTCTGTTGACACTTAAAATCTTCTATGCTTGGCACTTGGTTTCTCCTAAGCTCAAATCTCCTTAGAGGTCCCACCGGGCGTGCCAAATTTTGTTGGTGGATTCTTAGACAAGAAGGAGTTTGAGGGTTTGTAGGAGAAAAGGGAAGAAACAAGAAGAGATAATACACCTGGAAGCTTCTGCCGATTGATTACAGTAAGAAAATTACAATGTTTGAAGTACAAGACAAGCCAATACCTCTCTGTGCACAATTCCACAGAGTGCTCAATTACAAAATACCCAATATCCCAAAGTCTTCTTGCCGCCGGCCTCCTTTGCACCAGACCTCCACCTGCTTCAAGCTTATCCTTGTGCACACCTTGCACCAAGCTTCCACAAAGGGGGAGGAGTGAATACCTTCTGTCGGCACACACCCACTGCAATGGGACCTTGAGATACTTGGGGGGACTAGCTTAGCACTCTCTGCACAATCCCTTAGGCACTCCCAATGCACTCCTTCACTTCCACTTCTCTGCGTCGCACACTGGTGACTCTTGCACTTCTCTCCCTTGCTTCCTTAGACTATGCTCTCTTGCTTACTCTAAGATTGGTCCAAGAATGGCCCTTGCCTTGATTTGAGTGTGTCAATCACGTACGCTCCTAACTGCCATGGTATCTTGGTGCTCACTTTGATGTCCCAAGATTGTCTTCACAAGTGGCAGCCAACGACTCACTGTTTTGTCTTGTAGTGACTTTAGACTAAAACCAAAAGTTTTAATGGGGGGGGGGGCATACTTTCACCTGTGCGTACGTTGCCGCTTCACATACCTTCACATTTTCTTTTAAGTCCTCACTTTTGCACCTAAGGGGGGGTTCACCTGAACCTTCCAAAATACTTTAAAACACACTTTGAACCTTAGGGAAATTAGAGAAAATACCTTTGCAACCTGCAACCCACTTTCTCTAACTTACCCTTTGTGGACAATTAATTGTGCACTACCTGTGCACTTTGACACCTGCACTTTAGCACTTTGACTTTGCACCTGTTGACTTTGACCTTGACCTTGTTGACTTTGACCAGTTGACTTTGAGCAATTGACTCTAATCTTTTGACTTTGACTGCAGTTGACTTTGACCAACATGACTTTTATGGGCTCAACAATGTGCCTGACCATCTTTGTCATCCCATCAAATTTGCTTTATAGTAGGTGTAGTAGGAGCTGCAAGACGAACAAGAACTTGACGAATTTCACCATCTTCAATGACATCTACATCACCTTCAATAGTTGTGTTTAGAGGTGAAATAAGATGTTTTTCAACACCCTGCACAATATTCCACACTCCTTTTGCAACCAATACATGATGCATCATATAAAAGCCCATAATGGGTAATTGGTACCATCCAACTTATCCTCAATAGCCAACATATAGAATACATCACTGCTTTCAGCCATGGCCACTAACTAAAATACCCTGATGCAAAAAAAATGATTTTATCTCAAAATGTTGAATAGAATTACCCTCTCAAGTTCTACTAGACCTGTAGCAGACTTCAAGTCTTTTATACTTGGTGATCCAAAACTTGTATATATCTTTCGCACAAAAAGATGAAATGGCCTACATAAGCACTATAATAGTGCATTCAGAGGTTGAAACGAGCTTAGATCGTGATTTTGACACCATAGAGCGAAGCAATTTGGAACTATTAATTGCCTTGGGTATGCTCACTTAATTTTTGCCGATTTTGAGACTATGCCTTGAGGGGTGTGGACGATGCCCTAGATGAAGCGATGAACTGCTCTAATACCCATTGTTGGAGTTTGAGGCATGTGGAAGCACACAAACAACACAAGGAGAAGAAGAATCTTGGAGAACAACACACAATACTGAATGTATTAACAAGAGAATGTACAAAGCTAAGTGACATGTCAGGGTTATAGGCGTATATACAAGCTGGGGAAAAAACCTCTTAAAGAGGAAAAAAATTTCCCCAATGGTCCTAGTGTGTTCACACACAATCTAAATATATCAACAGCTTCACAATGGTTTTATTACTCATTTCTACTACTCCATTCTCTTCAGATGTGTACCTAGTAGTAATGGCTCTTTTGATTCCTCTATCTTGCAAGTAGGAATAAAGTTCATGGAAGAAGTATTAACCCCCTCCATTACACCTTACATTTTTAGGGTTTTACCTCTTGATTATGCACAAGAGGTAAATACTTCCAAAAACATGAAAACACTTCATTCTTATTGTTGGGGGATTCTTATGTAGAGAGGGATTTGAGTGTTTGCAGGAGAAAAGGGAAAGATAAGAAGAAAGATACATACACATGAAGCCTCTATCGATTGATTATAAAAAGACAAATACAATGGTGATGCACAATACAACCAATGCTTTCTGTGCAAATCCCACAAAGTGCGCAATCACAAAGTACAAAATACCCAGGGTTCTTGTTGCTGCCGGCCTTCTTTGCGCCAGACCTCCACCTTCTCCAAGCTTGCACTTGTGCACACCTTGCACTCAAGCTTCCAATAGAGGAGGGGATGGACACCTTCTATCGGCACGCGCTCAGATTCAATAAGACCTTGGGATCTTTGGTTGAATAGCTTAGCACCTCTCTGCACACTTCTTAGTTACTCTTCATGCACACCTTGCACTTCACTTCTCTGCGTCGCACATTGTGTGTCTCTTGCACTTCTCTCTCTTGCTTAGTCCAGACTATGCTCACCTTCGTTGGTTCCCCAAGAATAATGCCTTGCCTTGATTTGAGTGTCCGTTCATGTACACTCCTAACTACTAGAGTATCTTGGTGCTCACTTTGATGTCCCAAGATTGTCTCTATAAGTGGGTAGCCAACGAATCCCTGTTTTGTCCTGTACTGACTTTAGAGTAAAACAAAAAATTTTAATTGGGGGCCATACTTTCACTTCTGCGTACGTTGTTGCTTCACATACCTTCACATTTTTCCCTTTTAATTCCTCAAATGTACACCTAAGAGAGGGTTCACCTAAACCTTCCAAACACTTTAAAAACACTTTTGAACCTTAGTGAATTACAGAAATACCTTTGCAACCTGCAACCAACTTTCTGCAATTTTACCCTTTGTGAACAATCAATTGTGCACTACCTGTGCACCTTGACACCCGACTTTGAACTCTTTGACATAGACAACCTTTCAATAAGAAAGGATATATGTATCAAAATCCTTTGGATCTAGTGCACACGGATGTGTGGGGTCCAAGCAAGGAGCCATCTATATCAAGCTCAAGGTATTATGTGTCTTTCATAGATGATTGTAGCAGGTGGACCATTCTGTTTTTCATGAAGCACAAGGATGAAGTGTTTAATTGCTTTAAGAAGTATATTGCTCTTGTTGAAAACCAAACATGTAGGACTTTGAAAAGACTCAGATCAGATGGTGGAGGAGAATACTTCTCTTCTGAATTTGATGCCTTCTTGCATGAAAGAGGCATTAAAAGGGAAGTCACTACAAGGTATACACTCACACTCAATGGTGTAGAAGAGAGGAGGAACAAAGCTATTGTCAAAGTTGCAAGGTCCATGCTCAACGCAAAGGGATTGCCAAACTACCTATGGGTAGAGGCTATGTCTACAGCCACATATCTCATAAATAGACTTCCATCTAAGTCACTAGATGGAACAACTCCATATGAAGTGTGGAATGGAAGAAGACCTAGTCTAGAGCATTGTAAAATCTTTGGATGCTTAGCCTATGCTCACATTCCTTCTCAAGTAAGAGGGAAATTGGATCCCAAGGCAGAGAAGTGCGTATTTAATGTTTATGACCAAAACCAAAAAGGATATAGATTGTACAATCCAACCAATCAAGGATTTCCTGTGAGAAGAGATGTAATTTTTTATGAAAACAAATAATGGTTTGATGATGACAGGAAAGTGAAGCTGCCTTATGACTTGAATGAAGATTTTCCATCACTTCAACCAAAGGGGCCAAAGTAGATTGAAGAAAGTGATTCGGAGATTGACCTAGAAGACTTGGACAGACTAAAGCTATGGAAGAACAAAGTTAAAGCAAAGATGTAGGATGCTACATATGGACCCGAGAGCTCACATCAACCACTTAGAAGGTCTTCAAGGGAGAAGAAGAAACCAGAAAGGTTTGGTTATGATAACTCTTTGGTCACCAAGCACTCAATCTACATTGCAAAGGATTCAACCAATGAAGAACCTACCACATTCGAAGAAGCACAAAGCAAGAAAGCTTGGAGAGATGCAATGGATGAAGAAATGGAAGCCTTGAAGGAGAATGACATTTGGAGCTTGTACCTAACAAGCCATCTATGAAGGTAATTGGATCTCGATGGATATACAAAATCAAGAGAAATCCAGATGGAAGTATAAATAGACACAAAGCAAGGTTAGTTGCTAAAGGGTTTGCTCAAACCCATGGTATTGATTATGAGGAGACTTTCTCTCTTGTTGCAAAAATGCCTACAATTAGGGTTCTCATTAGTCTTGTTGTATCTAGAAATTGGAAGCTCTATCAACTTGATGTAAAGAGTGCTTTCTTGAATGGATGGTATTCTGAGGAAGTGTATATGGCACAACCTCCTAGATATGAGGATGAACATCATCCTAACCATGTATGCAAACTAAAGAAAGCTTTGTATGGATTGAAGCAAGCTCCAAGAGCTTGGAATTTTAGATTGGTGACTTATTTGCAAGACCAAGGATTCAAAGCTAGCAAGGTAGATACCTCTTTGTTCATAAAGAGGAATGGATTTGAAGTGATCTATTTATGTGTGTATGTTGATGATATTATTATCACAGGCAATGATTTTGAAGGAATCAAACAGAGAAAGACTCAAATGAAGGAGGAGTTCAAAATAAGTGACCTCGGACCACTCACTTATTTTCTTGGATTGGAGTTAATCTACATAGGTTCAGGTATATACATCACACAAAGGAAGTATGTGCATGACATGCTCGTCAAGTTCAAGATGGAAAATACCAAGTGTGTAGGTACACCTATGGAGAAAAATCATAAGCTTAGTGCTTATGAAGGAGAGCCAATTGAAGACATCACAAGCTATCAAAGCTTGGTTGGAAGTTTGAACTATGCAACACTCACAAGGGTGGATATATGCTATAGTGTTAGCATATTGAGTCAGTTTATCCATAAGCCGAGAAGACCACATATGAAAGGGCCAAGAGAGTTCTCAAGTACCTAAAGGGGACTATGAATGAAGGTTTGTTTTATTCATTTACTTCAGATATTGAGCTAAAGGTCTACTCAGATGCAGATTGGGCCAGATCTAGAGATGATAGAAGAAGCACATCTGGGTATATATCATTTGCAGGTTCAAAAGTCATTTCTTGGTCATCCAAGAAGCAACCAACCATGGCATTATCTTCTACTGAAGCCGAATACAAAGGTTTGGCTAATGCAACTCAAGAAATCATGTGGTTAAAGTCTTTGTACACAGATCTTGGACTTCATTCTTCAACACCTCACATTTTTGGTGACAACACAAGCTCACTACATCTAGCAGCTAATCCGGTATACCATGCTAGAACCAAGCATATTGAAGTCCACTACCATTATGTAAGGGAGAAGCTAATGAGCAAGGATATTCAACTATCCTATGTCTCTACAGATATGCAATCTGCAGACATGTTTACTAAAGCTCTTGATGGTACAAAGTTAAGTAGATTCAAGTTGATGATTGGCTTGTAGGAAATCAAGGACAATTGAAGACTTATTTGGAGGCCAAGCATGTTAGGCTTGAGGGGGAGCTGTTGGTGCATTTTACCCAAGCCTACATGCTTGATTTGCTTGATATTATCCTCATTTGTAAGTCACATGTGTAGTCTTGTGAACACCTCTTGTAAAAGAGTACATTTTATCTCTTGTAATTGAAAAAAGAAAAAAGGAAAAGGATGGCTTACCTCATCCATGATGTAAAAGCAAAGTCGTGGCTCTAACTACCTAAAACCATGATTTTTTGAGCTGAGGGAATATATCCTAACTTTGGGGATCACTTTTAGGTGGAGCCATTTGAATTCGAATTCAAAACTCCCTCCAAGAATAGCTATAAAAAGAGCAAGAAGGAAGAGGTGATTAGCAAGCCTTGTCCGTGACCATTTCATTTCATTTTGTAGAGATTGAAGAGCTTACTCCATAGCTCTATCATTCTACTCCCATTGTGAAAATATTCATTGCCAATGTGGTTGTAATCATATGTGAATCTATACATTTGTCATTATCTACTTCTCTGTTTTGTTCTTTGCTATACTCAGAGCAGTAACTTCAGAAGGTCATATCTCGAGTTCTACTCAACTTTTTTCAGTGTTTTAACATGCGTTTGATAGCACTTAATGTCTAATGAACGATACTAATTTTCGTTATCATTGGATTTATACTTCGAGAGATATCTGCATTTTACTGCTCACTGGTCTATCTCTACAGAGCCCCGAGAATGGTGGGCATGTTCCAAAAATTGATGAATCTTGTTCTCAGTGCTCAGTCCATCATTTTAAGTGTTTTGACTTGGATTTGAAAGCTTGCTAAGTCTATTTGCTATGCCCAAAAGGAATTTATCTAATTCTTACCAGCGGAGAACATTGTTTAGTTTTTCTAGGAGGTGTATGTCCAAAAATAACAAGTTTTTGGGAGCCAGTCATCTTGCAACTTGTTTGTCTTGACTTAAACTTTTGGGATACATGTTCCAAAGTACTTGGCTGATATTTAGGTGGATTTAGGAAGCTCAAAGGGTCTACTAATCAACTCTGAAGTCTTAGTTGGCTGGTGTGAAGCTGGTTGTAGCAGCACCAACTCATCTTTGGATTGCATCCACCATCTCTCTTCATAAAAAAGTCATAGAAAACATGGGATTTTGAAAAAATGAAGGCAAAAAATGAGTCTAGAGGTGCAAAATAAATATAAATGGTGGAAACAATGTCCCATTGGTCAAAGTTGCTCAAGTTGGTAAAGCATTTATAGACTTCTATTTTACTCCCTCTACAAGTAAATCGAATGGGCGAAGTGGATAAGCGAAAACGCTCTCAGAGTGCCCACGCGAGTTGGAGTCCTGGCCCCAGCAGCGTGTTCGCGAAGATTTTTTGGCATGTTTTGTTTATCATGCTTTTTAGCTAAAACGGCGGACGGTGCGATCATGGTTTCGGATAAATTTATTGATGTGCTTTATTGGAGTGATAGCTTTTTTGACAATGAGCATTTGGCTCATTGTCTTGCATCCTTCACCTATTTCAACACAAGCTTTGGAAGCTTTGTTACGTCAATAGAGGTGGTGCTTCTTAGCACATAGGGTAGCCATGTTGCTATCTTGGAGCATGTTCAGGAGCGGCTATGGAGTTCTTCTTGGAGAAGAAGAGTGTGCTCACACTCTTGCTTATGGAGAGGATTTACCCCGCAGCAGCTTGGTGGTGTGGATCGACCATTCACATGATGTATTTGAAGATTGTCTTCTACATGAAGATTTTGTTTTACTTCAAAGACATTGGATGGTGGTTAGCATAAGATTTATATCTTATGTTAAGAATTTAGGTACATATTCTCTTTATGCACCTAGGTGCTACTTGGAGTTTATGGAGGCAGTAACATCCATATCAGGAGGAGTCCTATTCGGCATAGGTACAAGAGAATCAGTACATGTATGCTTTATGCATATTTGGATGAGGTGTTAGAGAAGATATGTTCATATGAGTTTGAGGATTTCTGGCAACAAACTTGTTAGCATTCTTTGCTACTTTTGTAAGTATGTTATCTTTTCACACACGTATCTAACTTAGGGTCTTCCATAGCCTAAGGTTAGATGAGGGTTTGTTGATTATCAGTTTTAGACTGATCCTTCCTCTTTCTGTTACTCATATTCATTATTCTACAGCCAATTAGGTCACACATCTCATGTATATTTAGATTTCTATCTATACATCTGAATATGTTTGTTACATTTGTACATTCACTCATCTATCTATTTTTGTTCAGATAGAGTGGTTGAGAGTTTCGCTCCCACATTGTACATTGAACATTTGTATATATGATAGTGTGAGTAAGAAGTGGCTTATGTAACACTTTACACATGCTGTCTAATCTTTCTCTGTCTTTGTCTCATCATTTGTATGATTAAGTGTGATATGTTCATATTTTGTCAATATTGGAAGATTGCTAGAATATGTGTTGTAGATACTGAACCTATGGAATCTTGGACTTATTGAATTTATGTTGAAGATCCTGGATACTTATAGGACCTGTGAGATTTATTATGGGCCTACCTCATTTCCAACATTTGGTATCAGAGCTTTAGGGTTTTGGTATCAGATTTTTGATTTCAAGGCTCATAAGTACTGAGGTTCTCAGGTTCCTAGATTCCTAATGTTACAACATATAATTTAAGAGCATCTTCTAACATTTGACATACACACTTAATCTAGATGAATAAACATTTGAGAATTAGACAATTCGGCTACATGTTTATTCATCAGTGTGGAAGTATGAAGTTGATGATCTATTAGCAGTCAAATACTTTTGCAAGAGTATGAAAATACTTTACAGAAAGTATTATTTGAAGACCAAGACTTGATGAAGAGAAGGCTACTTCAAATTCAAGGAAGAATAATGGTTTGGAGAAGATGAAGGAATCAGATCAACATCAAATCATAGGTATCAGTTTCTACTATTAGATTATCATTTGTAGGTCATATCTTAGAAGAGCAGTTATGAAGAGATTTGAAGGATTCAAGGAGTGGTTTTATACACTTTCATTATTTGAAAGTTAAAGGCTACATCAAAATAGGTATCTAGAGGTTTTTCTAGAGAGTTTTGAGAGATCTCTTTCATGGCAAGAAAGCTTTGACTCATATGTATGAGTTATATATAAGTTCAAGATTTTAAGCAGGCAGCTTATATGTTCCCTCAAAGAATTCTTGGAGTGTCATTTCAGAGCTACTTGGTATATGACAAGTTGCAGAGAAGAATATTTCTTCTTTATCTAACCCTTGAGGTAAAAGAGTTTTTTTGTAGCAGATGTTGAAGACTTGGGTTGAGGTTTTGTGTTTGGAAAGATTACCTCATATTCAGTATTTTTAGAAAAATTCAGAAAAATCAGATTGTTTGATATACCAATCAGTTGAAGAATCTACTTTCTATGATTGTCTTGATTTTTGGATACATGCTCGTATTCAAAAAGGTGTTCCATCAGATCCTATTACTTGATTGAGAAGTGGAGTTAGTCAAAAGAAAGTCAAGCAGGTACTATCACATTTCACCCAGGTAGAATATGAAGATATGAAGTATCAACTTGCAGCTTTTGTAGTTCTCAAGATGAGAGTTTGTCCACTTATGTTTCAAGAAGGAGTTGCAGATTCTTGAGAAGGGTTTGGTTAAAGAAAAGTTTTTACAACTTTATGTGAGAAGCATGGACACTTGGAGACATTCAGGTAGAAAATCAAACACTCAGTCATGAAGGTTTGATGAGAGCAAATTCTACACAGGTATTTTGTTGGGAAGATCATAGGTCTCGTATGATCTTATATGATCTTGGATGATCTTGTAGATCTTGAATATTTATGAGTCAGTTTTCTATCCTTTGTTTGTGAATATTCTTAACATTGGAAGAAGTAAGTTAAAGATTCAAATTCTATTAGATTAGTGTTGAAGAGGAATAGAAAAAGTACTTTTTATGTTGCAGAAGAATATGGATCCTAAAATGCTTTCAGTAAGGTTTTTTGTTTTCATGTAATAGATCAGCTAACCTTATTCTTTAATATGGAAAGCTGAGGAAGAAACAGTGGAAGCTATTAGCAACTGCAGTGCTAATAAAAAGGGTTCAGAGATTTTGTTTCAAATACAGGTACTGATCATTGAAGATTAGATTTATTGAAAGAAGCAAGACGTTCTAGATTTCATAAAGTCTGATATATTTGAAGAATTATGGATACTAGTGTTAAATCATCCAAGGGGGTGATGAAACATGAAGACTTATTTTCAGCCATATATAAAAGAATGCACAGTCATACCTACAGGTATTCCTATATTTCCTTTGTCAGGTTCTCTTTATGTTCCAGCTTTGAAAGAAGAAGGAGAATGTCGGGAGAAAGTTCCTGTTAGTGTTCCTGTTTAGGAGAAGGTTCTAGAGTTCTATTGACGAGAATTTTGATATTTTAGAGAGGTATGTTTCAGAAGTGCGCACATATATGTTTATACCAGATTTTGAAGGAAAGAGGTATGAAAGACTTACAAATAGAACAAGGATGAAGACAAGATAACATTATAGATTTTTTGATGAGACTCATGAGTTGATTTCAGTTGAGTTGAGTTGTCTTGACTTGAGTACAATCAAAGATGAACAACCAATGTTCATAATACACTAAGTTGTGAGTTATCAGTCATAGGTTCCAGGATTCGGTTCCTGATTTTGTTTAGTGTATTTACATGACACAGCACAAGTACGTTGAGAAAGATTTTGTAAGGTAAATCCAAATATGTGGATCCTAGTGTATGTTTTCAGGTTTGAGAAGACAAGAGATAGTAGGTTCACAGTCACTACTTGCTACATTTTTTTTCAAGAAAATGATTGCTTGATGTGTACACTATTGGATATCTAGTTTGCATATTTTCTCAAGTATTATGGTTCATATTCAGCAAGTTCAGTGTTTAAAGCTTGAAGAAAGTCAAATTCAAATTTGAAGAAGACTTTTGAAGAAAAGGTTTGAAGGAAAATTTTGGGAGTACTAGTTTGAAGATTATGAAGTTTGCAGATCCAGTTCAATTTGTACCAATATGACATTGCAGGGGGGATTGTTGGAAACAATGTGGCACTGGTCAAAGTTGCTCAAGTTGGTAAAGCATGTATATACTTCTATTTTACTCCCTCTACAAGTAAATCAAATGGGCGAAGTGCATAAGCAAAAGCGCTCTCAGACTGCCCACACCAGTTCGAGTCCTGGCCCCAGCATCGTGTTCGTGAAGATTTTTTGGCATGTTTTGTTTATCATGCGTTTTAGCTAAAACGACAGACGGTGCGATCATCGTTTCCGATAATAGATTTTTTGATGTGCTTTATTAGAGTGATAGCTTTTATTTTTCTTTTCAAGGTTACACAAATCCTATATAACAAGAGCATTGGCTCATTTTCTTGCATCCTTCACCTAGTTCAACACAAGCTTTGTAAGCTTTGTCACCTCAATAGAGGTGGTGCTTCTTAGCACATAGGGCAGCCATGTTGCTATCTTGGAGCATGTTGAAGAGCAGCTATGGAGTTCTTCTTGGAGAAGAAGAGTGTGCTCACACTCTTGGTTATGGAGAGGATTTACCCCCCAGTAGCTTGGCGGTGTGGATCGACCATTCACATGATGTATTTGAAGATTGTCTTCTACATGAAGATTTCGGTTTACTTCAAAGACATTGGATGGTGGTTAACATAATATTTACATCTTATGTTAAGAATTTAGGTACATATTCTCTTTATGCACACATGTGCTACTTGGAGTTTATGGAGGCAGTAACATCCATATCAGGAGGAGTCCTATTCGGCATAGGTACAAGAGAATCAGTATGTGTATGCTTTATGCATATTTGGATGAGGTGTTAGAGAAGATATGTTCATATGAGTTTGAGGTGTTCTCGTAGCAAACGTGTTAGCATTCTCTGCTACTTTTGTAAGTATGTTGTCTTTTCACACACCTATCTAACTTAGAGTCTTCCATAGCTTAAGGTTAGATGAGGGTTTGTTGATTATCAGTTTTAGACTGATCCTTCCTCTTTCTGTTACTCATATTCATTCTTCTACAACCTATTAGGTCACACATCTCATGTATATTCAAATTTATGTCCATACATCTGAATATGTTTGTTACATTTGTACATTCACGCATCCATCTATTTTTGTTCATATAGAGTGGTTGAGAGTTTTTCTCCCACATTGTACATTGAACATTTGTATATATGATTGTGTGAGTAAGCAGTGGCTTACATAACACTTTACACATGTTGTCTAATCTTTCTCTGTCTTTGTCTCATCATTTGTATGATTAAGTTTGATATGTTCATATTTTGTCGATATTGGAAGATTGCTAGAATATGTGTTGTAGATCCTAAACCTTTGGAATCTTGGACTTATGGAATTTATGTTGAAGATCCTGGATACTTATGGGACCTCTGAGATTTATTATGGGCCTACCTCATTTCCAACAGCCCCAAATTCGAAATAAATGGCCATCCGAGGCATGATCTAGAGCCAAAAGCACTGGACCATGGAAAATAATATATATATATATATATATATATATATATATATATATATATATATATATATATATATATATATATATATATATATATATATATAATTTTAATTAGTATAATGAAAAATAAAATATGACCTCTTCTCTTTTTTTTTCAAATGCACCTAGGTTTGGAAAAACTGAAATCAAAAATATAAAAAAAGTTAAAGAAAAGAAAATTAAAATAAATAAATAAATAGAATAAACAACATTAAAATATAAAAATAAAGAAAATGGGGTCCGAGGAAGAGAAAAAGAAAAATTAAAATAAAGAAAAAAAATATAAAAATAAAATTGGGGGGCACGGGGGGTGGGGGCGGGGGCGAAGGGGGGGGGGAAGAGAGAGAGAGAGAGAGAGAGAGAGAGAGAGAGAGAGAGACAAAGAGAGAGAGAGAGATAGAGAGAGAGGGGTGTTTCTTTTTTTTTGAAATTTTCTTCCCCTTTTTTTTGGAAAAAATAAATTCCATGGGGGCCTTTTTTTGGGTGAAAATATCCCAAAATTGGAGAAACATACAGAAAAATCCAAACAAATGCAAAAAAATCCAAAAAAATCTCAAAAAAATCTCAAAAAATTTCTTGCACTTCTAGGCCAATTTTCTCACTCAAAACCACATAGAGATTCCTTCATTCCTCCAATTTAGCAAGAAATTTAAATTAGAAAAGGGTGAAAAAATGCTAGAAAAATTCTAAAAATGCTTGAAAAATCTCCAAAAAAAATCCAAAAATTGTGCTTATGTAACGGGCTATGAAAGGGTTGCTAAAAATTCTAAAACGCAAGGAACCAACATGAAAATGGATAAAAACTACTAAAACTTGAGCAAAATGGTATGAGAAGGCTATGTACAACTTGGATAAATTTTGCAAGTTCCAAGTGATCCAGAGAGCTTCAATAGTGCTGATGATAGGCCTTGAGCCTTGATATGTTGACCAGTGGTAGGACCTCTCCTTTTAGAGTCTCTAACTCCACTGCACCCTAATTCAGCATCGTCTTAATTCGATAAGGGCCTTCCTAGTGTGCGATCCATTTCCCTTTAGCTTGAGTAGACATTTGTGGTTTATGTAACATAACTAACTCACCTGGCTTCAAAGTTTTAGGCCACAAGTTCTTGTCATGAGCTTCCTTTCTCTTGAGCTGAGTCTGCTCTAACTGTCTAGAGGTTAGAATACGGGATTTGTCCAATTTGTGCAAAGTTGTGAGCCTATCCGTTACCTCTGAGCCTCTCTTTCTTTGAACCCCTTCAATTCTGGTCGAGCCATGTATGAACTCAAATGGTTGGATGGGGGCTATCCCATAAACCAGTTGGAATGGAGAAAACCCGGTTGTTTCTTTATAGGCTAATCTGTATGCCCACAATGTACGAAGATAAGCTTTACCCCAAGTAGCGAGTTGTAGCATACATTCCTTCTGTAGCATGATTTGTGGACTCTGCTTAGCCATTTGCCATGGGATAGTAAGAGCATGAAGTCCTATGAATAATTTTATACATGTCAAAGATTTCCTGTAAAATCTTATTCACAAAGTGTATTCCTTGGTCTGTGGAGATCTCTAGAGGATACCCAAATGTGTAGAAAATATTACTGAATAAAAATTCAGCCACTGTCTATGCAGTGCAATCAGGTGAAGCAATAGCTTCAGCCCACTTTGTTGCATAGTCTGTGGCAATTAGTAAATATTTATCTCTATTTGGAAAAAAGGGAGGATATATAGGTCCTAAAAAATCCAATCCCCACTTCTCAAATGGTTGCCAATTGGTAGCTGGCCATCAGACACTTCTTTGTAAATGTTCTTTAATAAAACATATAGTGGCCTAGTCAGTCACTATCTGTAAGTTCGACCGCATTTGTAAGACCTAAGAAGTCTACCTTCGTGCTCCCTGTGTATTGTAGTTTCCTTGTGTATTTTGTAATCTCTGTGTAGACTACCGTGTGCGGTCTTAGGAGCTCGGTTTTCTACTCCGAGGATATCATCAAAGAGATCGCGAGAAGGAGAGTGCACCCCAAGGCTTACGACTAAGGCGGCGACCAAGGCATAGACCTTGGCATACCTTGTCATCTAATTCACCAAAGTAACCGTTGGGGCCTTTGGCTACACGTGGGAGGACCTCAATGATCAAGGAATATAGAGGTTCCCGGTACTTCCCGGGAGGTCACCCATGTCATTATTGTTCCCCCTAGAGCTCGCTTAACCGTGGCAATCTCTTGCCACTAAGATACACTCTTGTGGAGTGTGAAGAAGGGGAAAGACTAAGGTTGACATTACCTTGAATAGTTCAAAGCTTCATTCTTTGCTTTCAATGCCTATTTCTGAAGCATTTTTAAGGTGTCTTTTGGAGCCATTTTGGAGTACTTCCGCACAATTCTCTTCACATAGGTCCAAGAACATCAAGAAGAGTGTTACTTGTACTTCTCCAACATTAAATATCAACCTTTGGGACTGTGTTTTCAGCCACACACGTAAAACTACAGGTTTTTTGAAAGATTTCAGTTTTGGTGGGAGCAACTGCTACAAATTTATGCAGGTTTTTTTTTGAGCCAAAAACATCAGAGTTGAAGACACTTGCAGGTGTTATTGGCTATTTTTGGGATGTGTATTCATCATTTTAGTGTCATTTTACTACATATATTGAGCACGTACAGATTATGTATGCTTCTGTGGATATCACTTATGTACGTCCATGTGGTCATTGATATAGAGGTTACATTCTTTGCACAAAGCCTTTTATGTTTGATAAAGAGGGTCGTGGTGAGGTTTTCTTAACTGGGAGACACCTAGATGTTGGGGTCTCTTTGGTGATGCATGTGCAAGACTTACCCAGCCTCGCCATAGGAGATGTATGATAGCTGTTCATAGGTTCTCGATAAGCCTAGTTGGCTTCTATTGGGTAACTGATTATATGCAGTGGAGTCAGTGATTCACTATGCAGGCAAACATGTTAGTACTTGCAGTTTTATGATATTTTGACACTGGTCATACGCTCATTTTGCAGAGGATACTCTGGCAAAAGTTTTCCAAATTTTTGGTTTTTTCAACTATACAGTGGTCGATTTACTCCTTGATAGACTTATTCATTGGTGTTCAGAATCTTCTAGCTCCATTATCATTCCATTTAGTTCTCCACCATCATGGCATCAGAAGTCTCAGGCACATCCCGTGGATCAGGGTCTAGTGCTAGTGTTCCGAGGAGGAGCTATAACTTGCAGGGCAAAGACCATTTTGAGATCCGAAAATTTGATGGCACAAACTTTGCTCTATGGAAGAATCAGATTAAAGATGTGCTTATTCAAAGGAGGCAATGGAAGGTAGTAATTGGAATTTCAAAGAAGTTTGCTGACATGAACGAAGATGATTGGGATGAGTTATATGAAATGGCCAGGTCTACTATTCGCTTGCACCTCGTAGATAATGTTTACTTTACAATATTAGACTGTGAAAGTGCAGAGGATCTTTGGAAGAAGTTATGCAATACATACAAAAAAGAGAGAGCATCAAATAAAGTTTATCTGATGAGAAAATTATATGACCTTGGTATGAAGGACACAGATAGTGTTGCTACTCATCTAAATGAGTTTGATGCTATATTCTCTCAGTTACAGGCTCAAAAAATGGATATGGATAATGAAATGAAAGCAATATTGTTGTTATGCACCTTGCCTTCATCATGGGATACATTTTTCACAGCTATTAGCAATAGTGGACCTAGTGGTAATCTCGTCTATGATGACATATGTGGAGCACTGTTGACCTAAGTACCAACTTAGGGACTTGTGGAGAAAGAGACTATACCTCAATCCCCCTCAAGTGCATATAGTGGGGATTCATGCTTTAATTATCAATCCGATGAGTATACAAACCTAGCCGAGTGTATGAGGACATGCAATCAAGTGATGATCAATGCAAATGAACTACTCAAAGAGTGCAAACAAGGCAAAGAATAATCCAAACAAGCTTCAACTGTCGGTCATGGTGTCACGATACTTGGTGCAGCAGCCATCAGTAATTTGGACTTTTCTCTCAGTTCCGAACTCTAAATATAGCCAATAGCATATGCCTTTCGAAGCCCTCAAGAAGACGCATCCAATGGTGGTGGTTTCACTCAATTTTGACACTCCTACCTCAAGTTATGAGCAAAATACTGAGTCGCGGGAAAAACCTTCCTACACTTCAGCACTTCCTACACTTCGCACACACTTCAACAACAGCAAACAAACACTTTCATGGATAGACAACACTTCCTAACACTCTTTCCAAGCAATACACATGCACACAAGCTCACAAAGAAGAAGATACCGAGTGAAGAAGGCATAAATTCGAATTTCTGTGCTCTTGATTCTCACAATGGCCAAAAGTCTTTACAAAGAGTCAGAAATTGACTTATATACTTGTGACCTAAAAATGGTCCTTTCACATAAGAGACCGGCACTTTATTCAATAAAAGACTAATTTCCTACTATTTTACATGGGTAAGTTTCTAATCTTCTGAGGGGATGCATCTAGAGGACTCCTCTAGTGCATTTATAATGGAAAATATATTACAAGAATGGTTATGATACAAAGATATGATGTCCAAATCGGAAAAATTTTGGGGCCCATATTTTTCTCTGCTTTGTGTTCTCTTTAGCTCTGCAACACTCTCCCCCTCTTTGTCTCTGTCGTCCCTTGACAGGCTTTACTTCTTGTCTTCGGTTTGTTGTCCGCATATATCTTTTGGTCAGTGCTGCCTCATCATCAATCTTGCATTACGTTTTAGTGGTCCTCTGATTTGTCCTGGTTGCACACATCGGACCCTGCTGTATTATTCAAGCCTATTCACTTGCTTTTCCCTACACGCAACCCTTGCTCAGTTTTGCCTGTTTGTAGAACATGTGTTCAGTTTTGACGGCCTCTTCTTAATTCTTGTTTTACATCCTCTGGGCCTGATACATTTGTCTTGCTTGATAAGTCGGGTTGCCACGCACGCCACCAGTGGAAGGTATGAGGATGTGGTGCTTCAGTCTTCGATCTGGACCTGCCAAAGATCAAGAGGTTGAAGCACCCTTATGGGCTGCGTCCTTTCCTTGGTGTGTGTGCCCCTGCGGGGCTCTGTGCAGAGATGGGTGTTGCGCCCCTGCGGGGCTTCTTGTAGAGATATATCTTCAAATATTCCTTTTTAGTGAAGCTTCTTTCGTTGTCTTCTTCTTTTCTTCCTTTTACTTGATTCTCTCTCAACACTGCCCCCCTCCTGGACTCTGTAGTCCCCGACAGGCTTTGACGAGCGACGGGCATATGTTCTATATATTTTCTGCTCTGTTTCATTAAGCAAATTGGCTTCACGTATCATTAATTGTTTCCATTGTTCTGCCTTTACTCCGTCATTTGGTGGCTGTCTGTGATCTGCAAAGAAGCTAAGTTCGTATGCCACTAATCTGGCATTCAAATTAGATGACATCTTCAAAAAGACTTCTGAATCAATTTCAAAAAATCTAGTAAAGAACGCTTCTTCAAAAGTTTGCATATATACACTTGGCAAGAACATCAATCTTGAATAGTAAGCCATTATTGTTGGTCGGCTAGGCATAACAGATAGGTAAAAAATGAGGATCTTTGTGCCTTGATTAATACCAATGAAATTCAAAAATGTGTAGGCCGCATGCTTGAAGACCTTCAATACTGTAAGTATCATACTGAGTATTTTATTTGTCATTTTGACAGTTAGGTCGAGTACTGTCGCATAATTCTGCAACCAAAATTCGATGCTTTTGACCATATAATCTTCCATTGGCAAGTAATTATGTGGCGGGCTTGGAAGCAGAGGGTAATTCAGCCACTCTTTATTTATAGCGCCATTTCTTTGCAGATCCAAAAATTCTCTAGTATCCCTTCGGCGTGGTATAGGACAAAATGAAGGGTTTACCTGTAAGAAATAAGGTGCTGCTTGCCAATGCACTCTTAGTGTGGGATGTTTCTCCAAAAACTTCCTTCTCAACACAGGTTGTGCAGCTTCGAATTCTTCTTGACTGTATGAGAATGTATCATGTTTAAACTGTAGCTGCTCATCTGGACTTTTCTTTGTAATCTTCTTTATATATTGTCTAGTTTTCTCTTTCAATAATCCGTACGGAATGTTGAAAGGCTTCATAATCTTTTCCAAATCCTTATCCTTGATCTTGGCTTCCTTCATTACTTTGATTACTTCATTTTCAAAATTTTTCGTCAATCGGGACACCACTAGTGCCCGTTCCTTCTGACTTATTTCTGCAGTGTATGGCATTGGATGATCATCATGTATGTCTGCCATCTGCTCATGTATTGGAGAATTATCGATCGGGGAAGATAGAGGACGTACCTCTACCTTGTCAGTAGGATTTTCCTTAGGTGGCACTACTAGTGTCCCGATCGTTGTGTTCTGGTTGATTTGGATTTGTAATTGCTCTATTCGTTCATTTTTGGCTTTGTTCTCCTGTAGGGCTGCGCTGAGTGCTTCCTTTGTTGCAATCAATTCATTACCAATTTCAGCGACATGGTCCATGTTTTCACTGTAGCTTGCTGCAAGTTTCCCATGTGCTGTATTCAACTGCTTTCTTAGTTCATTTATTTCCTGACTGTACTTCCGTTCCCATTCTTCTTTCAATTCTCGCTCTTGTTTCAGTAGATCTGCGTATTGTACCAACTGACCTCTCAATTCTTTTTCTTTAGTTTCCGCTATCTCTTGCTGTTCAATAGGTTGATCATATAACAATGATTTCATCAATTCCTTATTCCTGCTCCGTAAGGTGTCATTCTCTTCCATGTACAACTTTAGTTGTGTCTCAAGTAAAGTGCTTCTAGCTTTAATTCTTACTTTGTCAGCCTCGCTTGCATCATGTAACTTTTGTAAATTAGCGAGTTGCGCCTGGAGTTGGTGATGTTGAGTCACTAATGTATCATATTGCGTTTTTACTTCAAGCAACTCTGTGTTTTTGGCTGCTATCTCTTTTTGTGCCTAGATTACTTGTGACGACAGTTGTTCGCTCATTATTTGGAATTGACTTTTTTCTCTCATGGCCTTATCATAATCTGCATCTATGTCCATCATTTGTTGTTGTGTATCCATAGCCGTTTGAATCATTTGCTTGACTACAGGCATGTTTTCGGGATACTCGATTCTTTGCCTGTTGTGACATCTTTGCCCTGTGCCACATGTAGTGTAGTGTCATGGGGCTGCCTAATCTGAAGCTGGATCCTTGGCTCAACCACCATGTTTTCCTCGTTTCCTTGAGGTGTATCATCTGGTACTTCAATCACAATCTGCTCTTTGTTTTGTAATAGCCTTGAATCTGTGTTCATTGGAGTTTGTACTTCCTCTTTGATAGGTGGTTTTGCAGACGTAGCAGTTGTTGGAGCTTCTTTGATGCTGATTTTTGTAGTATCATTCAATTGAATAACATGCTCAGGCTTATTGGAATCTTTTATGTTCTTTTCCTTTTCTTCGTGGTTGTCTGGCATCACTTCGACTTGATTGATCTCAGTCCATTCTTCTTCTTGAGTTTCGATCCTTATGTCAGTGTCTAGCGTGTCCTTTTCGTGACTGGATTCTGCGTCGGAACTCGAATCATCTAAACCCAGTTCTTTGTACCTCCCAGGTTGTTTTGGGGTCTTTTCTTGACGCATTTGTTGTTTCTCTTGACTTGCTTGTCTATAAAGATGACCTTGAACATTCAGATTTACCTGCCCTTGCATGTACTGATGTGTCTCTTCTAGGGCAGCGGATAGATCTCTCTTGGTAATAGGCATTTGGGTCATCGTAATCTTTGGAACAATGTGTGTCCGCTTCGATTGGGGTGTAGCCTGGGCTTCCTCCTCTCTTAGACGCTTTGTACCCCTCATGGGTTTCTGTGAACTGGTTCCTGCTTCTTCAACAACAACAGCTGCTTTCTTTTTCTTGGGGACCGTAGCGGATTTGGCATATTTGGCTAGCCCTTCTGAGGTCGGCATCTCACGTAAGTAGTTTTTCATCTCTAGAGCTTCATATATAAGTAATGTCAAAGCCGAACTCCCATTTAGAAACTTCTTCTGATTCCACTTCTTCTAGGCTTCAAATAATCTTTCTTGGACATAGCCTATCATATTTACTTTATTCCCCACTTGTCTCATTACATGCGAGAGTAGTTGTACTACAATCTTTTGTGGTGCAGTATATCTGTGCATACTTGGGAAACAAAAATGTTGGTGCACTAGGCAGACAACATCTTCAATATCAGTTCTGTTGATATCCAAAAAGGATCTCTTTTTAGGATCATGACATTCCTCTTTAACATTAGTGATCCCCTCTTGATTCCATCTGAAGGCTTTGTTGATTAGTTCATGGGTGAATTGAATGGTTTTCCATGTTCCTACTTTATCCAACACTCGTGCTTCGGGCACTGATATCTTAGTCGCTGCAGGCTGCAATGTATTCATTACTTGGGTACACCTTTGAAAATCTGGTAGATAAATCGGCAATTTAAGAAATGCCTCTAGGCCTGCCTGTGTCCACACATCCTCCATATGCGGTAATCCTTGTATTATAGTCTTGAAGTCTTGCGACATAATAGGGAAATAATGATCCCTATCCATAATCTTGATAGTTGCCATGAAAATGAGGTCTGACACTGGTTGGTCGTCCAGAAACCAATGGCCTCTTGCTTTGGTTATGGATTCGAGTGGAAGAAGCTGCACCTCTTCCTCTTGCGTGGCTTCGGAATTAGTAGATGCCATCTGCACTCAATATAGAGTATGAATTAGTGGTCATATACTATCAGAAATCTTCCTTCATTTGTTTGTCATAAGCTTGACGTTGCTCCGAGTGAATGGTGTTGTCCCTTTCCCGTGGGTGTGAGAAAGGTAATACCTGGATTTTTCCATATTTTAGATATTTGTATATTTTCATCTGAAAGGAAAGACAGAAAAGTTAGATCATAGCCGAAGCGGTTATTATTTTTTTGAGTGATTTTCTTAATGTATGTACAATCGCTCTCCTATTTCCCAGTAGGAAAATGTGCTCGACTATCCTGAAATAGAAGAAAGATGTGCCGAATGCTTGGCCTTGTAATGTGGCCCTATCATGCATACTTTGGGTGCCGATAACTCCACATGTGTGCAACTCGAAGTAGTTGGATGATGCATGCAGTTTGTTTTGTCTTTCGGCAACCAAATCTGCTTCATTCTGTGGGGACGTATTGTATCTTGAACATTCTTGATGAATGTGGTGCTTTTTGAATCTCGGACTGGCTGTTGTTGCAACTGCACACTTCTTTTCTTTCCTATAGCTAGTCTTCTTTGGTTGTTTTGTCCTTAGACCATATTGGTTCTCCTTGTGCAGTGCTTCGTCGTTTTGGTCTTTGGAGCACATGATTTTGGAATCCATATTTGCACTCGATCCGGTTGGGCGGCTACTACTTTCTTTGGGATCTGTGAAGATTGAAGAAATTAATGCTATTTCTAATGATGCTGATGTGTTGACACTTGATAGTACTGTGCCAACGGAGGCTCTTATGGCTGATTCTCTTTCCCACACCTGGCTGCTAGATTCTAGTGCTTCTTTCAATGTGACACCACATAGAAAATGGCTCTCTAATTATGCAGCAAAGTCTCTTCGTACCGTGAGACTTGGTGATCCTTACCAGTGTCATGTTGTGGGGATTGGAGATGTGTTTGTGCAATTCATTGATGGTTCAAAATTTACCATGCATAATGTACACCATGTACCTAAGTTATCATGTAGTTTGATGTCAGTTGGTCAACTTGATGACCTTGGTTACAAGGTGGTCTTCTATGCTAAGTCCTTTCACATATCAAAGGGCAATATGGTTATCACAAAAGGAAGCAAAGTTGGCTCACTTTATCCTTTATTTGTATCACAGAAAGAACACTTGTTAGTTGTTACTGAACAGCCTATGGCTTGTATTTGGCATGGTTGTTTGGGCCATATATCTCATAGTGGAATGGAAAATCTTTCTCGTTTTGGCTACTTACCTGTGTTATCTTTCTCAAATTTTTCACTTTTTGGTCAATATGGAAAGCAAACCAGAAATGTGCATAGAATGCACATTGGCTCTTCAATTCAGTCTTAGATCTTGTTCATACAGATGTATGTGGTCCTATGCCCACTAGGTCCTTAGGTGGTTCTCTTTACTTTGTCACTTTCATAGATGATGCTACTAGAAAAGTCTGGGTATATCCTATCAAATCAAAGGATGAGATATTCCCTGATTTCAAAAAATGGCTTGCTTTATTTGAGACTGAAAAGGGAACTAAGCTTAAGTCTTTATGTTCAGAAAATGGGGGTGATCATACCTCACATGAATTTATCCTTTTCTGTCAGTCTAGAGGGATTCGTACTGATTTTACAGCTCCATATACCCCAGTACAGAATGGTGTAGCTGAAAGGATGAATAGAACTATTCAAGACAGAGTAGTCTCTATGTTGCATCATGCAAAACTCTCACAAGGTTTTTGGGCAGAAGCAGTATTGACAGTAGTTCATGTGATTAACCTTTCACCTAGTACTGCCAAAGGTTTGAAAGTGGCACAAGAGTTATGGGCAGGGAAGCCACCATATTATGATCATCTTCGAGTTTTTGGGTGTGAAGCATATGCTCATATACCCAAGAATCTTAGACAAAAGTTGGACCATAAGTCAAAGAAATGCAGTTTTCTATGATATGGTCGAGAAGGAAAATTTGGATATCCCTTATGGGATCCTAAGACACGGTCAGTGATTAGAAGTAGTGATGTCATTTTCAATGATTCTAAGATGCATAAATAGTCCATTAAGGAGGTTGAAGTGAGAAGAGTGGTGTTTGAGGATACTAGTCCTCCACTTAGCATGCATAAAAATGCTACACATAGGGATCTTCAAGAGAATGTCCATTCAGATCAGTCTGCACATGTTCTTGTTCAGCAACCATTGAGACATTCCACACGTGTCTCACATCCACCTAATAGATATGTTCCATGTTTAGATTTTGTTATATTGCTAATAGATGCCAATGAGCTTTCTTGCTACAAAGAAGCTATGCAGACAGAGGATCATGTCAAATGGGAAATGGGTATATAAGCTGAAATTCACATCAGATAGTGCTTCTCCAAAGTATAAAGCACGACTTGTTGCAAAGGGTTTTAAGCAACAATAGGGTGTTGATTTCGAGGAAATCTTCTCACCAGTGGTCAAGATGACTACCCTGTGCATGTGTCTCAAAGTGAGTACATATCCAAAGTACTTCACAGGTTCAATATGCAAGGTGGAAAGTCATTGAGTACACATTTACCCACATATGTGAAATTGAGCAAGGATGATTGCCCGAAATCAAATGAAGAAAAAAAATTCATGACCAAAATTCCCTATTAGTCTGTTGTTGGTAGTCTCATGTATGCTATGGTAGCTATGAGACCAAAAACTGCATTTGGAGTGGGAGTTGTGAGCAGATACATGTCTAATCCTAGCACGAAACATTGGGAAGCAGTAAAAATGATTTTAAGATATCTGAGTGGCACTAAGGACAAGTGTCTATGCTTAGGTAGAGGAAAAGCATCCATTATTGGTTACATAGATTCTGACTATGTTGGTTGTGTAGACAATCGTAAGTCTACATCACGGTACATTTTTCATTTTGTTGGAGGTGCTATCTCTTAGAGATCTCGTCTTCAAGAATGTACAGCAAGTGAGGCATGTAAGGAAGCATTGTGGCTTTCTCGTCTTGCTTGTGACATGGGTTTACCTCACCATGTACCTTGTTTGCTCAATGATAGTCAGAGTGCCATTGCTTTGGCTAAGAATCCGGTCTATCATGCAAAGACCAAGCACATTGAGTTGAGGTATCACTTCATTCAAGATTGCTTAGCCACTGAGCGCATTACTCTTGAGAAGGTTCACACTCGAGATAAGGTTACTTTATTTTTCTCCCATAGTTACTTTGTCCATATTGGCCTTTAGTGGGAGATTGTTACCGTTAGTGTCCATGTGAAAGGCCAAATGGCCATCAGACACTTCTTTGTATATGTTCTTTAATAAAACATATAGTGGCATGGTCAGTCACTATGTGTAAGTTCGACCGCATTTGTAAGACCTAAGAAGTCCGTCTTCATGCTCCCTCTGTATTGTGTTTTCCCTGCATATTCTGTAGTCTCTGTGCGGACTACCGTGTGCGGCCTTAGGAGCTCGGTTTTCTACTCCGAGGATTGTTGAAGTTTATTGATCTCCAAAGTACAGCTAGAAGTAGGTGAAACCCAACAGGACCTAGTTGACTTTTTCACAAACTTGTATGCACAGACCAATTTTCTTGCAGAGCAAATTTCTCTTTACTCACTTGGAATTTTCCAAAACTGTTTCACACACATAAACTAGACTCTAAGAGCTTTCCAACAAGATATAGAACACCTCAAATGGATAAATACACAATGAGCTATGACCTCTGCAATATGCAGCTTTAATGGAGACCTTGAAACAGAGATGAACATGAGGACACACATCACTTGCAGAGACTACTGCTCTTAACTCACAACTCCAATGACTTTGAAACTTTCCAGAATACAAGTAGACTCAAATATCTTTCTAACAAGCCAAAGAACACATGATTTGGATACATACACAAGGAAATATGACCTCTGCAAGTTTGAGGTTTAATGGAGACCTTCAGCAGGGATAAAAAACAGAGAACACACACTACTTGCAGAGAGTATTGCTCTCAGCTCACAAATCCAATGATTATGAAAATTGACAGGAAGCAAGTAGACAGTAAGAGCTTTCCAATGCGCTATCAAACATGTAATTTGGATATATAATGAGGGAGATACAAGCTCTGCAATTTCTGCATACAAAACTACAGCAGTGTAGAGATGCACATATGACTCTCTTGGACATCCCACAAGATCACGACTTTTATCCTCTTTTTATAGCATGGGAAACTAATCTAAAACCTTCCTAATACATCTAAATTCGTGGTAGACACTTGGATGGAGGTATTACATGACTCAAGTGCTCAAATAAGCAAAGTATTGATGGACTTTGAGAACTAGCCACATCTACCTTCCACTAGGACACCACTGAAGCTCCCTTGTGACTCACTAATTTGACTCACCATGTTCTAGAACTCACGTGGTATTTTTGCTACATTTTATGAATAATATGAGCCTTCTTGAAGTATTTGAAGACTTCCCAAAGGTATTTACATAATTTGAAACTTGTACCCTACATAAAACAAATGTTCGCAACATTCTCCCCCTCAAGTTTCAAAGGGTATTTCCTTCATGCCAAGAATATAGTTGAATCTTTGAAGCTTTGGTCCATCCAAGGATTTGGTGAAGATATCTGCAACTTGATCCTTTGTTCCAACAAAAGAAACCTGCACTTCATTGTTCATGGCCTTCTCTCGAACATAATGATAGTGAACCTCTATATGCTTTGTTCTAGCATGAAAAATAGGATTTGAGGTCATATGAATGCTGCTCAAGTTATCCCCATATATCAGTGGTACATCAACCTGCACATTAAAGTCATGAAACAACTTTTTAAACCACATAACCTCAGTAGTAGCCAATGCTAAACCTCTATACTCAGCCTCTGTAGAAGATAAAGCAACTGTAGGTTGTTTCTTTGAACTCCATG
Organism: Ceratopteris richardii; assembly: GCA_020310875.1. Taxonomy (NCBI): domain Eukaryota; kingdom Viridiplantae; phylum Streptophyta; class Polypodiopsida; order Polypodiales; family Pteridaceae; genus Ceratopteris; species Ceratopteris richardii. The sequence continues at coordinate 50,656,452 of CM035432.1, read as the reverse complement.
TTAATGTCTTGTTTCCTGCTATTACCACATATCCACTTGTGGATCTTCTGTCATCTTTGCTTCCAGCCCAATCTACATCACTAAAGACTTTAAGAGTTAGATCAGCATCATGACTATAAAATAATCCTTCGTTCATGGTACCTTTCAAATATCTAAGCACTCTTTTCGCTGCATGCATATGAGGTACTCTAGGTTCATGCATAAACTGTGACAATACTCCCACTGCATAACATATATCAGGTCTAGTTTTTGTTGCATAAATCAAAGATCCTACCATGGATCTATATACATTCATATCATGCAACTCATCACCTTCCTTTGCGCTTAGCTTTACATTACATTCCATTGGAGTAGAAACAAATTTACATTCCTGCATACCAAACCTTTTCAGCATATCACATATATACTTTCTTTGTATCAACCACATACCTTCATCGCTATACACAATTTCAATCCCAAGAAAGTATCTGAGCAAACCAAGATCTGAAATTTTAAATTCCTTTCCCAAATTACCTTTTATCTCATCAATTGCTTTTGCATCATTCCCTGTAATCAACAAGTCATCCACATAAATGCATACATAGACACACATGCCATCTACATGTTTTACATAAAGTGAAGGATCAGCATGACTCGCTGTGTATCCTTGCAGCATAAGATACTTTACCAACCTTGCATTCCATGCCCTTGGTGCCTGCTTAAGACCATACAATGCCTTCTTTAACCTGCATACATGATTAGGACATTTTGCATCCACATAACCATCTGGTTGTGACATATACACTTCTTCATTTAACTCACCATTAAGAAAGGCATTCTTTATATCGAGTTGATATATATTCCACCTTTTACTTGCAGCTAAAGCCAACAAAGTTCTCACCGTTGCCATATTTGCTACTGGACTAAATGTTTCCTCATAGTCCACACCTTGAGTTTGATTATATCCTTTTGCTACAAGTCTAGCCTTATATCTAGACACACTACCATCACTATTTCTTTTAATCTTAAAAACCCACTTGCAACCAATTACCTTTTGCTTTGGTGTACTTGGAACTAAATTCCAAGTCTTGTTATCCTGTAGTGCTTCCATTTCTTCTCTCATTGCTTTCTCCCACTTTTCATCTCCTTTGGCCTCATCATAACATGTGGGTTCATTTTCCTGCTCAACTTTTGTCATAAAAGCATAATGAGTATTCATGAAATATTCATAAGTATACCTTTGAGGTTTCTTACTTACTCTTGAAGTTCTTCTTACCTCCAATGTAGATTCTCTTCCTTTCTTATTAGGAACCTTTGATGATTCTCCATACTCACATACATCACTAATTTCCTCTCCTTCATCATTAACTTCAACAAGTTTGAGTTTACCTTTACTTTTAACACTTGGAGGTGACTCTTGCCTTAATCTTCCATTGAAAGGTGATCCTCTTTCTTCATCTAAACCACTCCTTTCATCATTTAAACTTCCTGATGGCTGAACTATGCATTCATCTCCTTCAACCACACCTTCTTCATTTTCATCCATGACCTGCAAACAATTCTTATCTGCATACCATGAAAGTGATTCATCAAAGTTTACATCTCTTGACACAACAACCTTATTGGTATGAGGATTATAGCATCTATATCCTCTTTGAGTATCTGCATAACCAATAAATATACATTTTTCTGATTTCGCATCAAGTTTAGATCTCACCTCACTAGGTACATGTACATAACATACACAGCCAAATACTTTCAAATGACTTACACTTGGTTTCCTTCCATGCCATACCTCATATGGTGTCAAATGATGAACTCCAGCAGTCGGAACTCTATTCATAATGTAAACACTTGTGCTAACAGCTTCAGCCTAAAAATAATTAGGCAAACACATATCATTAAGCATGCTTCTAGATGCTTCTGCTATGATTCTGTTTCTTCTTTCTGCGACTCCATTTTGTTGTGGAGTATACCTGCATGTAACTTCTCTTTTGATACCTTCATCATACAAAAAATCAATAAAAGCTTGAGAGAAATACTCTCCTCCTCCATCGGATCTTAGCTTCTTAATATACCTTCCTGTTTGCTTTTCGACATATGATTTGAACTTCTTGAAACAATCAAAGACCTCACTCTTATGTTTAATAAAATACACAAATGTCATTCTACTATGATCGTCAATGAATGATACATAGTACTTATTACCAACCAAGGATGCCTCTTTAGTAGGTCCCCACACATCTGTGTGTATGAGATCTAGCAAACCATCACTTACATAGCTTGAATGCTTGAAAGGTTGTCTACTCTGCTTACCCATTTGACATGCTTCACAAAGATGCACCATATGTTGCTTAGTAAGATCAGGTAATCCTTCAACAATCCTCTTCTTTGATAGCTCCTTTAACCTGTGTACATTCATGTGTCCAATCCTTTTGTGCCATAGATCAAGCTCTGCTATTCGATGCATACCATAAGAGAAATAGTTTGTATGATTTGGGTTTACCTTGAATGTAAACAATCTACCTTGTTTTTGACCTCTAGCAATTAACCTCCTTTGCTTTGGATCCTCAATGAAGCAACCTGCATGATTAAATCTCACTTGTAGACCTTTTTCTACCATTTGACCAACCGACATCAAATTCTTAGTGATCGTTGGCACATAAAGTACATCCTTCAAGCAATTTGTCTTGCTCTTATCCTGCATAACAACATCTCCAACCTGCATAATCTTATGTGTTGTATCATCGCCTGTTTCAACATGACCTTTACATGACGGATTATGCATATTAGAAAACCATGAAGCATCATGAGACATGTGATTAGAACAACCACTATCTACATACCATACATCGCTATTGCAATTCATCTTAGTTTCTACATTCATCATAAGAAGAGAATCATAATCATCACTTTTACCTTCAACTGCATAATTTCCTTGTTGTTTACCTCTTCTTGAATAGCCTCCTCTTTGATTACCACCTTGATTATTTTCATTTTGATAACAATCTTTGGCATAGTGTCCATACCTTCCACATATATAGCAATTGTTCTTATTATCTTCACTCCTTTGTCTTTGGTTGTAGTTGTAGTAGCCTCTCGTACCTCTAGCGCTTGATCTTCCTCTTCCTCTTGTGTTGAAGAAGCCACTTGAAGTCCTTTGATCATTGCTCCTTCTTCCTCGACCTCTATTTGAACCTCTTCCACCTCTGTTTCCACCTCTTGATGATCCTACATAAAGAGCTTGTCCTTGAGATCCTTTTTGATTTGAAGTAGAACCATTTAGATTCATCTCCTCCGTGACCATAAGGGCAATAAGTTGATCAAAATCTGGTAATTCTCCTCTGACATAAACTGAAGTAATGAAGGGTTTCCATCTCTCATCATCTTTGAGTCCGTTGAGAGTATGTGCAACCAAGTCATCGTCCTCCACATGAGCTTGAATTGATCCTAGTTGATCTGCAATCTCTTTAACTTTCAATATGTAATCATTGACCGATGTCCTTGTATCTTTCTTTATGTTATTCAACTCATTTTTGAGTTGAATCTTCCTTGCTCTTGTACCTGTAGCATACAACCTTTCCAATGCAAGCCAAACATCTCTACTTGTGTCTAGATCTTGTATGTGTCCTACCATTGAATCTTGAATATTTTGTGATAAAATGAATATAACCCTTTTGTCTCTCTCATTCCAAAGTCTAAACTCCCTCAATTGTTGCTGATTTGGGTCCTCTGGTAATGTGGGTTTGATATCTGTGCCGTCAATCAAACCATACAAGCCTCTACCTTGCAAGTATGCTGTGATTCTAAACTTCCATGCTTGATAATTGGTCTTATCAAGCTTCTCTATTTGTGCATGTTGGTCTCCCATAATACAAATGCTAAGCTTCCTCCTTTAAGCCTCCTTTCCAATGTGTGTGATGAGAAGAAATATAATATTTACCTTGTAAATGAGGTATGTGCACCTTTCTTTGCTTGGATGTTGCTTCAGATGCCTCCTTGCAATCTTCTTCTACCTTTGTGTAGTGTTGATGATGAACTGCTTCCTTGATAGCTTCAAATTCTTCGTCAAGGTATGATAACCTTCTCCAAGCCTCCAAGTACTTGCTCTGATACCAATGTTGAAGTTTATTGATCTCCAAAGTACAGCTAGAAGTAGGTGAAACCCAACAGGACCTAGTTGACTTTTTCACAAACTTGTATGCACAGACCAATTTTCTTGCAGAGCAAATTTCTCTTTACTCACTTGGAATTTTCCAAAACTATTTCACACACATAAACTAGACTCTAAGAGCTTTCCAACAAGATATAGAACACCTCAAATGGATAAATACACAATGAGCTATGACCTCTGCAATATGCAGCTTTAATGGAGACCTTGAAACAGAGATGAACATGAGGACACACATCACTTGCAGAGACTACTGCTCTTAACTCACAACTCCAATGACTTTGAAACTTTCCCGAATACAAGTAGACTCAAATATCTTTCTAACAAGCCAAAGAACACATGATTTGGATACATACACAAGGAAATATGACCTCTGCAAGTTTGAGGTTTAATGGAGACCTTCAGCAGGGATGAAAAACAGAGAACACACACTACTTGCAGAGAGTATTGCTCTCAGCTCACAAATCCAATGATTATGAAAATTGACAGGAAGCAAGTAGACAGTAAGAGCTTTCCAATGAGCTATCAAACATGTAATTTGGATATATAATGAGCGAGATACAAGCTCTGCAAGTTCTGCATACAAAACTACAGCAGTGTAGAGATGCACATATGACTCTCTTGGACATCCCACAAGATCACGACTTTTATCCTCTTTTTATAGCATGAGAAACTAATCTAAAACCTTCCTAATACATCTAAATTCATGGTAGACACTTGGATGGAGGTATTACATGACTCAAGTGCTCAAATAAGCAAAGTATTGATGGACTTTGAGAACTAGCCACATCTACCTTCCACTAGGACACCACTGAAGCTCCCTTGTGACTCACTAATTTGACTCACCATGTTCTAGAACTCACGTGGTATTTTTGCTACATTTTATGAATAATATGAGCCTTCTTGAAGTATTTGAAGACTTCCCAAAGGTATTTACATAATTTGAAACTTGTACCCTACATAAAACAAATGTTCGCAACAAGGATATCATCAAAGAGATCGCGAGAAGGAGAGCGCACTGTGGTGCATCACCATCAAAATAATTCATGCACCTCTTAAAAACTTGTTGTAATTGAATCAGATGCTTTTCTAAACAATCCAATGGAGTCTCTGCAAGAGTACCTAAAAAGGATGAAAAATCATCCATGAAAATTCTGAGAGACTCTAGCAACAATGGTCCAAAAATGAGATTAGTTGTTCGATTGAAAGTAGCTGGGGCATTTCTTAGTCCAAATGGCATCTTTACATATACATAAGTTCCCCAAGGTGTAATGAATGCAGTCTTCTCTCGATCCTCAGGGTGGATAGATATTTAATTATATCCACTGAATCGATCCATGAAGCTGTAAAGTGTATGTCCAGCGACTTCTTCTATGACATGTTCAGCAAATGGCATTGGAAATCCATCTAGGATGGTGAACTTGTTCAATAATATAAAGTCCACACAGACTGTCATCTTATGAGTGTTTTTCTTTGGAACAATTACCATAGGAGATAGCCATTCTGAATGCTCTATAAGGATGATAATTCTTGCATCTTCCATTTTCTAAATTTCCAAGTAAAAAACTTCAGCATATTTAGGATTCAGACTATAACTCTTACCTCTCACTCGTTCTGCTCCCTCAAGGAGAGGGATTATGTGCTTTCTGTAACTAGGTGGTACTCCTTCTAAATCTTTGTAGTGCCAAGCAAAGAAATCTACAAATGACTTCATGAAAGATGTTACCTTTAAGAGCACCTCCAGATGATCCCCTATCCATGTGGCTATTAAAATGGGATGGGGCTGATCATCGTTGCCCAACTGAACCTCCTTTGATGCCTGTTTATAATGTTATCTGTAAGTCCTTCCTGAGTAGCATCCTTAGTTACCTTGTCCCACATAGCTTCGGTATCATAAGCAGGAACATCTTGAATGTCTAGTTGCACTTCTTCCTCTTGAATCCATCCTAGAGGGATCTCATGAAGTGGTAATGAATCTTCTTCTATATTCTTTTTCTTACCTTTAGACTCTGAACCTTCCTTTTGTTTGCAATTCAGAGACCTCTTTCCCTTTCTGTGATTTTTTACCGGCTCTCCCAACCCAACTACTTGAATTCTTTCCTCTTTTTCTGAATACCCTTCTTCTATGTCTGAGTTAGATGGAAAAATTCCAAATCAAGGAAAAGAAATCCCTGCTTCTAACCATGCGAGCATGTTATCTTCATCATATAGATCCACTTCCTTGCCTTCTTGATTGTCTATAGAGTCCATATCTATGTGTATACCAACTGATTGCATCATGCTGGTATATCCTTGTTGATCCACACCTTCTTCTAACAATAACTATCTTAATTCAGTACCTTCCTATTGGACCCACATGGTATCTTTGCCCCAGTCATGTATTACACTAGCATGCCTTAGGCAGGGTCTTCCAATTAATAGAGGAAACCCTCCCTGCATATTTGGTAATCTTATAACTACAAAGTCCAAGACAAATGTGTTACCTTGTACTTCCATTCGAATGTTAGGGACTACTCCCATAGGTCTGATTGTACTTTGGTCTGCCAGTGTTACAGTGAAGTTGACAGGTCTTGAAGGGTTTAGTCCAATCTTTTTCATGGTATGTTCAAGCATCAAGTTAATGACAGAACCACCATCCACAATAACTCCTTGAAACTCATGATTTTGATAGAGACTGTTAGCGGAGGGCTCTTATAATCTATGAGGGGTGCTTCCCCTACAATTTTATCTTTATGCATAACAACAGCCTTTGCCACTAAACTTGTTGTGGAAGCCTCATCAATTATCTGCAAGAGTTCTGACCTGAATTTCCCATCAATCTTTATTAAATAAAAATTACTAACCTCCTTTTTCATGGACTTGAGTAGGCGTGAAGCTTCTAATTCCTTAAGAGCATCGGCTCCAATGGTCTTATAAACCTCCTCATGAGCCTTGCTAAATGCATGTCCAATGGCATCACTAGTACCTATAAGATTTTCTTTTTGCCTTGTATCTGCACATGTGGTGGCTTTGTCTTCAGATGTCTCTTTGTCTTTGTTCAATCCATTAATCCTTGATTCTTGACCTATTTCTACTTGAGCCTTCACTTTACTTCTTGTCTGCACTGTAAAAGATTCAATTTCTTCTAACTGCACCACTCTAGTAGATGGTGATGGCACATTCTCTTGATCTACCATTTCTTCTTTGCCCACAGCAATGATTTGAATGTGGGGCCTAGATGAAGATGCTTGGTTCTTAGGAAAATAATTAGTATAGTGGTCTCTGGCCTATGGGCACTTCCTAAAAGGAGGGGCATTTTTTGGTAGAGTGCACCTTTTTTGGTAATGACCACATTCTCCACATCTGAAACAAATAATTGGCCTCCTAGGCCCATTTCCAAAGTTATTCCTCTGTCTACGGTTGTAATTGTTACCTTCATTAGGTGCAGCCTCCATCACATTAGCTGGTGGTAGGGACCCTCCTTGTGTCCAATATGTTGTTGCAGGAATTCCTCTTGAAGAACAGTCTTGAGGCTCATGCCCCGTTTTCCTACATAACTGACATGATACATTTAAGAATGGGCATTCACTTACCACATGGCATTGTTTGCTGCACATGGTACACCATAGCCCATTTTTTATGCCACCTCCCCTTAATTCTTGTAATTCTAGTCAAAGTTGAGCTATTTCTTCTGCTTAGGCTTCCTCTTCCTTTTGTAGTTTGAGGGCCTCAATTTCTCGCCGCAACAAGGTTACTGCATTCTCTTCTTGGTTTTGAGGTTTACTTCTTTTTAAGTTCTCCAACTCTTTCCTTAGTTGAATCATTGGATCTTGAATTTTTGCAGAATAAGGTAGTTTCGAAGAACTTGCTCCATTGTTGTCTTATTTGTTCCAGTCGTGTAGTTGTATTCATGAACTTCTCTATGGAGGCTGTTGGCAACACTAATTCCTTGATTTTACATTGTGTAGTCACTAGAAGTGGTTTAGCTAACCATTTCTTAATAAAGAAATCATGTGGAGGATCTGACAACTTAGACATTAGTGCCTTGGCCCTAATTACAAACTCTAGAAACATTTCACGAGGACCTAGTCTCAAGTTTTCTAATTCCTCTATGATTATCTCTGTAGTATTCCCATGCTGGAATTGAGTTTTGAATGCATCTTTCATTAAATCCCAAGTGGTGAAATGGTTTTCATCAAACTAGCTAAACCATTTATCTGTTAACCCTTCTAATGTGGCAGGAAAGAGTATAAAAAAGGCATCCTCTCTTCCCAGCAAACCTCTTGTTTTGCATAATGCTAAGAACCTCCTAATATGCTCGTTTGGATCTTCCTGAGGTAAGCCTTTGAAAGAAGGAAATTTTATATTTAACCTTGAAAGTAGAGTTTCCAAATCTACCTGACCGACCATGCTCTTTACTGGAGGATCTTCTAACAGCCTTCCTTCTTGTTGCTTTGCAAGTGACCCTCAATGTTTGAGACAGGGTTGTGGTCATGAGCTGTTCATAATCCTCTTAGGCTAAGAGAATTAATAAGAAAATTTACCTCTTAACCTAATGAAGTATCATTGTAGCACTGTCACCACTTGAACTCTTCTACACTTTGCACTTTGCTTCTCCTATGCTCAAATCTCCTTGGAGTCCCACCGGGCGTGCCAAATTTTGTTGGAGGATTCTAATGTAGAGAGGGAATTGAGTGTTTGTAGGAGAAAAGGGAAAGATAAGAAGAAAGATATAGACACTGGAAGCCTCTCTCGATTGATTGTAAGAAGACAAATACAATAGTGATACAGAATACAACCAATGCTTTCTGTGCAAAGTCCCACAGAGTTCGCAATCACAAAGTACAAAATACCCAAGGTTCTTGTTGTAGCCGGCCTTCTCTACGCTAGAACTCCACCTTCTCCAAGCTTGCACTTGTGCACACCTAGCACTCAAGCTTCCAATAGGGGAAGGGATGGACACCTTCCGTCGTCACGCGCTCAGCTTCAATAAGACCTTGGGATCTTTGGTTGAATAGCTTAGCACTTCTCTGCACACTTCTTAGTTACTCTTCATGCACACCTTGCACTTCACTTCTCTGCATCGCACATTGAGTGTCTCTTGCACTTCTCTCTCTTGCTTAGTCTAGACTATCCTCACTTTCCTTGGTTCCCCAAGAATAATGCCTTGCCTTGATTTGAGTGTCCGTTCACGTATGCTCCTAACTGCTAGAGTATCTTGGTGCTCATTTTGATGTCCCAAGATTATCTCTAAAAGTGGGTAGCCAACGAATCCCTGTTTTGTCCTGTAATGACTTTAGACAAAAACAAAAAATTTTAATTGGGGGCCATACTTTCACTTCTGCGTACGGTGCCGCTTCACATACCTTCACATTTTTCCCTTTTAATTCCTCAAATGTGCACCGAAGAGAGGGTTCACCTGAACCTTCCAAACACTTTAAAAACACTTTTGAACCTTAAGGAATTACAGAAATACCTTTGCAACCTGCAACCAACTTTCTGCAATTTTACACTTTGTGAACAATTAATTGTGCACTACTTGTGCATCTTGACACCCGACTTTGAACTGTTTGACTTCATGCCTGTTGACCTTTGACCTTGAACATGTTGACTTTGAATAGTTTGACTTTGACCTTTTGACTTTGACTATAGTTGACTTTGACTACAATTGACTTTGACCAATATGACTTTTATGGACTCAACAGTTGCCCACCATCTAATGGGCTCTCCATCACGGAGAGCTACAACCAAAACTCTTAGCAGATATGACCATCACGGAGAGCTTCGTGTGTTGCAAAATCTTCAAAAGGACACTTGAGAAGCAACCAAGCCCACTAGTAGCAAGAGAGAAGAAACACCAGAGAAGAACCAAAAGTGTAGATTTTGCACGAAAAAGCATAGGAGGGCAAATGGAGGGTAGGAAGGAGGGGGAAGGGAGCTAGCACTCATGTATAAGGAAGTTCCAAGCTATGTGGAATCAATTCACAAAAGGAATTAAGCCCAAAGCTTTTCAGAAAGCTTCAAAGCTCTCCCTACGTAGAGCCTTCATGAAAAGGTCTATAATGTTCTCTTGTGTGGGCACATATTCCAAGGTGATCTCTCCAGCAGAGAACCTCTCCCTGACATAATGATAATGCACCTCAATGTGCTTAGTGCGAGCACAGAACACGGGGTTCTTCGTAACTGCTAGTGCACTCTGACTGTTAGTGAAGATGGCAGTGGTAGAAGCCTGACCAAAAACCAAAATCAACCATAATACATGTGAGCGACACACACTCAACAGACGTTGTGAAGGCCTCCCTATACTCAGCCTCACAACTAGAAGTGTCCATAGTAGGCTGCTTCTTGCTCAACCATGATATACATGAGCTATCAAGCATGAAGCAAAAGCCACTAGTGGACATATGAGTGTCATAGAGACCAGACCAGGCAAAGTCAGAAAAAGCATGCAAATCTGGTGGTAGTGATCCCTCCTTGGGATAAAAACAATCCAAGTAGCCGAGTACTACTCAAGTAGCAAAAGTGGCACTTAACCGCCTACCAATGCTTGACACCTATGCAATGCATAAACCTCCTCATGTATTAGACAACAAACTGAATATCTGGTCGAGTTATGCATAAGTAACTCAAGCATCCAATAGCCTATTGATAGAGAACAACATCAAATGCATCTCTAGCATCATGAAGACTCAATCATAAACATATCTCCATAGGAGTGGCAATAGGTTTATAACATTCAAGGCCAAAATGTTGCCATAATGTGTCAATATATTTTTTTTAATACAAAACTATTCCACCATCAACTTGCATAGACTCAATGCCCAAATAATGATGGAAATGCCCCAAATCACACATCTCAAATGAGGCATGCAAATCAGCCTTAAAATTAGAAATATGCTTGTCATGAGGACCAATGAGTAGCATTTCATCAACATACAAAAAAATGATCAAGAGCACATGATTAGAATGCTTAAAATATAAGATGCTTTTAGTTGGACTGTTCTCAAAACCATGTGGAATCAGATAGGCATGTATCTTTTCATACCAAGCACATGGTGCTTGCTTTAAACCATATATTGACTTCTTTAACCCACACACTGAAGGATTCCCACTTGTCATCAGCCTTGATTCCATTGATGGTTTTCTCCTCTTCAATTACCTCTCCAATGCTTCCTAACTGATTAGAGATCTCCTTCATTTTGATGACATAATCAATTAGACTTTTCTTGGGACTTTTCTTCAAGCTAGTAGACTCCATCCATAGTTGGTTCTTCTTTGCTCTAGTATTTGAAGAGAAGAAATAAGAGAGTGCTTTCTAGGTTTCTCTTGAGTTCTTGCATCCTTTCACATGAGGTAAGAGAAAATGAGAGATTGATTTTAAGATGTAGGGCCTGGCGAGTGCATCTTTTGAGCACCAAGTTGTAATACTTTCTTGCTCTTTATGTGATGGTTGTCCTTTGCTTCTCATTGTTGGCATGAATTCATCTTCATATATGTATCCAAATAGATTTCTCCCTTGAAGGTAGGCCTCCATCCTTAGAGATCAAGTTAACTAGCTGTTTCTATCCAATTTGTCAACCGCGGAAGGAAATCCAACTCCCATATTGATTTGAGTATGCTTTGATACCACTATGAGGAGAGATGGTTGATACACTTCAAAGATGTGCCTTGTGCTGTAAAAATTTCTCTACACCTGCCAAGACAGCTTTAAGGATGATAAGTAGGCACCATGTGCTTACTATGGATGCATATAAACCATCCCAGTGCTTTGGAGCATCAATCTCAAATTGATTCATCAAGACAAACTAGTTGACATAAAAGAGATGAAGCAAAACTTGCTATTTTTGGATGGATAGCACTTTGGAAATTAACTTAGAGCTCATAGCTTGTTGAAAATTGAATAGAGATCTTTTGCACACTTCTGATTAGATAGATAATGAATCTAAAGAAAGATGAATTTTGATGAACCATACTGAGAGAAATAAATCTAGAAATATAGGTGTGTCATCTCGACATTTTAGGAACTGAGTGTCAGATTAACTAGTTGAATTCAAATGAATTTAACTCACAAAGTGATAAACAAATGATGATGAAAATTAGTATGATGCAAATAGACTTATTAAAGTACCTTTACCAATTTAAATCTCAGCAAAAGATTAAGTATACATAGAGAAACTGCTTACTAAAATTGACTAAAAGTGTGAATGTGAACCTATAGCAGCAGGTGAGAAGAACTCCAAGATGTAGCTTGAAAATCAATCTGTATTGCACATATTGTACATGATATGAATGGACATGAAACTTGGAAAGGTGGAGCACAATGTGTGCTTCACTTATGGCTTGGTGGTTGATCACAATCTCCTCAGAATGTAGCTCTAAGCTCTACTCTCATCTGTGACTATACATATGTGTATATATAGAGATATTTGAATTCAAATCTTGGAGGGATTGTACCTAATTTCCCCTAAAGTTGAGGAATGATGCACCTATCAATCACTCCTAACTGAGCTTGTAATTCATGCCTAACAAGGCCATGAGTTTCTTCATAGACATTTACTATTCAAGGTATTATTTTTTCAAACATTACAAGGGGATGTTCCTATGACTATCTCATTGAGAGTGTACATAAACAATGCTTTATAGTTATGAGTGATCAAGCACAAGGCTTGGATGAAATACACCAAGAGATCTCACCATGGAAGAGGAGGCGAAGGAGTATTTCTCCACCAAGTGAATACAAAACATATCAAAGCAAGGGTTCTTGAAGATGAACGTAATATGAGATAGACTTAGAAGATGAAGAAGACATTAAAAATTAGTGATTCATCGAATGAACATACTAGTAGAGGTAGAAATAGAAGGGAAAAAATAATTTCAAGTATACAAATACTTAATTATGATTCATTTATGGAAAAAAAATTGTATGCATGAGCAAAGGGATAAAATGGGTGAGACAATTTGTTTTGAAGATGGACATAGATGTCAAGAATGGAGACAATCAATGAAAGAAATGGTTCAAGAATTATAAGATTGTTGCACATTAATATCGGTATGAACAAGAAAGGAGACATTAGGCAAGAAGCATGTCTACAAAATCAAGAGAAGTGTAGATGGAAGCATAACCAAACACAAAGCATGGTTAGTTGCCAAAAAGATTTACAAAAACTTATGGTATTGATTTATAGGAATATTAGAAAAATAGAAGAAATGAACATAGTCAAGAATCTTGTAACCATTACAATAAGTAAAGAATGGAACACCCTTCAATAGGGTATGAAGACCGAAATTTTAAATGGAGATCTTGAAGAGGTAGATTTCATGTATCAACTGCAAGGATTTGAGGAATGTGTCATAAGCATTTATGCAACTTGAAGAAGGCCTTCTATGATCTCAAAAAAGAACATACGTTTTGGATTTAGAGGTTGTTTGGATACTTGATTAGGCATGTATTCAAGAAAAAAGAAGATAATCTGTATACATCCCTCTGTATACATGAAAAAAGAAGATAATCTGATTCTACAAGTGTGAGAATATGTTGATAAGCTCATTATTACACGAAACGATTAAGATTAAATAAACAGCATCAAAGGAAAACTTGAAGGAAGTTAAAGATATTAAATTTGGGTGAGTTGAAACGTTCCATAGGTAAGGAGTGATTTACAAATCAAATGGTATTTGATTATGTAGAAAATTCGTGTGCTATTATGTAAAGTGAGTTTGGAATCAGAAGGTGCAAGCCTTTAGCAAATACAATGTACCTTAACTTACGTTTTAATTCTATGGAAGCAAACGAAGTTGTGGAATCACAAGGCTAGCAACGCTCTCAATACATGCGCACACCAAGAGTGCCATATTTTCTTGGAACAATGTTTCCAGTGCAGCCGGTAGTGGTCATAGGGGAACATAGTAAGTTTGGTGGGGGGGGGGAGACAGAAATGTTCATTTTCAAAAAATATGTTTTACAACGGGACGAGCTCTAAGATGACATGTGATGGTAAGAGTATAGCGAGAATCAACATTGGAAGGTAATTAATTTTAGTTTTGTTGTTGTTTTTACTGTTTTTCACCTTCTCTACACTCCTCTTTCATCCTCGCATCATCTTCTTGCATCCCAAAAAAATCAAAAAATTCATGATATTCACCCTCTCAACTCATTTTACTCATTTGCAAGAGTGTGAGAGAGAGAGAGAGACAGAGCTTGTGATGAGGTGTGTGTGTTTTTGTTTTTCAGCTTTTCATGTAGAAAGGTGCTCTAGTGCGAAAGGATAGCTCTGAAAAGGTAAAAAATTTGATTCTCTGCCATACCTCTTGAAGGTCGCAGACCATCATGATGCTCTGAGAAATTTGACTTTTTGTGATTGCATTATAAGCATGGTGTAGGGCACACTAGCGTCTTTAGGAATCCTTTGGTGCATTTTCAAAATTTGCATTTTGGTGAGCCATCGTCATGGTGTATCACCATTGCAATGAGGCATCACCATCATGATTGGTTCATGCCATCGCGACGAGACCAACCAATCGCAATAGGTTCATGCCATCGTGATGGTTCATGACCATCGCAAGGGGCCAAGACCATCATGACGATTCGCAGTCACCATCGCGATGATCATACAGCCTATACCATCACAACACTTCAAGACCATCACGCTTGGACCATCACATCACATCCATACAAGACCATCACGATGACCTCCCCCAACCGGACCATCATGATGGGCATATGCCATCGTGATGACTCACCTGAAATTAGACCATCGCGATTGGCTCATGTCATTGCGATGATCGCAGACCATCATGGCTCAAACACGCAATCACGACGAGACTAGGCCATCTCATCGCACTTAGTGCACACCACCGTGACTGTTCAAGACCATTGCAATGATATGTAAGTTGTAGACCATCTGGACAATTTCCCATTATGCCATCACGATTGTGTAGGACCATCGTGATGGTTCATCACCATCGGGATTGTGTTAGACCATCAAAAGGGTCCACCTCAAATGCATTTTTTAGGATTCTATTTTTTGACATATTAAGGCCTATTTTGGATGCTTTTGCAAGAAAAGTGTGTGTATTGAAGGCCCTAGTACATGTTTAAAGAAGGATCAATTTCATTGCTCATCAAAAAAAGTTCTAACCAATCGTGATTTTTTATAGGCTATTTAGAGCACCCGAGGCAAAGCAAGGTGCAAGGTGAGGCAAATCTTCAGAAGCACATTATCTTGGGTGGAAGAGCAAGATGGAAGAATTCTCAACCCCCTCAATCAATTTCTAGCTGAGGCTAAGTGTGAATAGCATTATTCATTGAATGAGGGTTGGGATAGGAATGATTCAAGTACAAGAATCACTAATAATTCAAGTTCAAGTGTAAGTTAAGACATTGCAATGAAGAAAACCTAAAGGAAAAGCATTAAAATTTGATGGTGCAAGAACTTAAATATACAACAAAAATACAATTCTTGACGTATATATTTGCTCACGAAAAGAGGCCAAAAGGAGTAAAAACAAACCAAGGGATTGAGAACAAAGAAGTAGAAGTGATGACAACTCACATTTAGTGTTAGAGGGAGGTAAATTCATGACAACTCACATTTTGAACCTGGGCATCTCCTCATCTCCTGAAATGTATCCATAGAGACTCCTTCCTTGTAAGTATGTCTTCATCCTCAAGGACCATGCTTGTTAGTTGTTCTTGTCCAATTTATCAATAAAGGAAGAGAAGCCATCTCCCATTTTACCTCAAATTGCTCTGATACCATTGTTGGAAGAGATGGATGAATACCACAAGAAATGAGTTCCTACTACCAAATCTTGCTTAGTACCTACCCTATTTTACTTCAAAGTTGTGTTGTAGGCCCTCTTAGCTTGAAAATGACACAAATAAAGTGCCTATGTACTTTGGAGATGATTCTTCAAACAATTTAATCAAAACAGATAACTTTGTGATTAGCTTATGACCAAAAACTTGCTATTTTGGTCTTGATACTTGCTAGATATTTTACTCAGTGCTCACAATACAATAGCAATTAGAAAATTTCCTTTTGGATGAATCAAATTAGCTTAGAGATCTAATGATTCCAAAAGAAATCACTTAAAATGATAAACTACACACTGAGCAATCAATTTAGCAATTGAAACCTTACCCTCGACTTTGTAGGAGCTACAGAAAGAATGACTAGTGAGCACTTCGAGGCGGTTTTCTCCCAATCTGCTAAATCAAACATCTTCCAACTGTGGCCTTATCTTCCACAGAAGCAGAATATAGAGGTTTGGCCAATGCAACTCAGGAAGCTATGTGGCTTAAGCAATTGTATGCAGATTTGGAGATACATTCTTACACTCCAACTATATTTGGAAATAATACCAGCTGACTTCATTTGGCTGCTAATCTTGTGTACCATGCCATGACTAAGCACATTGAAGTATGTTATCATTATGTTAGAGAGAAATTGCTAAGCAAGGGCATTTAGTTAGCATATGTATCAACTCATTTGCAATGCGTAGATTTACTTACCAAAGCATTGGATGGAACTAAGTTGAACAGATTCAAGTTGATGACTGGACTACAAGAGATCAAGGAACAATGAAGATCAAGCATGTTAGGCTTGAGAGGGAGCTATTGGTGCAATTAAGGCCAAGCCTACATACTTGATGTATACACATTAGCATGATGTATTAAGAATTGTTAATATCTTGAGATTCAAAAATGCAATGCTTATGGCATTTTGTATGCATATACTAGACCATATGTTGATTCTATCAAGCTTTGAATCATGGAAAATGATGAAGTACACACTGAGAACTAGCTTTGAGAAGATGACTATTCTGATGGAGTACTGATAGAGAAGTAGAGAACAAAGAGATATAGTCGACTTCAAATAAACATATCTCAAGATTGAAAACCCTAATTGAAATAAAATTTTATGAGCATGTAGTTGACTTAAGGAGAAAACTTTACCAACTTAAATCATTGAAAACGATGCACCAAGCTCAGAGAAATCATCTCTGCAATCTAACTGCAAAAACTGAGAGATATTGCAGTGAACAATATACTCACAAAAGCATAAAGATATGAACTCAAATGATCATAAAAATGAAAGATATTGATTGTAAAGTAAAATGGACTTACTGATACATATGTGTGCCTTGAAACCACACTTTGATATGGCATAAAGCTTAGCTCATGGAGGTGTAAAAAATGCGACAAGAAGGTCATGTATTTATAGTGATATTTGGAGCCCAAATTAGAAATTTAATCTCACCTAAAATCACTCTCCAATATTTTAGTGATTGATTCTCCTACTCATTCAATCACGAATTCGTGGCCTTCTCCTTCTTACTTCATCAAATGGACTCAAGGCACTTTATATACTTTTACTTTTACATCAAGTAAAGGTTTCAAAAATTACAAGAGATAGTTCACAAGTGAACTCTTCAATTTTCATACATTGTCTTCACTTCAAAGCTACTCCTATGACCTTGTGAGTCTCAAGCCAATACTTAGGCTTGTCAAAGACTTGCTCCAACAGCTCACCCTCAATCCAAGTATGCTTGAGGTCTTCAATCTTCAAGAATTACGTGCAACCCAATCATAGCCTTGAATTTGCAAAGCTTTGTACCATCCAATGCTTTGGTTAGAATATCAACACATTGTTGATGAGTGGACACATAAGTTAACTGAATTTCCTTGCTCACAATCTTCTCTCTTACATAGTGATAATGTACTTCAATATGTTTAGTCCTTGCATGAAAAATTGGATTGGCATCCAAGTGAATGGATCTCATGTTGTCACCAATAATAGTTGGAGTTCCAATTTCCAATCCAAGATCTGTGAATAGTGTCTTCATCCACATTGCTTCTTGAGTAGCTATGGCAAAACCTCTGTATTCAGCTTCAATAGAAGAGAGTGCAACTGTGGGTTTCCTCTTGGATGAACATGAGACAAGTTTTGAACTTGCAAAGGTAAGATATCCTGAGGTGCTCCTTCTCTCTTCCCTGGAGCCAGCCCAATCTACATTAGAGAACAATTTCAAACTTAAATCAAATACATACGGGTAGTATAACCCTTCATTCATGGTCCCTTTGAGATATCTAAGTATCCTCTTGGGAGATTCCATATGAGATTTCCTAGGTGTGTGCATAAATTGACTTAGCACACTCACACTATAACATATATCAACCCTTGTCAATGTGGCATAGTTCAAACTACCCACAAGACTTTGATAACCTGTCACATCTTCTATGAGTTCACCTTCATGGGAGCTCAATTGATGATTAACCTCCATTGTACTCGCAATCTTGCAATCTTGCAATCTTGCAATCTTGCATCTTGAATTTTGCCAATGTGTCCTTAATGTACTTTCTTTGAGTGAGAAACAAACCATGATCTTTGTAGAGAACTTCCAATCCTAGGAAGTAGGTAAGTGAACCCAAATCACTTATCTTGAATTCTTCTCTCATCTGTTCTTTGATTCTCTTCATGCCATCTATATCATTTCCTATAAGTATAATATCATCTACATACAAACACAAATAGATGACTTCAGAATTACTCCTTTTTATGAATAGTGATGGATCTGCCTTGCTAGGTTAAAATCCTTTGTCCTGCAAGAATGAGAGAAGCCTATGATTCCAAGCCCATGGGGCTTGTTTGAGTTCATATAAAGCTTTATTAAGTTTACACAAATAATCAGAATATATGTGATTCTAAAAGCTAGGTGGTTGTGCCATATATACCTCTTATGTTATCCATCCATTAAGAAATGCATTTTTTACATCCAATTGAAGTATCTTCCAATTCTTGGAAGAGGCAATACTAAGCAAAAACCTAATTGTAGGCATCTTTCCCATAAGAGAGAAGGTCTCCTCATAATCAATTCTTTGAGTTTGTGCAAAGCCTTTTGCCACAAGCCTTGCCTTATACCTATTAATGGAGCCATCTGAGTTCTTCTTCAATTTGTGGATCAAACTTGAGCCTATCACTTTCATTGATGAAGACTTGGGAACCAATTCCCAAGTTTTATTCTCCTCAAGAGCTTCAATTTCTTCTTCCATTGCATGCCTCCATTCTGATTTCTTCTTTGCTTCCTCAAATGTTGAATGTTCCTCTTGATTTATGTCCTATGCTAGATAGATTGAGTGTTTAGTGACTAGAGAAGTATCAAACCCATACCTTTTTGGTTTTCTTTTCTCCCTCATGGACCTTCATTGGAAATAATGTGATGATTCTGCCTCTTGTCCAAGTTCTTGCACTTTTGCTTTACCTTTAGACTTCCACATTTTGAGTTTTGCATACTGAGTTGCTTCATCATCATTTGAGATATCCTTTTCTTGAATTTTACGAGGATTATCCTTAACAAGTTTTGGAAAATCTTCTTCAAGATCATAAGGTAAGTTGACCTTTCTGCATGAATCTTCATACCAAGAACTATTCTCATCTAATACTACATCTCTACTCACCAAGAATCCTTTGGTTGTTATTGGTGCAAATTCCAAGCCTGCAAAATTGGATAAGGCATTTAAGAAACTATGTGAAAATTATTGAAAGATCACATAAACCATTTCTTATAATTTTTTTACCATTAACTATTGTAAAAGGCATTCGACTTGGAATAATCTTGTAAGTCCACATATCTCATGGCCTTTGGAGAACTAAAAGCTATGAATTTTATTTGGTAAATTCACTCCTAACTTAGAGGATTACGTTTAGGTGGAGCACCTATTTGAATTTCAAAATTCAAATTTGGAAAAGTCATCCCCATGATATGAGCTTTGACCCTGTAAAAGGATACCCTGAAGTGCTTCTCCTATTGTCCTTGGACCTAGCCCAATTTGCATCAGAATATAACTTTATATCTATGTTAGAAGTGAAGGGATAGAATAACCCCTCATTCATTGTATCCTTTAGGTACTTAAGCACCCTCTTTGTAGCTTCCATGTGTGGCTTCCTTGGTACATGCATGAATTGACTCAATGTACTCACAACATATGCAATATCCACTCTTGTAAAGGTAGAATAATTAAGACTACCCACAAGTTGTTGATACCCTGTAATATCATCAAGTGGTTCACCTTCATGTGAACTTAGCTTATGATTGATGTCCATAGGAATACCTACATCTTTAGTGTTCATTTTAAATTTGACCAACATATCATTTATGTGCTTCCTTTGTGTGATGAATATACTTGAATTTGTATACACAAGTTCTAAGCCAAGGAAATAAGTTAGCAACCCTAGATCATTGATTTTGAATTCCTTTATCAGTTGAGCCTTGAACTGCTTGATTCCTTCATAATCATTACCTATAATAATGATATCATCTACATAGACACACAAGTAGATGATCTCTAACTTATTCTTCTTCACAAACAAATAAGAGTCTGCGTTGCTTGCTACAAAGCCTTGGTCCTACAAATAGGTTGTGAAGAGAGATGGTGGATGCAATCCAAAGATGAGTAGGTGCTGCTACAACCAGCTTCACACCAGCCAACTGAGACTTCAGAGTTGATTAGTAGAGCCTTTAAGCTTCCTAAATCCACCAAAATATCAGCCAAGTACTTTGGAACATGTATCCCAAAAATTTAAGTCAAGACAGACAAGTTGCGAAATGACTAGCTCCCAAAAATTGATATTTTTGGACATACACCTGCTGGCAAAAATGAACAGCTGGTAGGAATTAGAAAACTTCCTTTTGGGCATAGCAAATAGACATAGCAATCTTCCCAATCCAAGTTAAAATACTTCAAATGATGGACTGAGCACTGAGAACAAGATTTATCAATTTCTGGAACATGCCCACCATTGTCGGGGCTCTGCAGAGATAGACCAATGAGAAGTAAAATGCAGATATCTCCAAAATTATAAATCCAATGACCTTGAAAATGTATAACTAAAAAATAGACAGTATGAGCTATCCAACGCACATTAAATCACTAAAAAGGGGTCACTAGAACTCGAGATATGACCTTCTGAAGGTACTACGCTGAGTGAGTATAGCAGAGAACAAAACAGAGAAGTGAATGATGATAAATGTATAAATTCATATATGATTACAACCACATTGGCAATGAATCTTTGTACAATGGGAGTAGAATGATAGAGCTATGGAGAAAGCTCTTCAATCTCTACAAAATGACATGAAGTGGTCACGTACAAGGCTTGCTAATCGCCTCTTCCTTCTTGCTCCTTTTATAGCTATTCTTGGAGGGAGTTTTGAATTCGAATTCAAATGGCTCCACCTAAAAGTGATCCCCAAAGTTAGGAGATATTCCCTCAGCTCAAAAAGTCGTGGGTTTTGGTAGTTAGAGCCACGAAATTGCTTTTACATCATGCAAGAGATAAGCCATCCTTTTCCTTTTTCCTTTTTTAATTATAAGAGATAAAAATGAACTCTTTTAGAAGAGGTGTTCACATGACTACTCATGTGACTTACAAATGAGGATGATATCAAATATATCAAGCATGTAGGCTTGGGTAAAATGCACCAGCAGCTCCCCCTCAAGCCTAACATGCTTGGCCTTCAAATAAGTCTTCAATTGTCCTTGGTTTCCTGCAAGCCAATCATCAACTTGAATCTACTTAATTTTGTACCATCAAGAGCTTTAGTTAACATGTCTGCACATTGCATATCTGTAGAGACATAGGATAGTTGAATATCCTTGCTCATAAGCTTCTCCCTTACATAATGGTAGTGGACTTCAATATGCTTGGTTCTAGCATGGTATACCGGATTAGCTGCTAGATGTAGTGGGCTTGTGTTGTCACCAAAAATATGAGGTGTTGAAGAATGAAGTCCAAGATCTGTGTACAAAGACTTTAACCACATGATTTCTTGAGTTGCATTAGCCAAACCTCTATATTCTGCTTTAGCAGAAGATAATGCCACGGTTGGTTGCTTCTTCGATGACCAACAAATGATGTTTGAACCTGCAAATGATATATACCCTGATGTGCTTCTTCTATCATCTTTAGATCAGGCCCAATCTGCATCTGAGTAGACCTTTAGCTCAATATCTGAAGTAAATGAATAAAACAAACCTTCATTCATGGTCCCCTTTAGGTACTTGAGGACTCTCTTGGCCGCTTCCATATGTGGTCTTCTCGGTTTATGCATAAACTGACTCAATATGCTAACACTATAGCATATATCCACCCTTGTGAGTGTTGCATAGTTCAAACTTCCAACCAAGCTTTGATAGCTTGTGATGTCTTCAATTGGCTCTCCTTCATAAGCACTAAGCTTATGATTTTGCTCCATAGGTGTACCTGCACACTTGGTATTTTCCATCTTGAACTTGACGAGCATGTTTTGTGTGATGTATATACCTGAATCTGTGTAGATCAACTCCAATCCAAGAAAATAAGTGAGTGGTCTGAGGTATCTTATTTTGAACTCCTCCTTCATTTGACTGTTTACCTGTTTGATTCCTTCAAGATCATTGCCTGTGATAATAATATCATCAATATACACACATAAATAGATCACTTCAGATCCATTCCTCTTTATGAACAAAGAGGTATCCGCCTTGCTAGCTTTGAATCCTTGGTCCTGCAAATAAGTCACCAATCTGAAATTCCAAGATCTTGGAGCTTGCTTCAATCCATACAAACCTTTCTTTAGTTTGCATACATAGTTAGGATGATGTGCATCCTCATATCCAGGAGGTTGTGCCATATACACTTCCTCAGAAATCCATCCATTCAAGAAAGCATTCTTTACATCAAGTTGATAAAGATTCCAATTTCTAGATGCAGTAAGACTAATGAGAACCCTAATTGTCGGCATTTTTGCAACATGAGGTAATCAATACCATGGGTTTGAGCAAACCCTTTAGCAACTAACCTTGCTTTGTGTCTATTTATACTTCCATCTGAATTCCTCTTGATTTTGTATATCCATCGAGATCCAATTACCTTCATAGATGGCTTCTTAGGTACAAGCTCCCAAGTGTCATTCTCCTTCAAGGCTTTCATTTCTTCATCCATTGCATCTCTCCAAGCTTTCTTGCTTTGTGCTTCTTCAAATGTGGTAGGTTTTTCATTGGTTGAATCCTTTGCAATGTAGATTGAGTGCTTCGTGACCAAAGAAGTATCATAACCAAACCTCTCTGGTTTCTTCTTCTCCCTTGAAGACCTTCTAAGTGGTTGATGTGAGCTCTCCGGTCCATATGTAGCATCCTGCATCTTTGCTTTGTTGGGGATGTAAGGGTCATGTGACCTTACTCCCATATTCATATATATACATCATATATAGAGCATTGCCTCAAGAGAGATCATTATGTGGGTTTAGAGGCTCCCACGCATGTCCGCGCGTCTCTCCTCTCTTCTCTCTCCCTCCATCTCCTCCTTCCTCCTCTTGTTCTGCACACCAAAGCCCTTCATTGGTATCAGAGCATGCTGAAGGCTGGTGTGCAAGAAGCTTCAATGGACGCTTAGGTCAGAAGAGGTAGAAGTCCAGGTCGGCATCTCTTGACATTAGTTCAATATTTCCACTGTAACTTGAGCTAGGAAACTCGGATTGATATGTTTTAAAGTTTTGTGCGTAGCTAACACAGAGAGCTACAATTTCACAGAAGGGTGCAGAACCTGGTTCGGACTTCTGAAGTGCCAAAAAGTCAAAAAACGCAGAGAATTATAGAAAGTGAATCTACATTGAGTAGGACAGCAGGTCGGTTTTTTTGTCATAACTTGAGTTCTACAGCTCAGAACGCGATGATTCAACTTGTTGCTCGTAGCTTGAAAAAATAGCTACAACTTTGTAGTAAAACTCAGATTCAGATTCTCAGTGCAAGGTCACCGAAACTGCAAAATACAGAGTAGTAGTGCTGCATGTGATAGTGAAATTGACAGCAGGTGCTTGTTTTGAGCATATCTTGAGCTACGCACGCCTGATTGAGGTGTTCTTTATGTCGTTACGTAGCCAAGAGTTAGATCTTGAAGTTTGCTGATGAGCAAAAGTTCAGATTCAGAGGTTAGCACCTCTGAAACAGCAAAACACAGAGCAGCACATTTTTGTCATAAGAACCCTAACTGCTCTTGGAGGTTGAATTTGCTTTGGAACTTCTTCGAGAGAGAAGTTTTGGTGTGCAAGCTCTTATTTTCAGAGCTTCAAAGCCTTGTACATGTATGATCATTGTGGTAGCTCCTCCATATGAGAGTAGAGCATGATCTTGTCACGTGTTTGACATGTAAGATGACATTGTGGTATACTCTTTCTGAGGTTTATGTCATCATGAGTTCGAACATGGATGTATAGTGGCATTGTGGTCTATATCTTGCTTATGCCACTTGGTTACGAATTTAATTACCGATTGAACATCTTTTATGAGAGATTGTTTGGATCTAGATTGGTACTTGTATCTTTGTTTTCTTTGCAGGTACAGGATCCAGATTGGAGCCTCAGTTACACGTTTGTTTGTCATCGTTATTAGCATTTGGTCATTGATTGATATGTATTTGCCAGTGTGATTCTTGGCATATGTGGATGGTGATTCCCACATGGTTATTTTTGTTATAGAGTCCATTTTACAGAGGAGATGCTGCCGAAATTTCACCAGCTTTTATGCTAGAAAGGAGCTCTAGTGGATCTTGAAGCTTGTGTGATAGCTTTGGATCATTATTTATCTCCATTCATTTGGACTTGGTCACAAGTTATTTGTGATAGGTTGGACCATCTTGCAGAATTAATTCTTGAGTGGGAGATACATCATCATTATATTGGCATGTATTGCTATTAGTTTTTGGCATATGTAGTTGCCATTGTCTTTGGTTGGATCAGTGACAGGTGGTGACAGATTAATCATTATTCTTTTGCTATTGGTTATCTTGTTTGATTGCTCAGTTTTTACAAGGGATACTCTGTCGAAATTTTCCCAGGATTCTTTCACATCTATTTGGTCACTTTGGAGACTTGGTGAGCAGGCTTATGCTCATGGTTTTATGTGCATGCTAGATGCATAGTTATGTGATAGGTGGTTCACATGGTTTTCTTCTCCACAGAGACATATGTGATGTGAGTTATGCATATGGATATGCATGTGTGATCCTATTGAGGATAGAGTATTGTTCGAGTCTCTTGTTACATTGCTAGTCTTGGATTACCAGCATGGTGTCTTCTCGATTTGATGGCACTGACTTTCCGAGATGGAAAGCTCAGATGTGGCATACATTGGTTCGTGCAGGGTTACACATGTATGTGCATAGAGATGCACAGAGGCCTCGTGACATGCCCGACCACGTATGGATGGATATGGATGCATTGGCAAGCTCCACTATCCGATTACAGCTTGTGGATTCTATATATGAGTGTGTTATGTATGAGGAGA
This sequence comes from Ceratopteris richardii, assembly GCA_020310875.1. Classification (NCBI taxonomy): domain Eukaryota; kingdom Viridiplantae; phylum Streptophyta; class Polypodiopsida; order Polypodiales; family Pteridaceae; genus Ceratopteris; species Ceratopteris richardii. The sequence goes on along the minus strand of CM035432.1, from coordinate 50,630,998 downwards.
CGAGTAGTGCATTATGGCAGAGACTACATGATATGTATGCGAGTCCATTGACTCATGTGAGACATAGATCACATCGACGACTTCGATGTTGGCATTGTGGTCATGAGAGCCATATTCGACGACGTTGCTTCAGGCGGATGCGACGACGACGTCAAAGATATACACGTGATGCAGGTCAGGTAGTGGTTTCAGGAGAGTCTATGGCAGTTGATTATGCCAGTGATGGTGATATCACTTTCTCCTATAGTTCATGTCATGATTCCTCTTGTTCATTGGATAACACACATATGGCTTGGTTGCTTGATGCATTAGCCATTTTTCATGTTACTCCACATCGTGAGTGGTTTTGTCGATTCTCAGGTGAGAGTCGTGGATGTGTGCACTTGCCTGATGGTACGATATATGACATTGAGGGTGCAGGAGATATATGCCTTATACTACTTAGTGGAGCATCACTTATACTCAGACATGTACGCTGTCGGGAAGATTTGCATCTTCCAGTTGATGACCAGAGAAAATGAAAACAACTTAATTGGTGAATTCTAAACCTCTTTTTCACTGTTGAACAATTGTTCTGGATTGAATTAACTACTTTTGAAGTGTTTGCAGGTACAAGAAATGATGAAGAAAATATGTTCAAATTAGGGTTTATCCTAATTACTCAATTAATGAGTATTTCATATTTATACATGCTTGAATCATGAGTATTTAACCCTAGGGTTGTCTAAGTTCACATGATTTTATGTTCATTGGGTTAATCAAAAGGGTCTCAAAAGATTCTAATGGGTTCATGCTAGGGTTTATTTAAGTGTTAAAGGATTAATGATAGGGTTTCAAGAAGAATTTTCAGGGTTTTATTGAATTTTAAGGGTTAAAATAATAGGTATTTAATTAAATTAATGTTTAAAAAGAGTATTTATGTATTAAAAATTAAAATATGATTTATTGAATTAATTTACTCATATGTGTGCATTTAAATACTAAGGTGCTAAGTAATTAAAAGCTTAACCTAAGCGTAAATTAAATGATTTATTTAACTAAGAAATATAGGTTAATTAAATTAAAATGATTAATTAAAAGGATAAATATCTAGTGGTCTATATGGATGCTAGAAAAAAGAATGGTATGTGAGTAATGTGGAATTAAAGTGAATTAAGGAATGGTCTAAAAGGAAGATGCACTTAAAGTGAAAAAGTTGGTTGACAGAAAAGAATGGTGAGAATTAATGAAAGAAAAAGAGAGGTGAAAGGAAGATGTGTGCATAAAGCTAATTAAAAGTGTGGTTGAGATGAGTGGGCAAAAGTGTGGTTGTAGATTAAAAGTACCAAACCAAAAGAGTGGATTAGGAAGGACTTGTGTATGTATTTAAATGTGTGTTGAGCTCAAGTTTTTCCTAATGTTTTTTTGCAGGTACTGTCTCCTGCTCTTTACTTTCTTCTGTTTTTCCCTCTTTCTCATTAGACCCTCCTCGTGCTCGGGATATTGAGCCGTCAGGTCACTGCTGTGTATTATGATTTTATTGTCCGGCTGGAAGCATGCCCATGCCTATTCCATGGCTTGGTCTGCGTCTCTGCAATAGTGTGTGTATGTGCGCGTATGTGATGTGTGTGTATGTACGCGTATGTGATGTATATGTGTAATGTGTGAATGTGTTATGTGTATGTGCGTGTTTGTGTTATGCACGTATGTGATGTGTACGTATCTGTGTATGTGATATGTGTGTATGTTATATATGTGTGTATGTGTTATGTGTATGTGATGTATGTGTATGTGATGTGTATGTGTGATGTGTATGTGTGATGTGTGTATGTGTGTATGTGACGTGTGTGTGTATGTGTGTATATGTGATGTATGTGTGTATGTGATGTGTGTGTGTTATGTGTGTATGTCTATGTGTGATGTGTGAAGTGTGTGTATATGTGTGTGTATGTGATATGTATGTGTATGTCTATGTGTGATGTGTGAAGTGTGTGTATATGTGTGTGTATGTGATATGTATGTGTGTATGTGATGTGTGTGTGTTATGTTTGTATGTCTGTGTGATGTGTGTGTGTGTGTTTGAGTGAGTTTTCCCCCCCCTCTCTCCTCTGTCTACAGCGCGCGACAGCGCGCAGCACACAGAGAGAGAGAGAGAGAGAGAGAGAGAGAGAGAGAGAGAGAGAGAGAGAGAGAGAGAGAGAGAGAGAGAGAGAGAGAGAGAGAGAGAGAGAGAGAGAGAGAGTTCTCCCTCTCTGGCACTGCACGCGGCAGCGCGCAGAGAGAGAGAGAGAGAGAGAGAGAGAGAGAGAGAGAGAGAGAGAGAGAGAGAGAGAGACAGAGAAGGGGAGAGAGAGAGAGAGAGAGAGAGAGAGAGAGAGAGAGAGAGTTCTCCCTCTCTGGCGCTGCACGCGGCAGCGCGCAGAGAGAGAGAGAGAGAGAGAGAGAGAGAGAGAGAGAGAGAGAGAGAGAGAGAGAGAGAGAGAGAGAGAGAGAGAGAGAGAGAGAGAGAGAGAGAGAGAGAGAGAAACACTCTCCCTCCCCTCCTCTGTCTGAGCGCGGCAGCGCGCAGACAGAGAAGGAGAGAGAGAGAGAGAGAGAGAGAGAGAGAGAGAGAGAGAGAGAGAGAGAGAGAGAGAGAGAGAGAGAGAGAGAGAGAGAGAGTTCTCCCTCTCTGGCGCTGCACGCGGCAGCGCGCAGAGAGAGAGAGAGAGAGAGAGAGAGAGAGAGAGAGAGAGAGAGAGAGAGAGAGAGAGAGAGAGAGAGAGAGAGAGAGAGAGAGAGAGAGAGAGAGAGAGAGAGAGAGAGAGAGAGAGAGAGAGAGAGAGAGAGAAACACTCTCCCTCCCCTCCTCTGTCTGAGCGCGGCAGCGCGCAGACAGAGAAGGAGAGAGAGAGAGAGAGAGAGAGAGAGAGAGAGAGAGAGAGAGGGGAAGAGAGAGAGAGAGAGAAGAGAGAGAGAGAGAGAGAGAGAGAGAGAGAGAGAGAGAGAGAGAGAGAGAGAGAGAGAGAGAGAGAAAGCAGAGAGAGAGAGAGAGGTGGAGAGAGAGAGATAGGTAGAGAGAGAGAGAGAGAGAGTATTACTTAATTTATAGTTAAGTAATTTCATAGTTAATTAATCTTATAAATAGTAATTATGTCTACATACACATAGTATATGCGAATGTGATATCAATATGAAAAAGAATTAGATGTATGTGTGAATGCATGTGCATGAATGCATCTAAGTGTGTGTGTGCATGAACATGATAAATATGAAGTGAGTTAATGCATATGTAGAAGTGCATAGAGTGTTTATGAAAAATATGAATGCTTAAAAACATGATATGCAATGCATAATTATGAGTCTACTTGTATGAATATATATGCATGATGACCGATGCATATGCATGAGATATCATGGATGTGCTTGGGTGTATGTGTATATATGAGAATGTATTAGCATATGTATGAGTACATGAATAGGTATGAGAGCATTTGTATGAGCATATGCATGAGCATGAGAATGGGTGCATGTGCATATTAGAAAATGTTTGTATGTTATTAGGAGCATGTCTATATATGAAAATGCATATGCATAATTGATGCAAGTGATAATGCATGTGTATGTATATGAGAATTAATGTATGTGTGCATAACAATGAGATTAGATGCATGTGTTAATGTGTGTGCATACATGCACTAATGATTGTATGCATGACAATAAGTGTTAGTGCATAGCAATTAGTGTTAATGCATGTGCATGATTATATGCATTCAGAAGTGAGAGTGATATGTGAGCATATGCATATTAGAAGTGTATATGCATGAATATGCATGAGAATAAGATACACACATGTATGCATAAACCTAGTGTGTATGCATGAGAAATGTATGCATGTAAGTGAATGTATTAGCAGAAGTGTGAATGTATGCATTAGAGTGCATGTAAATGCTTTAATGTATGCATGAGCATATGCATGAGTATTGAAGTGTATGAGAATGAATGAGAATATATGTGAATGTTGTATGTATATATGAATTATGTTTTGTAAGTTATACTTATGTTTTGCCTAATGTTTTTTTGCAGATTTGATTTATGAAGAATTGCAACCTCTTGGTGAACTGAAGCTATTGGCGAACTGGAGATACACATGTGACCTGAAGTTTGAAAAGCAGAGATTGTCCTTAGTTTGAAACTTTTATTAGCTTGTATAGGCTACCTTCATCAACTTTTGAATTGTTGTTTCCAAAACCAATAGAAGATAAAGAATCAATAAAAGCAGTCATAGTAGAAGAATCTTTGCACGATCTTAGAACAACTATAACTTTCCTTTCTACTGTGCCTCCTAGTGTTAGTGAAGAAAATGTTCCTCCAACTATTGATAGAAACGTAGAAACTATCCAAGAAGAAACAAACGAAACTATAAAAGATCAAATAGTTAGTGAAAAGATTATCCTACCTTCGTATTTTGATGCAGTTGAACTTTATAGGAACGCTTCACCTTACGGACCTTAGGAAAAGTTATACTTGTACCTCAGTTTGCTACAGACACCCTACGTGTGCCGAACGATTTAGGCGGATGACTTGATCCACCATCCGAGCATCTCTCACGACCCGACAACGCTATGTGCCTTCATTCCCTATGAGCTTGATTTCAGTTAGCCAGTTACAGGAGAGCAGATGTTATGCATTCTTTGGTGAGCATCATTTTCAGTTGCAATTGGGACAGCTTATGCTTCTCAGAGGTGCTAGGATTGGGCACAAGTATCCACTGCAGGTACTTGATGTGAGAGACAGTCTCGTCTCAGTGGGAGTTCAGCCTTATGTGCGATCTGAGACTCGTCATGTCTCATTTTGTCTACCTAGAGATAGGTGTATTGACATTCATGATGCACATGTATGGCAGGATTCAGATGCTCAGATGGATGCAGATATAGAGCATGTTTTGGATGCTGATGATGCTTATGTAGAGCATGCTTTTATTGATCATATGGATGATCTTACAGAGCACACTTTGGATGATCATCTAGATGCTTTAGAGTGTGATGTGGATGCTCATGTAGAGCATTATGATGATACTCAGTTAGAGTGTGATCATCACTTTGACCTTGGTGTTGATGTTGTGCAACTAGCTCATATGGAGCATGATGATACACTTGGTGTGGTAGAGCAGGATAGCTCTTATGATACACAGTGTATGCCAGAGCATACTAGCTCTCAGGATGCACAGCTAGATACATCCTTGGTTACGAGCATGGCTGATTTAGATGCTGAGGAGTCAGCAGTTATGCAGTCATTCTTGGATTCGCTCATGCCAGATGTTGACACAGATGTGTCAAGACATGTTGATCTTGATGATGGTGCTTTGGATGACTTGGATACAGGCATGGCCGACATACTTAGGTTAGCCAGGATAGCACATGTTTCGTCAGCATTTGAGAGTCTAATGTACGAGTTGTTATGCTCGAGACCAGACATTGCAGTTGCTATTGGAGCATTTGCACTTGGAGTTGTCAGTCGTTCGATGATTGACATAGGCATAGAGCGAGTGGGAGCCTTGCAGGAACTTCATCAGTTCTTGCATCAGTCATATGTGAGCTCGACTCTTATCGATACGAGTCTAGAGCAGTTTGAGGTGCATGGATACACCTTGTTTGAGGCAGTTGGTGTAGGCTGATCTGGTATGGGTAGAGATCCGGACTCTTCCTGTACATTATTGTATAGTCCTACATCATTCTTTGTATATTTTTCCACTTATGGTCACATTGACCCTTAAGTGGGAGATTGTTGGGGATGTAAGGGTCATGTGACCTTACTCCCATATTCATATATATACATCATATATAGAGCATTGCCTCAAGAGAGATCATTATGTGGGTTTGGAGGCTCCCACGCATGTCCGCGCGTCTCTCCTCTCTTCTCTCTCCCTCCATCTCCTCCTTCCTCCTCTCGTTCTGCACACCAAAGCCCTTCATGCTTTACCTTTGTTCTTCCATAGCTTTAGTCTTTCCAAGTCTTCTAGGTCAATCTCCGAATCACTTTCTTCAATTTGCTTTGGCTCCTTTGGTTGAAGTGATGGAAAATCTTCATCCAAGTCATATGGCAGCTTCACTTTCCTGTCATCATCAAACCATGATTTGTTTTCATAAAAAATTACATCTCTACTCACAGAAAATCCTTTATTGGTTGGATTGTACAATCTATATCCTTTTTGGTTTTGGTCATAACCAATAAATACACACTTCTCTGCCTTGGGATCCAATTTCCCTCTTACTTGAGAAGGAATGTGAGCATAGGCTAAGCATCCAAAGATTTTGCAATGCTCTAGACTAGGTCTTCTTCCATTCCACACTTCATATGGAGTGGTTCCATCTAGTGACTTAGATGGAAGTCTATTTATGAGATATGTGGCTGTAGACACAACCTCTGCCCATAGGTAGTTTGGCAATCCCTTTTCGTTGAGCATGGACCTTGCAGCTTCGACAATAGCTATGTTCCTCCTCTCTGCTACACCATTGAGTTCGGGTGTATACCTTGTAGTGACTTCCCTTTTAATGCCTCTTTCATGCAAGAAGGCATCAAATTCAGAAGAGAAGTATTCTCCTCCACCATCTGATCTGAGTCGTTTCAAAGTCCTACCTGTTTGGTTTTCAACAAGAGCAATATACTTCTTAAAGCAATTAAACACTTCATCCTTGTGCTTCATGAAAAACAGAATGTTCCACCTGCTACAATCATCTATGAAAGACACATAATATCTTGAGCCTGATATAGATGGCTCCTTACTTGGACCCCACACATCCGTGTGCACTAGATCCAAAGGATTTTGATACATATATCCTTTCTTATTGAAAGGTTGTCTATGAGCCTTGCCGAGTTGACAAGCTTCACACTTATAAATCATGTGTTGCCTTGTGATATTAGGCAAACCAAGTACACTTTGGTCCTTGCAAATTTGTTTGAGTGTCCTCTCACCAATGTGAGCAAGCCTTTTGTGCCATATCTCCAACTCTGTTAGAGTTTGAGATCCATAGCTAAACAAAGCTATGTTCTTTGTATCTTCCACTTCAAAAGTGAAAAGCCTTCCTGTCTTTTCTCCTTTGGCAATCCTTCGAAAGCCTTGCCTTGGGTCTTCAACATATGCTCCAAATCGTAGGGACATACAAGACTTTGCTTAAGAGGTTCATATTCCCATCTGATGTCTTCACATTACCTATCTTCTCCACTGAGTGCTTTGTGTCATCTCCTGTCTGCACTTCATGATTGTTATGAGGATCTTCCAAATCAGAAAGTAAAGCCACATTTCCTGCTACATGGTTCGAGCATCCCGAATCAATGTAAAATATGTGATCATCATCCTTACCCTTCTTCGCTGATAGATTCATAATCAATAATGAATCTTCTTGACTTTGGTCCTCTGCATAGTTATTGTAATCTCTTCTTCCTCTATGGCCACTTTGATAGTTGTTGGTGTTGTTGTAATTGTTGTTGTAGTAGTTGTTGTTGTTGTAGCCTCCATTGTATCTACCTCTATTTGATCCATAGCCACCTCTATTGAATCCTCTTCCTCTTGAGTTCCTCGGGTTCCTGAAGCATTCTTCAGTAGTATGGTTAGATAAGCCACATATGTTGCAAGGTTGAGATGATTGGAATCTCCCCCTGCCTTGCTTTCCACCTCTGCCTCTTCCTCTAGCTCTTCCTCTACCTGCAAAGTTTGCTTGGAAAGAGCTTCCTTCATCTTCATTCTTCCTATTCTTTGACTTGTCCTTGACCTTAGCTTTATCAGAATATAAGGTAGAAGTTTGATTACCTCTTGAGGACTCATCACCTTTGCTAATCTTTGCTTCATGAGTGAAGAGTTGGCCCATGAGTGTGTTGAGGTCGGGTACATGCATATCCATGTATAAATCCATGGCTGTTGTGAATGACTCCCACTTGTCGTCTACTTTGATTCCATTCATGATTTGTCTTATGATTTGATCCTCTTCAATTACCTCTCCAATGCTTCCAAGTTGGTCGGAAATCTCCTTCATCTTTGTGACATAATCAGTCACATTTTGCTTCGGGCTTTTCTTCATTGTTGTGAACTCCATCCACAATTGGTTCTTCCTTGCTCGAGTGTTGGAAGAGAAGAAAGAAGCAAGTGCATTCCAGGTCTCTCTTGATGTCTTGCATCCCTTGACATGAGGTAAAAGAAAATCAGAGATTGAGTTTAGAATATAGGACCTTGCAAGTGCATCCTTCGAACACCAATTCGAAAGTCCTTCCACTTCTTCATGTGATGGTTGCCCTTTGTTCCTCATGGTTGGCATTGCTTCATCTCTGGATATGAATCCATATAGATTCCTCCCTTGAAGGTAAGCCTCCATCCTTAGAGACCATGTCGGGTAGTTTTTTCGATCCAATTTGTCAATTGTTGATGGAAATCCATCTCCCATGTTGCTTGACTATGCTCTGATACCACTATGAAGAGAGATGGTGGATGCAATCCAAAGATGAGTAGGTGTTGCTACAACCAACTTCACACCAGCCAACTGACACTTCAGAGTTGATTAGTAGAGCCTTCAAGCTTCCTAAATCCACCAAAATATCAGCCAAGTACTTTGGAACATGTATCCTAAAAATTTAAGTCAAGATAGACAAGTTGCGAAATGACTAGCTCCCAAAAATTGCTATTTTTGGACATACACCTGCTGGAAAAAATGAATAGTTCTCTCAACCTGGTAGGAGTTAGAAAACTTCCTTTTGGGCATAGCAAATAGACTTAGCAAGCTTCCCAATCCAAGTTAAAAAACTTCAAATGATGGACTGAGCACTGAGAACAAGATTTATCAATTTCTCGAACATGCCCACCATTCTCAGGGCTCTGTAGAGATAGACTAGTGAGTAGTAAAATGCAGATATCTCCAAAATTATAAATCCAATGACCTTGGAAATTTATAACTAGAAAAAAGACAGTATGAGCTATCCAACACACATTAAATAACTGAAAAAGGATCAGTAGAACTCGAGATATGACCTTCTGAAGGTACTACTCTGAGTGAGTATAGTAGAGAACAAAACAGAGAAGTGAATGATGATAAATGTATACATTTATATATGATTACAACCACATTGGCAATGAATCTTTGCAAAATTGGAGTAGAATGATAGAGCTATGGAGTAAGCTCTTCAATCTCTACAAAATGACATGAAGTGGTCACGTACAAGGCTTGCTAATCGCCTCTTCCTTCTTGCTCCTTTTATAGCTATTCTTGGAGGGAGTTTTGAATTCGAATTCGAATGGCTCCACCTAAAAGTGATCCCCAAAGTTAGGAGATATTCCCTCAGCTCAAAAAGTTGTGGGTTTTGGTAGTTAGAGCCACGAAATTGCTTTTACATCATGCATGAGGTAAGCCATCCTTTTCCTTTTTCCCTTTTTAATTACAAGAGATAAAAATGAACTCTTTTACAAGAGGTGTTCACATGACTACTCATGTGACTTACAAATGAGGATGATATCAAATATATCAAGCATATAGGCTTGGGTAAAATGCACCAACATAGGTAACAAGTATATGGTTCCAAGCGCTAGGGGCTTGCTTGAGACCATAAATTGTTTTTCTTAGCGTGCATACATAACCTGATTTTTCCTCATCTTCAAATCCTGGTGGTTGTGCCATATATACTTCTTTTGATATCCAACCATTCAAAAAAGCATTCTTGACATCTAACTGATATAAATTCCAATTTTTGGATGCAACAAGACTTACCAATACCCTGATTGTTGGCATCTTTGCCACATGTGAAAATGTTTCTTCATAATCTACTCCATGTGTTTTGGAAAACCCTTTTGCCACTAGTCTTGCCTTGTACCTGTTTATATAATCATCAGAGTTCTTTTTAACTTTATATATCCACCTTGAACCAATTACCTTCATATTTGGTTTCTTGGGAACGAGGTCAAAAGTGTGATTCTCCTGCAATGCTTCCACTTCTTCCTGCATAGCATCTATCCACTCTTTCTTCTTCTTATCCTCTTCAAATGAAGAAGCCTCCTTTGCCATTGAATGTTTAGTGATGCACACAGAGTGCTTTGTGACTAAGGATGTATCATATCCATACCTTATGGGCTTCTTACTTTCTTTTTGTGACCTTCTTAAAGCTTGATTGGAAGACTCGGGTAGATCCTCTAATTGCTTATGTTTTCACTTGCCTCTTGACTTCCAAGCTTTGAAATCAACATGCTCCTCATCTTTTGAGTTGATGTCCTCTACTTGGTGTTGGTATTCTTGAGTTAGGGTTGGAAAACCATTTTCCATGTCATATGGTAGTTTAACTTTCCTGATCTTCTTCAAACCAAGAGTTATTTTCATCAAAGACTACATCCCTACTAACTATGAATGCCTTGCTAGTGGGATTATAAAGTCTATAGACCTTTTGGTTATGATCATACCCGATAAATATGCACTTCTCAGCCTTAGGGTCAAGTTTCCCTCTTATTTGTGATGGGATGTGTGCATAGGCAATGCACCCAAATATCTTGCAATGATCTAATGAGCCTCTCCTGCCATCCCAAGCTTCATATGGTGCCACGCCATCCAATGACTTGGATGGACGCCTGTTAACCAAATAGGTAGCTATAGAAATAGCCTTTGCCCACAAATAATTAGGTAATTTGTTCTCATTTAACATAGACCTAAGTGCTTCAACAATCAACCTGTTCCTTCTCTCTGCCACTCCATTCAATTCAGGACTATACCTAGTTGTTACTTCCCTCTTTATGCCTTTGTTTTGTAGGAATAAATCAAACTCATGTGAAAAGTACTCACGACCTCCATCAAACCTGATTCTCTTCAAGCTTCTCCCTGTTTGGTTTTCCACTAATCTAAAGTATTTCTTAAAACATGTGAACACCTCATCCTTATGCTTCATAAAATAGAGAATTGTCCACCTACTGTAATCATCAATAAAAGAGACATAGTACCTTGATCGTGAGATGGATGGATCTTTGCTAGGACCCCACACATCAATGTGTACAAGCTCCAAATAATCTTCATGGATGTATCTTTTCCTGTTAAATGGTTGCCTATGAGCTTTGCCAAATTGGCAAGCTCCACATTTGTAGATCGTCTGTTGCTTGGTCACATTAGCAATCCCAAGTACACTTTGATCCGTGCAAATTTGCTTCAAAGTTCTCTCTCCAATGTGCCCTAGCCTCTTGTGCCATATTTCCAACTCAGTAAGGGTTTGGTTTCTACTATTGAATAGTGCTATGTTCCTTGTGTCTTCAATTTCAAAAGTAAAAAATCTACCTGACTTCTCACCTTTGGCTATCCTTTTGAATCCTTGTTGGGGGTCTTCCACATATGTGTGAAGAGATGGATTTGTAGTTGATGAAGATGAAGTGGTGCTGAAAAAACTTTGCATTACACCAGCCAAATGAAATCCAGATATGTGTTGTGGGCCCTTTTAGCTTGCCAAGGGATGTATTAGACACCCTATGTACCTTGGAAGATCACTCTCAAAAAGATAGATCAAAATAGATAAGTTGGAGTTAGCTCGGACATAAAGAACTTGCTATTTTGGTTCATTCACATGTCCAGTGTTTTGCATAATTCTTTGAGCACAGCAGTAGTTAGCTTAATTCCTTTTGGGGAAGTCTAGTTAACTTAAAGAGCTAACTTTCAAGAGCAGTCTCATAAAAAATAATGAACCACACACTGAGAATGATATTTAACAAGTGATGACATCATCTCGATTTTCACAGGCTGCTACAGTAATGAGACCAGTGAGCAGAGAAATTAATGTAACTCAAGATTTAAGAATCTAGTTGTTGGGGGATTCTTAGACAAGAAGGGATTTGAGTGTTTGTAAGAGAAGGGGGGAAGACCAAAAGAGAAAATACACACTAGAAGCCTCTGTCGATTGATTACAGTAAGACAAATACAAGGTTGAAGCACAATACAAATAATGCTTCTGTGCAAAATCCCATAGAGTGCTCAATTACAAGATACCAAATACCCAAGGGACTTGTTGTTGCCGGCCTCCTCTGCACCAAACCTCCACCTTCCACAAGCCTGCTCTTGTGCACACCTTGCACCAAGCTTCCACTAAGGGGGTCGGCACGCGCACATTTCAGTAAGACCTTGAGATCCTTGGGGGACAAGCTTAGCACTCCTCTAAACACTTCCTTGGTCCTCTTCATGCACACCTTGCACTTCACTTCTCTGTGTCGCACACTGTGTGTCTCTTGCACTTCTCTCTCTTCCTCCACTTAGACTATGCTCACTCTTCCTTACTCTTAGAATGGTCCAAGAATGATCCTTGCCTTGATTTGAGGGTGTTGATTCACGTACGCTCCTAACTGCAAGAGTATCTTGGTGCTCACCTTGATGTCCCAAGATTGTCTTCACAAGTGGCATCCAACGACTCCCTGTTTTGTCCTATAGTGACTTTAGACTAAAACCAAAAATTTTAATTGGGGGGCCATACTTTCACTTTTGCGTACGCTGCCGCTTCATATACCTTTAGATTATCCTTTTAACTCTTCACTTTTTCACATAGCAGAGGGTTCACCTGAACCTTCCAAAACACTTTAAAAACACTTTGAACCATAGGGAAATTAGAGAAAATACCTCTGCAACCTGCAACCCACTTTCTTCAATTTACCCTTTGTGGACAATTAATTGTGCACTAACTGTGCACTTTGACACCTGCACCTTAGCACTTTGACTTTGCATCCATTGACTTTGACCTTGACTTTGTTGACTTTGATCCATTTGACTTTGACCTTTTGACTTTGATTGTAGTTGACTTTGACTATAGTTGAATTTGAATGTAGTTGACTTTGACCAATATGACTTTGATGGGCTCAACAGTTGCCCACCACCTAATGTGCTCTCCGTCCCGGAGAGCTACAGCCAAAACTCTGAGCATATAGGACACCATGATTATGGAGCAGCAAAATCTTGAAGAGGACCCTTGAGCAACAACCAATTCCACCAAAAGCAGTATAGAACAAGCACCAGAGAAGAACCAAAAGTTGGATTTTTCCATGGAAAAGCAAAGGGGGGCAATGGGAGGGTAGAATGGAGGTGGAGGGTAGGGCTGAGGGGCGGAGATGGAAGGGGTTGGGAGGGGTAAGGATGCAGCTAGGCAGATAAGGAAAGGGAGGGATAGGGGTTGTGATCATGGGGTCCGGAGAGGGGGGGGCCTTTTTCTTATAAATTGGAAAATTATCCAAAATAGAGAAAATCGGAGAAAAAATCCAAAAAAAAGCCAAAAAAATCTGAAAAAAATCTTATAAAATTTTCTACAGTCCTATGCCCAATTTCAGTACTCAAAAACCACAAAGAGCTTCCTTTATTCCTCCTACTTGGCCAGAAAATGACATCGGAAAAGGATAAAAAATGCTAAAATAAATGCTAAAAATGCTAGAAAAATTTCAAAAAATGCCCAGAAATTGTACTTTTGCAGAGGTTATGAAATGTCTTCTAGGTTTGCTAAAAACTCAAGGAACAAACATGAAATTGATAAAGAAAACTACTAAAACTCAGCAAAATGAGATGAGAAAGCTATGTACATCTTGGACAGATTTTGCAGTTCCAGGTGATCCATACTTCTTCAAGTGTGTTGATGGTAGGCCTTGAGCCTTAATATGTTGACTAGTGGCAAGGCCTCTCCTTTCAGCGTCTCTAACTCCACAACACCCCAATTCAGCATTGTTTTGACTCGATAAGGTCCTTCCCAGTAGAAGAATCTCCTCCACTTTATGTAGTGCCCCAAGCCTCTGAGAGACATCACAATCTTTCTTTCCCTGCATGAATGCTATTTTAGGTGATCTATGTAAAAATTCAAAGGGCTCAATTGGCAATATGCCATAAACCAGTTGGAATGGAGAGTATCCCGTGGCATCTTTGTAAGCTAGCCTGTATGCCCATAGGGTACCTTGATAAGCAATGCCCAAGGAAGTAGGCTGTAAAAAACATTCCTTCCTTAACATGGAAATTAATACCTTATTGGTTGATTCAACCTATCCATTGGCTCTTGGATATTAGGCACAAGAGGTCCTATGTAGGATTCTATACCTGTTGAAAATTTCCTGTAGTACCTTATTCACAAAATGAGTACCCTGGTCTGTACAAATTTCAAGTGGACATCCAAACCTGCAAATGATGCTACTGTAAATGAAATCAGCCATAGTTTGGGCAGTGCAGTCAGGTGATGCAATAACTTCAGCCCATTTCGTCGCATAGTCTGTGGCTATCAGTAAATACTTCTCTCTTTTAGGAATCGACGGAGGGTAGATGGGCCTTACAAAATCTAGCCCCCACTTCTCAAATGGTTGCCAGGAAGTGGAAACAATCAAGGGGTTATGCCTCTGCTTTGTTGGCTTAGGTCCACACCTCTCGCAAACGTCACATGCCTTTCCCTATTCATCTGCGTCCTTAAATAGTGTAGGCCACCATAGACTAGCATCCAGTATCCTCTGACTCATGATATGCCGTGGAAGGTGCCCACCACCTGTTCCTTCATGTGCAGATTGAAGGACTTCCCTCACTTCTTCTTCTTCCAAGCACTTCCTAAGCCTGTCATCCTTTCCTTGTCTATTCCATCAACCGGAGGGATTCTATGCTCTCCATAATTTGTAGGTACTCCTTCTAAGTCTTTATAATGCCAGGCAAAAACATCTGTATAATGGGTCAAGAATGATCTTACCTTTTCAAGGAGCCCTTGGTGGTTCCACAACCAAGTGGCCACCAAAACTGGCTGATTATTGTCTTGAGTGCCTAATTGTATTTCTTTGACAGGATTTCTCTCTACCATATTATCTTCATTATCATCTCTGTCCTTGTCTTCTTCCACTAGCTTTTCGTGCATTGCTTCATAAGCAGGGGTATTTTGGATTTCAATGTGTTCCTCCTTGTCCTGCATCCATCCTGCAGGTATTTCTTGAATTGGGAAAGAATACTCTTCACTAGAATCTTTTACCTTGCCTTTAGACTTAGTAACTTCCGTATCTGTAGTTGCCATATCCTCCTCCAAGTTCTATTTGAGGGGTGTCTTCCTGCCCCTTCTGTGGTCTATGATGAGCTCTCCCAATCCATCAACCTGGACTTTTTCCTCATCTTCATCATAACCTTTAGGCGTGCAAGAACTATTAAGAAAAATTCCAAAACAAGAGGAAGAGTTGCGTGCTTGGAGCCAATTTAGAATATCCTCTTCTTCCTTGAAATCTATTTGGGGTTGATCCTCTGATTCTGGCTCCATGCAAATGCCAACTGTTTGAATCATGCTGGTGTTTCCTTGATTATCTGGGCCCTCTTCTAAATGAATATGTGTCATCTCTTGCCCTTTCTTTTGTACCTACATAGTGTCCTTGCCCCAATCATGAATAACACTTGCATGCCTCAGCCATGGTCTTCCAATTAAGAGGGGAAATCCTCCTTCAACCTAGGGCAATCTTAAAACCACAAAATCCAGAATGAATAGATTACCTTGTACTTCAAGTGGAACTTTTGGGATCACTCCCAAGGGCCTTACTTTGCTCTGATCTGCCAAAGTAACAGTGAAATTTGCAGGCCTTGAAGGGTGGAGTCCAATCTTTTCCATCGTATGTTCAGACATCAAGTTAATGCCAGAACCACCATCCACAATAACTCCTTGAAATTTATGACCTTTCATGGATACTGTCAGCCGAGGACTTTTATAATCTATAAGGGGTGCATCCCCTACACTTTTACCTTTAGGTATAACAACAGTCTTTGCCACCAAACTTGTAGTGGAAGCTTCATCAATTATCTGCAATATTTCTAACCTGAATTTCCCATCCATCTTTATTAAATAAAAAATACTAACCTCCTTTTTCATGGATTTGAGAAGCTTTGAAGCCTCTGATTCCTTAAGAGCGTGGGCTCCAATTGACTTACCAAATTCCTCCTGAGCCTTGTTGAATGCATTCCCAATGGCATCACTGGTACATATGGGATCTCGTTTTTGCCTTGTATCTGCACATGCAGTGGCCTTGTCTTCAGATGTCTCTTTGTCTTTGTTCAATCCATCAATTCTTGAATGTTGAGCTATATCTACATGAGCTTTTCCTTTATTTCTTGTCTTCACTGTAAAAGATTGTATTTCTTCTAACTGCACCACCTTGGTAGATGGTGATGGCTCATTGACCTGATGTAACATTTCTTCTTTGTGTACAGAAATCATTTGAATATGGGGCCCGGATGAAGAGGCTTGATTCTTAGGACAACAATTTGTATAGTGGTCTCTGGCCTCTGGGCAATTTCTGCAAGGGGGGGCATTTTCTGGTAGAGTGCACCTACTTTGATAGTGCCCACATTCCCCACATCTGAAACAAATGATTCGCCTTCTAGGCCCATTTGCAAAGTTATTCCTCTGTCTAGGGTTGTAAGTGTTACCTTGATTGGGTGCCGCCGCCATTACAGTTGCTCGTGGTAGAGGTCCTCCTTATGTCCAGTATGTTGTTGTAGGTGTTCCCCTTGATTGGCATTCCTAGGCCTCATGACCAGCTTTCCTGCATAATTGGCAAGTAACACTTAACAGAGGACATTCACTTACTACATGCCCTTGCTTGCTACACATGGAACACCAAAGTCCACTCTTGATGCCACCTCCTTTGAGTTCTTGCAACTCTTGTCATAGCTGAGCCAACTCCTCTGCTTGGGCCTCATCCTCCTTTTGGAGCTTTAGTGCTTCAATCTCCCTTCTCAACTGAGTTACAACATTCTCCTCCTCTCTCTGGGGCTGATTTCTTTTTAAGCCCTCCAGCTCCTTCCTTAGCTGGATTACTGGATCCTCCATTTCTGTGGAATATGGTAGTTGGGAAGAAGTTGCTCCATACTGTTGCCTTATCTGCTCCAATCGTGTAGCCGTGTTGATGAACTCTTCTATGGAGGCTGTAGGTAACACTAGTTCCTTTATTTTGCATTGTGTGGCCACTGGTAGGGGCTTGGCTAACCATTTCTTAACAAAAAAATCATGTGGTGGATTTGGCAATTTAGCCATTAGTGCCTTGGCCCTAGTCAAAAACTCTGGGAACTTTTCACCTAGACCCAATCTTAAATTTACTATGATGATCTCTGCAGTATTCACATGATGGAATTGATTTTTAAATGCATCTTTCATCAAATCCCAAGTTGTAAAATGGTTCTCAGCAAATTGGCTGAACCATTTATCTGCTAATCCTTCTAATGTGGCCAGGAAGAGTATCAAAAAGGCATCCTCCCTACCCATTAAACCTCTAGTCTTGCATAGTGCCAAAAATCTTCTAATGTGCTCATCTGGATCCTGCTGAGCTAGGCCTTTGAAAGAAGGAAATTTTATATTTAATCTTGAGAGTAAGGTTTCCAAGTCTACCTGTCCCGCCATGCTCTTTACTGATGAGGTTGAAGATAGTGGACTGGAGGATCTTCTAACAACCTTCCTTCTTGTTTGCTTGCAGGTGACCCTCAATGTTTGGGACCGGGTCACGGTCATGAGCTGTTCATAGTCCACTTAATATGAGACACTTGATAAAAATATATACCTCTTAGTCCACTGGAGTAGTACTGTCGACACTGGAATATTGCTCTCCAACTGCAATATATCTTCTCCTATGCTCAAATCTCCTTGGAGGTCCCACCGTGCGTGCCAAGTTTTGTTGGGGGTTTCTTAGACAAGAAGGGATTTGAGTGTTTGTAAGAGAAGAGGGGAAGACCAAAAGAGAAAATACACACTGGAAGCCTCTGTCGATTGATTACAGTAAGACAAATACAAAATTGAAGCACAATACAACTAATGCTTTTGTGCAAAATCCCACAGAGTGCTCAATTACAAGATACCAAATACCCAAGGGACTTGTTGCTGTCGGCCTCCTCTGCACCAAACCTCCACCTTCCACAAGCCTGCTCTTGTGCACACCTTGCACCAAGCTTCCACTAAGGGGGGAGGGATGGATACCTTCTGTCGGCGCACGCACACTTCAGTAAGACCTTGAGATCCTTGGGGGACAAGCTTAGCACTCCTCTGCACACTTCCTTGGTCCTCTTCATGCACACCTTGCACTTCACTTCTCTGCGTCGCACACTGTGTGTCTCTTGAACTTCTCTCTCTTCCTCCACTTAGACTATGCTCACTCTTGCTTACTCTTAGAATGGTCCAAGAATGGTCCTTGCCTTGATTTGAGGGTGTCGATTCACGTACGCTACTAATTGCAAGAGTATCTTGGTGCTCACTTTGATGTCCCAATATTGTCTTCACAAGTGGCATCCAACGACTCCTTGTTTTGTCCTATATTGACTTTAGACTAAAACCAAAACGTTTAATTGGGGGGCCATACTTTCACTTCTGCGTACGCTGCCGCTTCACATACCTTCACATTTTCCTTTTAACTCTTCACTTTTGCACATAAGAGAGGGTTCACCTGAACCTTCCAAAACACTTTGAACCTTAGGGAAATTAGAGAAAATACCTCTGCAACCGGCAACCCACTTTCTCCAATTTACCCTTTGTGGACAATTAATTGTGCACTACCTGTGCACTTTGACACCTACACCTTAGCACTTTGACTTTGCACCCATTGACTTTGACCTTGACTTTGTTGACTTTGACCTATTTGACTTTGATCTTTTGACTTTGACTGCAATTGACTTTGATTGTAGTTGACTTTGACCAATATGACTTTGATGGGCTCAACACTAGTCATTATGCCAAATTTATACCTTTCTACTAGAAAGTATGCGGAATCCAACACGCTTTAAATCATTGAATTTGGGTAAGTGCACACTGAGAAACAACTCTCACAAGATGAGTAAAAAAGTCGCGTACCTGACAGAGAAGTGAAAATGAACAGACAGGGTTGACTTCAACTAAACATAAATGAAGATTGAAACATGTAAATGAAATCCAACTTGGTGAGCATATAGTACTCTTATAGAGCTAACTTTACCAAGTTAAATCACTGAAAAGGATGCACCAAGCTGAGAGAAACCATCTCTACAATATGACTGAGAAAACTGAGAGATATGGTAGTGAGTAGTACACTTCACAAGAACATGGAAATATGAACTCAAATGATCATGAAAATGAAAGTATATTGATTGTACAATACAATGGACTTACTGATTCATATGTGTGCCTTAGAATCACACCTTGATATGGCATAAAGCTCAGCTCTTCGAGGTCTTCTCTGAGGTCTCTCTAACCATGACTAAAGCTGCCATCTATTTATAGTTGAGCTTGGGAGGCTAACTTCCCTCAATCACTCTCCAATCAATTAGTGATTGATTTGATTCTCTATCCACCACAAATCTCAAATTCGTGGCTACTCTTTCCCTTTTTGATCAAGTGGACTCAACAACTTAAGATTCTTTCACTTCTACATTAAGTAAAGTCTTCAAAAGTTACAAGAGGTAGTTCAAAAGTGAACTTTACATTGTCTTCATTTTAAGGCTTCTTCTTTGAATTTGTGGGACTCATGCCAATACTTAGGCTTGTCATAGACTTGCTCCAACAGCTCCCCCTCAAGCCAAGTATGCTTGAGGTCTTCAATCTTCCAAGATTACCTGCAAACCAATCATGGCTTTGAATTTGCAAAGCTTTGTACCATCCAATGCTTTGGTTAGAATATCTGCACATTGTTGATGAGTGGATACATATGATATTTGAATTTCCTTGCTCACAATCTTCTCTCTTACGTAGTGATAATGAACTTCAATATGTTTAGTCCTTGCATGAAAAATTGGATTAGTAGCTAAGTGAATAGAACTCATATTGTCACCAAAAATAGTTGGAGTTCCAAACTCCAATCCAAGATCTTTGAATAATGTCTTCATCCACATAGCTTCTTTTGTAGCTTTGAACGTGCAAAGGTAAGATAACTTGAAGTGCTACTTCTATCTTCCTTGGAGCCAGCCCATTCTGCATCAAAAAATAGTGTCAACCCTAAATCAGATACATAAGGATAATAAAGTCCTTCATTTATGGTTCCTTGAGATATTTGAGTATCCTCTTAGCAACATCCATGTGTGGTTTCCTTGGTGTGTGCATGAATTGACTTAGCGCACTCACACTATAGCATATATCTACCCTTGTGAATGTGGCATAGTTGAGACTACCCATAAGGCTTTGATATGATGTGATATCCTCTATGAGTTCACCTTCATGTGAGCTCAATTTATGGTTGACCTCCATTGGAGTACCTGTAATTTTACAATCCTCCATCTTGAATTTTGCTAACATATCCTTGATATACTTCCTTTGAGAGAGAAATAAACCACGATGTTTGTAGACATCTTCCAAACCTAGGAAGTAGGTAAGTGAACCCAAATCACTTATCTTGAACTCTTCTCTCATCTTATCTTTGATCTTCTTCATAGCATCTACATCATTTCTTGTCAATATAATATCATCTACATATACAAATAGGTAGATGATCTCACAATTACTCTTTTTAATAAAGAGTGAAGTATTTGCCTTGCTTGGTTGAAAGCTTTTTTCCTGCAAGAATGAAACAAGCCTGAAATTCCAAGCTCTTGGGGCTTGCTTGAGACCATACAATGCTTTGTTAAGTTTACACACATAATCAGGATAAACTTGATTCTCAAAACCAGGTGGTTGTGCCATATATACCTCTTCTGTTATCCAACCATTCAAGAATGCATTCTTTACATCTAGTTGAAGTATCTTTCAATTCTTGGAAGAGGCAATACTACGCAAAACCCTAATAGTAGGCATCTTTGCCATAGGAGAGAAGGTCTCCTCATAATCAATTCCCTGAGTTTGTGCAAAGCCTTTTGCTACAAGCCTTGCCTTATACCTGTTAATGGAACCATCAGAATTCTTCTTGAGTTTATAGACCCATCTTGAGCCTATTACCTTCATGGATGAAGTCTTGGGCACCAAATTCCAAGTGTTGTTTTCCTCAAGTGCTTCAATCTCTTCCTTCTTTGCATGCTTCCATTCTCATTTTGCTTTCAGGTGTCAAACGCATACCTTTCTGGTTTTTTTCTTTCCCTTATAGATCTTCTTAGGCCATGATGTGATGATTCTGCCTCATGTCCCTCATGTTTTCCCCTTTGGTTCTTCTAGATCAGATAAGGTTGCTACATTCCCTGCCACATGATTTGAACAACATGAGTCAATATAAAAGAGATGCTCATCATCTTTACGTTGCTTGGATGTCATGTTCATAGTGAGCAGAGAATCCTCTTGATCTTCAATGTCGTTATTGAAGTCCCTTATTCCTCCAAAGCATCCTTGATAGTTGCTGTTGTTGTAGCTTTGATTGTAATTGTGGTTGTAGTTGCCTCCACCATTGTTGTACCTGCCTCTTTTTTTACCATAGCCTCCTCTAAGGAAGCCTCTTCCCCTTTGGTTCCTTGTATTTTTGTAACATTCTTCAGTAGTGTGGTTGTTGAAACCACATATGTTGCATGTTGAGTTGTTGTAGGGTCTCCCCCTACCTTGCTTACCTCCTCTGCCCCTACCTCTAGTACCTCTTACTCTTCTTGCATAATTGGCTTGAGAGGTACTGGCCTCTTCATCTTCTTTCTTACTTTTACCTTTATCCTTAGATTTATTCTTATCTGTATAAAGAGTAGAAGATTGGTTACCTCTTGAGTTTTCACCATTTTTCATGAGCTTTGTTGCATGGGTGAAGAGTTGTCCCATCAAGGTGTTGAGATGAGTTATTTGCATATCCATGTAGAGATCCATTGTAGTGGCGAAGGATTCCCACTTATCATCAACCTTAATCCCATTGATGATCTACCTTACTATGTGCTCTTCCTCTATCTCCTCTCCAATGCTTGCAAGTTGGTTTGCAACATCCTTCATTTTGGTTACATAGTCCGCTACTCCTTGCTTTGATTGCTTCTCGAGAGTTGTGAATTCCATCCACAACTGATTCTTCCTAGCTCTTGTGTTGGAGGAGAAGAATGATGAATGCACTTCCCAAGTCTCTTGGGAGGTTTTATGGTTTCTAAAATGAGGTAAGAAGAAATCAAAGATTGAGTTTAGTAAGTATGACCTTGCAAGAGCATCCTTTGCACACCATGTGGTTAGCTTCTCTTGCTCTTCCCTTGTTGATTGATTCTTGCTCTTGAGAATTGGCATGTCTTCATCTCCTGAGATCTATCCATATAAGCTTCTTCCTTGGAGCTATGCTTGCATCCTTAGGGACAATGTTGCGTAGTTGTTCCTATCCAATTTTCCAATGAAGGATGGAAAACCATCTCCCATCTTGATTGTCCTTGCTCTGATACCACTGTTGAGAGAGATGGTAGATAATCACAAGAGATGAGATGGTGTAGCTAAATCGTGCTTCACACCTGCTAAAATTGATGGCTGGAGAGTGTTGTGGGCCTCCGTAGCTTTCTAATAAGCATGAATGATCATCTATGTTTCTTGGAAGATCATGCACAAATGTTAGGATCAAAACAGATAGGTAGGTATTTGATCCAATGCACAAAACTTATTATTTTGGTTGAGATACCTGCTGAGTCTTTCACTTAATTCTCTGTATACAGTAGCATTTAGCAAAATTCCTTTTGGGGAACTTTAATTAGCTTAATGAGTTACCATTCATGAGTGGAGTCATCTAAAATGATGAACCATGTGTGGAGAATTTGTTGATATGTTTAGGTAGTGATGTGTGTGAACACACTAGGACTGTCGGGGCACTTTTTTCCCTCTTTAGGTGGTTTTTTCCCCCGGCTTGTATATATGCCTATTGCCCTAATGGGCTACTCATCTTTGTACATTCTCTAGGAATACATTCAGTATTGTGTGTTTGTGCTCCAAGCTTCTTCTTCTTCCTTGTGTTGTTCGCGTGCTTCCGTAGACGTCTAACTCCAACAATTGGTATCAGAGCAGGTCATCGCTTCATCTAGGGTGCCGTCCACACTCCTCCGTTTGCAGTCTCAGATTCACATGAAATTTGGTGAGCATACTCAGGGTGTTTCAAAGATCAAAACTGCTTCGCTCTGTGTTGTCGAAGTCGCGATCTCAGCTCATTGCGGCCTCCGAATGCACTATCGTAGCATTTGTGCACGCTATTTCGTCTTTTTGTGCCAAAGTTATATACCACTTTTTGTTTGCCAGTTCCCTCATAGATCTTCTTAGGCCATGATGTGATGATTCTGCCTCATGTTCAAGTTCCTGCAATTTTGCTTTACCTTTAGACTTCCATGCTTTGATCTTTTCCATATGAGATTCTTCATCATCCTCTGAGGTGTCTTGTTCTTCAATCTTTGGTTGTTCTCTACCAAGCTTTGGAAAATCTTCTTCAAGATCATATGGTAAATTGACCTTCCTGCATGAATCTTCATACCATGAATTGTTCTCATCAGAAACTACATCTCTGCTTACCAAGAATCCTTTGTTGGTAGGGTTGTATAACCTGTAGCCCTTTTGATTTTTGTCATATCCAATAAATACACACCTTTCTGCCTTTGGATCCATCTTGCCTCTAACCTATGAAGGAACATGAGCAAAAGCAATACATCCAAAAATTTTACAATGATCTAAGCTTGGACTTCTTCCATTCCAAGCCTCATATGGAGTCATCCCATCAAGGGATTTTGAAGGCAACCTGTTAATCAAGTAAGTGGCTGTAGATACAGCCTCAGCCCATAAGTAATTAGGTAAATGCTTTTCATTTAACATAGACCTTGCAGCTTCAACAATTTTCCTATTCCTCCTTTCTGCCACTCCATTTTGCTCAGGAGTGTACCTTGTAGTTACCTCTCTTTCGATTCCTCTTTCTTGAAGAAAAGAATCAAAATCATGGGAGAAGTATTCTCCCCCTCCATCTGACCTTAGCCTTTTTAGTGATTTACCTGTTTGATTCTCCACAAGAGCCAAATATCTTTTGAAACATGAAAAAACTTCATCTTTGTGTTTCATAAAGAATAGGATAGTCCATCTACTGCAATCATCAATAAAGGAGACATAATACCTTGATCCAGATATTGAAGCTTCCTTGCTAGGTCCCCATACATCTGTATGAACCAACTCCAAGAGATCTTCATGCATATAACCTTTCTTCATGAATGGTAACCTGTGACACTTTCCAAATTGACATGCACTACACTTATAAATCATACGTTGTTTTGACAAATTAGGGAGTCCAAGTACACTTTGGACCCTGCAAATTTGCTTTAATGACCTTTCATCAATATGTGCTAACCTTTTGTGCCATACTTCCAATTCTATGAGTGTCTGACTACCATAATTAAAGAGAGCAATATTTCTAGTGTCCTGTAATTCAAATGTGAACAATCTACCTGTCTTTTCACCTTTTGTAATTTTTCTGAATCCTTGACTTGGATCTTCAACAAATGCTCCTGCTTTTGTGAACCTGACTTGCAACCCTTTCTCTACTATCTGCCCAACACTTATCAAATTCTTTGTAATGGTAGGGACATAGAGTACCTTACTGAGTAGGTTGATGTTTCCATCAGCTGCTTTGACATTGCCTATTTTCTCCACAGGATGTTTTGTATCATCTCCTGTTTGTACCTCATGCTTATTCCTTAGATCTTCTAAATCTGATAGGAGTGCCACATTTCCTGCCACATGATTTGAACAACCTGAATCTATGTAGAAAACATGCTCATCAGATTTACCTTGTGGCATAGCCATGTTCATGATCAATAATGAATCCTCTTTGTTTGAGTCTTCTGTGTAGTTATTGTAGTCTCTCCTTCCTTTGTAGCCTCCTTGATAGTTTGAATGATTGTAGTTGTTGTAGTTTCCATGATAATTGTTGAACCTTCTCTTGAGTAGCCATAACTTCCTCTATTGTATCCTCTTCCTCTTTGATTCGTGGAATTCCTAAAGCAATTTTCAGTTGTATGATTAGTTAATCCACAAATAGAACATGAGTTGGAGTCTTGGGATCTCCCCCTGCCTTGTCTACCTCCTCTTCCTCTACCTCTACCATGTCTTCCTCTACCTGCATAGTTAGCTTGATATGTACCTGCTTCATCATCCACTTTCTTTGCCTTTCCTTTGTTATCTTTGGACTTGCTTTTATCACTGTATAAAGCTGAAGATTGATTACCTTTAGATCTTTCTCCATTTTTGATAAGCTTTGCCTCTTGAGTAAGTAGTTGTCCAATGAGTGTGTTGAAATCAGGTGCATGCATGTCCATGTACAAATCCATAGCTGTGGTGAATGCTTCCCACTTGTCATCTGCCTTCAAGCCATTGATGATCTGCCTTACAATTTTCTCTTCATCTATTACCTCTCCAATGCTTCCCAACTGATCTGTTATGTCCTTGAGCTTTGTGACAAAATCAGTCACATTTTGTTTGGGAGCCTTCTTGAGAGTTGTGAAATCCAGCCATAGTTGATGCTTCCTAGCTTTGGTACTTGAAGAAAAGAAAGCTTCAAGTGCATCCCACACTTCCTGAGATGTCTTACAACTCCTAATGTGAGGCAACAAAAACTCTGAGATAGAGTTGAGGAGATAAGACCTTGCAAGTGCATCCTTGGAGCACCATGTGCTCAATCTCTCTTGCTCTTCTTGTGTTGGTTGACTTTTGTTCTTGACACTTGGCATAACTTCATCTCCAGCCGCATAACCATATAAACTTCTACCTTGGAGATAAGCTTCCATCATTAATGCCCAAGCTGAGTAATTACCTCTATCCAATTTGTCAATTGATGAAGGAAATCCATCTGCCATGTTGTCCAACCTTGCTCTGATACCACTGTGAAGAGATGGATAGGTATGTGCTTGAAGATGAAGAGGTGTTGCAAAATCCTTGGTCTACACCAGCCAAATGAACTCCAGGAGTATATGGTGGGCCCTTTTAGCTTGCCAATGGATGTATTAGACACCTTATGTACCCTGGAAGATCACTCTCAAAAAGATAGATCAAAACAGATAAGTTGGAGTTAGCTCAGAGGTGAAAAACTTGCTATTTTGGCTCATACACCTGTCCACTGTTTTGCATAATTCTCTGAGCACACCAGTAACTAGCTTAATTCCTCTTGAGGAAGTCTAGTTAACTTAAAGAGCTAACTTTCAAGAGTAATCTCATCAAAAATGATAAACCACACACTAAGAATGAGTTTTAACAAGTGATGACATCATCCCGATTTTCACGGGCTGCTACAGTTTGAAACCAGTGAGCAGAAAAATGAACATAACTCAAAATCTAAGAATCCAATGATTATCAGACTTTGTATGGTTATACTAGACAGTAAGAAAATTCAACAAGCTTTAAATCATTAAATTTGGATACGTAACCTCTGAGATATGGCTCTGAGAAGATGAGTAAAAAAGTCGGGTACCTGACAGAGAAGTGAAAATGACAGACAGGGTTGACTTCAATTGCACATAACTGAAGATTGCAATACCCAAATGAGATGAAAATTGATGAGCATATAGTAGACTTATAGAACTAACTTTACCAAGTTGAATCAATAAAAATGATGCACCAAGCTCAGAGAAACCATCTCTGCAATCTGACTGAGAAAACTGAGAGTCATGGCAGTGAGCATAGTACACTTCACAAGAACATGGAAATATGAACCCAAATGATAATGAAATGAAAGTATATTGCTTGTACAATACAATGGACTTACTGATACATATGTGTGCCTTGTAATCACACCTTGATATGGCATAAAGCTCAGCTCTTGGAGGTCTTCACATAGGTCTCTCTAACCACGACTAAAACTACCATCTATTTATAGTTGAGTTTGGGAGGCTAACTTCCCTCAATCTCTCCAATCAATCAATGATTGATTTGATTCTCTACCTACCACAAATCAAGAATTCGTGGCTCCTCTTTCACTTTTTGATCATGTGGACTCAACCACTTAAGATTCTCTTACTTTTACATTAAGTAAACTCTTCAAAAAAATTACGAGAGGTAGTTCACAAGTGAACTTTACATAGTCTTCTTTTTAAAGCTTCTTCTAAGACTTTGTGAGACTCAAGCCAATACTTAGGCTTATCATAGACTTGCTCCAACAGTCTTTGTGGAAGATGCTATTCAGCCATTGCTTTCATGTACTAAGGAGACATCTATTAGCTCCAAAGACATGTATGATACTCTGATGCCTCTTTTTACAGGTGGATAGTCTAGTGCTGGTCCTAATGAGGCAACTTCTCAGCCTTTGCAGGTTTCATATGATGATGTAAATCATTCCATTTCTAATGCAGATTTACATGATGCACTTGTTGATGAGAGAGGTGATATTGAGCAGGCAAAAACTATGCCAAAATGGCTGGTGCAGACTTTGTGTGATAGAAAATTAGATGCATCTTTGTCATATCGTACTCGTTCAGGCTCTCATAGTGCCTCCTTTGCATCAGATTGCTATGCTATGGCTGCGTCTAGTCTCTGTGATGAGAATGAGCCTGTTTCTTTTGATGAAGCACAGAATTCAGAAAATTGGATGATTGCTATGCAATCTGAATATGATGCTATAATGAAGAATGGTACATGGTCTTTATGTGACTTGCCTCCCAGCAAGAAGGCCATTGGCACTAAGTGGGTACACAAGTTGAAGCGTAAACTTGATGGTACAATTGACAGGTATAAGGCTAGGCTTGTTGCAAAGGGTTATGCCCAGGAAAGAGGCATTGATTTTGATGAGACCTTTGCACCTACATGCCGTATGACTACTGTTCGGAGTATTTGTGCACTTGCAGCCCATCATGGTTGGAATGTACATTAGTTGGACATTAAAACAGCATTTTTGAATGGTGACTTGCATGAAGAAGTGTATGTTTTTCAGCCCCATGGCTTTGTGCAGAAAGGGCATGAAAACCATGTGTGCAGGTTAAAGAAGGCATTATATGGTTTAAAGCAAGCACCACGTGCTTGGTATGAGAAGATACATGCCTATCTGGTTGCACATGGTTTTCAGAACAATCGAAGTGAAAGCACCTTATATGTTAAGCATGCTAATGATGTGCTTCTGATCATTGTTGTCTATGTTGACGACATGCTGCTCACTGGTCCTATTGAGAAGCATATTGTTGATTTCAAGGCTGATTTGCATGCCTCATTTGAGATGTCTGATTTGGGGCATTTGCATCACTATTTGGGCATTCAATTTATGCAAGTTGATGGTGGAATGGCTTTGTGTCAAATGAAATATATTGACACATTATTGCAGCGTTTTGGCCTTGAAGACTGTAAGCCTATTGCCACTCCTATGGAGACAGGTTTACGATTGAGTCTTCATGATGTTGGAGATGCATTTGATGATGTTCTCTATCAGCAGGCTGTTGGATGCTTGATTTACTGATGCATTACTCGGCCAGATATTCAGTTTGCTGTCTCACAGATGAGCAGGTTTATGCATTGCCCAGGAGTCACGCATTGGAAGGCGGTTGTTGAAGGCAGGAAAAACCTGGAGAAATAAAATAAGAATAAAAAGAAAAAGACGACTATGCGGAGATTTATAAGGATGTGTCGCAAGAAAAGGGGAAGTTATAAGAAAGGAGTTAGAGACAACCGTAAGAGAAGGAGGGAGAAGGTAGACGAAGAACGAAGATGCTACAACAGGAAGAGGAGGAAAAGTACGAGACGTAAAGACGCAATGATCAGAAGAGAGACAAGGGTGCAAGAAGTGTAGGTGCGTCAACTGTGAGACAAAGTCAGAGAAGAAGGAGTTCCTTTGTGAGGACCGAAAAAGACCACGTTCTACAATAAAAAACCAGTGTATAGATAACGATTGAATGAAGATCTTGGCGGCTTAATCAAATTCTCATACTGAAGTTCTAATCTTTACAAAACAACAGTTTGTATTTTTGGTGTTGCGTTTACGAATGAATAATCAACCAAATGTATGTGCAGCATAGTTATAATGCTGAAAGTCTTCTATTTATGGTTAAGTCTATTTGAGTGACTCAAACTGTACTGTGGTAGAGTGCAATTGACTTGAAATATATGTGAGTGCAAAAAGGAAATCTGTAAATCTGTTGCAAGAATAAAGTGTAGAAGGACTGTGTAAACTTTGAATTAGCAGAAAACTATCAGAATGAATGTTTCCGGTGATATTACGGTGATATTACGGTGATATTCCGGTGATGTTCCGGTGACATTTCGGTGGCTTTAAGAGACATTTCCGGTGGAATATCTGGGGAAGTAAGGATTAGTGCACAATGGGAAAGAATAGTAAAATCTGATTTTGCTAGTTAGACGATGTTGTGTTGAACCGGAGAACCCTCAACACAATTGGCGATCCTACTGTACGGCTGAAGCCGCCTCAAGAAATGCATGAGGGGCAGGCGAAATCTCTTTAGTAAGGTATATTTTACGAGGGCACAGGCAAGAGCAGTGAACATGGAGACATCCTCAGATTTTTACGAGTGGTACGAGGCCTAGGAGTAGGAAGCGCTGGGCACTGACGACGAACAGGGGGAAACAGGTGTTGTAGAGGCCAGGTTAGTGGGCGGCATACTTGGTGTGTTATTCCTCACAAAAACCGTTGTAGGGGTAAGAAGACGACTCCAGTTTGACCCACTTGCAGGGGCGACCGGTCATAGAACTAGGCACACACCTCAACCACAGCCAATGGCTCAACCACCTCCAAATCCCAAAGTCAAGGACGCTCATTTCAGTGGAACCTCTAAGGAAGATGCTGATTGCCATGTAGCTCAATTCGAAATAAAATGGACAGCAAATGGATATCCAGCTCTCTATGGTGATGATATTAAACTTCAACAGTTTGTAGCCACGTTGGAAGGACGAGCTATGAGCTGGTTCAGTCAATATGGCATTACCCATTTTGCTGTTGATGTATGAAACACCACAAGAAATGAATTAATGTGACACTAGAACACCTCTATGGTCACCATTAACTCATTGCCACTCCAAACTTTGAGAAATGATAGCTTAAAGTGAGAACTTTGCTTCTACAGAAATTCCTAGTCACCGAAATGACATACCTTCAGTATTTTGCTACTTTCTCATAGCTCAAGTATTATTTCTCCATGAAACTTTATAGGCTGAAACTAGAAGAGTAGAGCTTTCCAACAAGCTATCATATGCATCAAACAGAGCTCTAGAACTCAAGTTATGGCCTTCACAAGATGACCCTGTATGACCTTCCAAAACTGGAAAATTTGCCTGTTTTAGTATTCCTGGTGTCCAAAAATAAAAAATTCGATGCCTAGCATCGAATTTCAGTGAAGGTCGATGCCGGGCATCGACTTTGAGCTTTTTTAGGCCCTTTTTCTGCACCAGAAACAGCTTCTTTTACACACACATGAAGAAGATGACTTATATGCTAGAAGTCGATGCCGGGCATCAATTTTATGCTGGAACTCGATGCCAGGCATCGAGTTGCTCCACAAACTTCATATTTTTAGAAGATTCAACAACCGTTAACACACAGAGAATGAAAAAATGACTTATTAGCCAAGATTCGATGCCAGGCATCGAATTGCTCAGAAAACATGAACTTTTGAATTCATCACACAGTAGGCAAGCATGGAGATGATGGAGAGAGACTCATACACAGAACTTTACTCAGTTCTTTCTCATAGCTATGAAAACTCAAAAGTTTTACAGATGCCTTCTCGCTTAGAGAAGCCCGACTATACACAGTCGTATAAAATGAACTCCTTCTTCTACTTCTTCTCTCTTGCTCTCTCACTCTCTCTCTCCGCGTCAGTTGATACAAACTAACTTATATAGATTTTCGTATCTCGTGATTTAAAAAAAAAACTTCTAGAACTAAAGGGAACTAACTTTACAAATATGATACACTTGTGAATTTGTCCCTTCACATAGGCATGGGGTTTTCTTCCTAAGATTTGACCTTCATGTTTCTCCAACAGCTCCCCCTCAATCACTAATTGACATTCTCTGTTGCTTCATATCATCTTCTTTTCTTTTACTCCTGCCATGCTTTTGAATCTGCTGGTCTTCACACCATCCAAGCTCTTTTTCATTATGTCTGCTAACTGATCTTTAGTAGAAATGTACTCCACTTCAATCTCCTTCTCCATTACCTTTTCTCTGAGAAAATGATACTGTATCTCTATGTGCTTTGTCCTTGCATGAAAAACTGGATTTGCTGCAAGATAAAATGAACTCATATTATCTCCAAGTATTGTAGGTGTACCTTGATCAATGCCTAAGCTCTTGAACAATGTCTGCATCCATATGACTTCCTTAGCTGCTTCCACAAGTCCTTTGTACTCTGCTTCAGTTGATGATAATGCTACTGTATGTTGTTTCTTTGAACACCAACTTACAAGCTTATCACCAATGTATATCATGTAACCATGAGTTGATCTTCTGTCATCCTGGTTACCTGCCCAGTCTGAGTCACTGTAGGCTCTCAACTTCAAATCTGAAGTAAAAGGATAATATAATCCTTCCTTTATAGTTCCTTTGATATATCTGAGAACTCTTTGACCTGCAATCCAATGTGGGTCCTTTGGACAATGCATGAATTGTGACAAAACTCCCACTGCATAACTAAGATCAGGTCTTGTTAGTGTAGCATAAATCAAACTACCCACAAGAGATTGATACTTCCTCATATCTTTGTAGTCTGCACCATCATATTTACTGAGCTTGTGATTAACTTCAAGTGGAGTTGAAGCTTCTCTGCAATTTTCCATATCAAACTTCTTCAACAAGTTCAGAAGATACCTTTCTTGTGACACATATATGCCATGATCTGTATAAGTAACTTCCATTCCAAGAAAGTATGATAACTTTCCTAGGTCACTGATCTTGAACTCTTTCTCAAGTAATCTCTTTACCTCCTTGATTCCTTCATCTGAAGTACCTGTGATTATAATGTCATCTACATAAATA
This sequence comes from Ceratopteris richardii, assembly GCA_020310875.1. NCBI lineage: Eukaryota > Viridiplantae > Streptophyta > Polypodiopsida > Polypodiales > Pteridaceae > Ceratopteris > Ceratopteris richardii. Next base: position 50,599,246 of record CM035432.1, on the reverse strand, counting down.
CAAATGTAGATTGTACCTTCCTCTGTTCTTCTGATAAGTAGACTTGAATCTGCTTTTGAACTTTGATATCCAAGATCATTGAGATACTTCACCAGTCTATAGTTCCAAGCTCTTGGAGCTTGCTTCAATCCATACAATGCTCTTCTTAACCTGCAAACAAAATTTGGATACCTGGAATCTATAAACCCTTGAGGTTGTTCCATGTATACCTCATCTGATATGTATCCATTCAAGAATGCATTTTTTATATCCAATTGACTTAGAGTCCATCCTTTTGAAGCTGCAATAGCAATGATTGTCCTTATAGTTGACATCTTAGCTACGGGACTGAATGTCTCATCATAATCTATTCCATAGGTCTGGGCATAGCCTTTCACCACCAATCTAGCTTTGTATCTGGCTATACTTCCATCTGCAAGCTTCTTCACTTTATAAACCCATTTATTTCCAATTACTTTCTTACCATTTGGTTTAGGAACAAGTTCCCATGTCTTGTTCTCCTCCAGTGCATTGAATTCTTCCTTCATTGCTTCTTCCCATTGCTTCTTACCTTTAGCTTCATCATAGTTCTGAGGTTCTTCATCATCTTTGACCATATATGCATAGTTCTTCTGAGTTATGTAAGAAGTATCATAAGAATACCTTTCTGGTTGTCTCCTTGTCCTGCTTGACCTTCTTGGTTCACATTCTTCATATGTGTCTGGATACACTTCTTCATCAAATATAGGAGCTTCTTCATTTCTTCTTGTTAATCCACTTGTGGATGTACTTGCTTGCATATAGTCTTCATCTCTATTTACCTCCACAATTGATTTTCCTTTCTCACATCTTCTTACCTCTTCTTCAAATTCTTCAGCTGTATGACTTTGATCTGCATACCAACTTTTCTGTTCATCAAATGTAACATCTCTAGAAACAATAAATTGTTTGGTTAGAGGATTCCACAATCTGTAACCCATCTGCTTTTCATCATAACCAATGAACACATATTTTTCTGCCTTTGGTTCAAGTTTATGCCTAAACTGTGATGGCACATAAGCATATGCAATTGATCCAAACACTCTACAATGATCTAGTGTTGGTTTCTTACCCCACCAAGCTTCACATGGAGTCATTCCATTCAGAGCTGCACATGGTAATCTATTCACAAGATATGTAGCTGTATTTACAGCCTCAGCCCAAAGATAATTTAGACAATTCTTCTCCTTTAGCATAGCTCTAGCAAACTCAACCAAAGTCATGTTCCTTCTTTCTGCTACACCATTTTGTTGTGGTGTATACCTGCAAGTTATTTCTCTCTTAATACCTGCATTCCAAAGATAATCATTGAACTCTTGGGAGAAGTATTCTCCCCCTCCATCAGACCTCAGTCTTTTAAGCTTTTGACCTGTTACTCTCTCTGCATATGCATGAAAATGCTTGAAGGCTCCAAACACTTCTGATCTTTCCTTCAAAACATATAATGTTATCCATCTTGTAGCATCATCAATAAAAAGAACATAATACCTTGAGCCACTGATAGATCCTTCTTTTGTTGGTCCCCATACATCTGTATGAATGAGCTCAAGTATTCCATCATGTTTGAATCCTTTCTTCTGAAATGGTAACCTGTGTGCTTTACCCATTTGACATGCTTCACATTTATAAACCATATGTTGACTTTGCACATTTGGTAATCCTAGTACAGACTGATTAGCAACCATAGCTTTAATTCCTCTTTCATTGAAATGACCTAATCTCTTATGCCAGAGATCAAGTTCTGTAATCACTGCTTCACCATGTGTGAGCAAAGCTTGACCAATGTTTCCTTGCACTCTTAAAGTAAAGAGTCTACCTTCTTTCTTACCAGAGACAATCTGATTATATCCATTCTCTGGATCTTCAACAAATACTCCTTCATTTGTAAACCTGACTTGAAAACCTTTTTCAACTATCTGTCCCACACTAATCAAGTTTTTAGGTATTGTGGGAACATACAAAACATTGGTTAGCAAATCTGCTCCACTCTTGCATTTCACTTTTCCAATTGAATGTACACTATGTCTTGTATTGTCACCAGTTTGAACTGTGTGACTAGAAATGCCTTTTTCCAATTCTGACATCAATTCTATGTTTCCTGACAAATGATTAGAACATCCAGAGTCAATGTAAAATACCTTTAGATCTTCTTTGTCTGATGTGTTGATTGAGTTCATCATCAATGATGTATGACTTTCATTCTGTGTGTCATTTGCATAGTTGTAGTAGGTGGTGTTGTAGGATTGATTCTGTCCCCAACTTCTTCCTCCACCTCTACCATAGCCTCCTCTTTGATTTTGTCTACCTCTTTGGAAAATACTTTGATATCTTCCACCTCGACCTCTGCTATTGTTGTTTTGATTCTGGTTTCATCCTTGTTGGTTGTGCCAACAGTCATGAGCCAAATGATTACTCAATCCACAGATCCAGCAAGCCTTTTTGTTGTTATTTTGATTACCTCTTCCTCTTCCAAAGCCTCTTGCTCTTCCTCTGCCAGTTCCTTTACCTCTTGCATAATAAGCTTGAGAACTAGACTCCTCTTCATCCTTTGCTTTACCTTTATCTCCTTTCTTCTTGTTCTTCACGTACATTGCAGAACTTTGTCCTTTATCTCCATCTCCCTTCAAGTCTTGCTCATATGTGAGCATCAAACCAAGCAACTGGTTCAAATCTGGAACATAATGATTTAATGAAAGTTCTGTTGATAAGACAAAAGGTTTCCACCTTTCATCCCCTCTCAAACCTGCAAGTAGCTGAGCAATCAATCTGTGATCTTCAACTTCTTCATCTATGGATCCAAGACTATCTCATAGATCCTTCATCTTAGTTACATAATCACTAATGGTTTGACTTGGCTTCTTCTTGAATGTTGTAAACTCTGACCATAGACTTGCTTTCCGTGCTTTAGTAGTGCTTTGGAAATGATACTCCAATGCATTCCATATATCTTCAGATGATTCCAATCCTCTGATGTGTGGTAGCAAATGATCAGAGATTGTATTGTAAATGTAAGCTTTTGCACTTGCATCCTTCTTCTGCCAATGCTTTAAAGCATCTAGTTCTTCTTTCTTTGGTCGGCTTTCATCTTCGAATACTGGCTTCTCTTCTTCACCTGTTACATATACCATGAGATCCTTACTCATAAGTAAGGCTTCCATTCTCATAACCCATGCGGGGTAATTATCTCTGTCCAGTTTGTCAATGGAGATATGATCTGCCATAGTTCTTTCCTTTTGCTGCAACCTGTGAGCTTAAAGGATAAAGAATAATACCTTTTGAAGTTCTTTGTGTATGAGGATACTTTTGAAGTAACCTTTTGATGCCTTGTGTCTTCAAATGCTTCACCTTTCAAACTTTAATGGAAAACTTTACAAAACTTCTCGTACCTTTGTCGTCTTCTGCTCTCGAGAATCTTTCTCCTCTGATACCACTTGTTGATGTATGAAACACCACAAGAAATGAATTAATGTGACACTAGAACACCTCTATGGTCACCATTAACTCATTGCCACTCCAAACTTTGAGAAATGATAGCTTAAAGTGAGAACTTTGCTTCTACAGAAATTCCTAGTCACCGAAATGACATACCTTCAGTATTTTGCTACTTTCTCCTAGCTCAAGTATTATTTCTCCATGAAACTTTATAGGCTGAAACTAGAAGAGTAGAGCTTTCCAACAAGCTATGATATGCATCAAACAGAACTCTAGAACTCAAGTTATGGCCTTCACAAGATGACCCTGTATGACCTTCCAAAACTAGAAAATTTGCCTGTTTTAGTATTCCTGGTGTCCAAAAATAAAAAATTCGATGCCTAGCATCGAATTTCAGTGAAGGTCGATGCCGGGCATCGACTTTGAGCTTTTTTAGGCCCTTTTTCTGCACCAGAAACAGCTTCTTTTACACACACATGAAGAAGATGACTTATATGCTAGAAGTCGATGCCGGGCATCCATTTTATGCTGGAACTCGATGCCAGGCATCGAGTTGCTCCACAAACTTCATATTTTTAGAAGATTCAACAACCGTTAACACACAGAGAATGAAAAAATGACTTATTAGCCAAGATTCGATGCCAGGCATCGAATTGCTCAGAAAACATGAACTTTTGAATTCATCACACAGTAGGCAAGCATGGAGATGATGGAGAGAGACTCATACACAGAACTTTACTCAGTTCTTTCTCATAGCTATGAAAACTCAAAAGTTTTACAGATGCCTTCTCGCTCAGAGAAGCCCGACTATACACAGTCGTATAAAATGAACTCCTTCTTCTACTTCTTCTCTCTTGCTCTCTCACTCTCTCTCTCCGCATCAGTTGATACAAACTAACTTATATAGATTTTCGTATCTCGTGATTTTAAAAAAAACTTCTAGAACTAAAGGGAACTAACTTTACAAATATGATACACTTGTGAATTTGTCCCTTCACATAGGCATGGGGTTTTCTTCCTAAGATTTGACCTTCAAATATATAACCAATTAGTGATTGTTTCTCCAACATTTGCTACGTATGATGATTTAAAAATCGCATTCTTGCAACGGTTTAGAAAAGAAAAGACGCCTTCCGATGTATTAAGGAAGTTGAGGGCTATCCGCCAAAAGACTATGCTAGTGGAAGACTATGCTTAGAAGTTTAGGACTTTAATGGACAGGCTGCAAGGTAATGAACGACCTACTGATGAGATGTTGGCAGGATTTTTTTTGAAAGGATTAAGGAGCACCATCAGACATGCGGTGGCCAGTGTGGACATTACGAATGGTTTTGATGTCTTAGTGTTAGCAGCAGCGCGTGTTGAAAGAAGGTTTGGACGAGCAAAAAAGAAGCAGTCTGATTCTGGTTCAGAGGTTAGATCGGATTCAGAAATGGCGTCAGGTAAGAGTTCTGATGATTCTGATACTGATGATTATGATGATGAGATAGTGAAGACAAAGCATCGTAAGCCTAAACCTAAACACCGTAAAGAGGAGGAATGGATTCGTAAGTTAAAGAAACATGGGTATTCTATATTGGCTCCAAAGGAAACACGATTTTGTGATATTTGTGACAAAGAGGGGCATACCACAACCCAGTGTTGGTATAACCCTAAGAATAGAGGGCAAAGTTCTCGGCAAGACAATAGAAATCTAAACGACGTGGCGGCCAATCAGGCTATTCCTATCCAAGGGCGAGGTAACTTCCAGAGACAGCAACAGGTAAGACCCCCATGGAGAGATCAAGGAAATCAGCAAGGAAATAATCAACAAGGCAATTACCAAGGTCGACCACCAAGGGTCATGCCTTGTGGGTATTGTTCAGCTCGTGATCATTGGATAGGGCCGAATTGCCCTTTGTGGGTTAAGCATCGTGAAGAAAGGGGTATACCTGTCATTCGGTATAACCAGCATAATCAGCAGGGACAACATCAACAACAGGGGCAGCAGGCGGCTCAGGCAAAGGCCATGCTGATTGAATGGCCAGAACAAGTCGATAGGACCCCTGATGCACCCAGTACATCTGCTCGAATGCATGGTAACAATCAAGGGCAGTGTGATGGTACGTATTGTGGAAAAAATACAGAGGTTGAAGTATTGGCGGTTACTAGATCAAAAAATAAAGGCCCTATTGATTGGCACGAACAACAGCAAATTCGAGATAAGGTTTTGGAGCAGGTTCGACACGAGCCTGCTAATCTGGTAAAGGGTGACGACCAGACCGAGCAACAACAGGGTGTGAAGTTGGTACCGCCCATGATGGAGCAGGATCAGACTCAATGTCAACAAGACTTGGCAAATGATTGGTTTGCTGACATCATTAGTGCACCGTTACAGTTGTCTTTGGATCAGCTGTTATCTTTAGTATCGGTCTTTCACGAAAAATTGTTGAGAAAGCTACTTGGATATCAGACCGAGCCCGGGAGTAGGACGATCCCTTCCATTTTGACCAACAGTATTGATCCCGCAGATGTGGATTTTTTCATACCAGTAATTCAGGTGCAGTACAATAAGCGGAGTTTTGCCGAAGTATTGCTAGATGGAGGATCAGGGGTAAATATATTACCTGAACATATTTTTATTGAAATGGGAAGCGGGGCATTGGCTCCAGCCCCTTTTCAGGTCAAAATGGCAGATCAAACACGAGTCCAGCATGTTGGTATTCTGAAGCAACAACAAATTATTATTTCCGGTATGACATTCATGGTCAATTTTGTAGTCATCCGAATGACGGAGTCAGCGTACCCGTATGAAATGTTGTTAGGAAGACCTTGGTTTCGGCTTGCTAAAATTAAGCAGGATTGGGGTTTGAATGTAGTAATGATTACCAAGGGTAAAAAGCAAGTGACAATTCCCATGCGTGGGCGGAAAAATATGTCGGTACAGGAAAAATCGTTGATGGCTCAGACTATTAATTTAGCAGATGAGATTGAAGATGACGAAGAGGAAAAGTTTTTGCAAGCAAACCCAACGATGGTGCCAGTATTAGAAGTTGATGTAGAAGGAGTATTAAGTAAGGATTATAGTGGTGGGCCAAACGAAGAAGAGTCACTTCCTGGTGCACAGCTGGAAGGTGCCCAGTTACAAAAAATATTTGATCAATGTATGAAGGTTCCGGTGCAGCAGCAGATGGAACAACAGGAGGAAGAGATAATTATGCGAACGGAAAGGCTTTATGATCAGAAGTATGCAGGTTCTGTGCGCGTGAAGGAGGAAGAGCTTCAAGAGGTTAATTTAGGAACAGAAGCTGAACCCAAGATGGTGCGGATTGGTAAAACATTGGAAGGAAAGTTTAAGAAGGCTCTTATTTGCTTGCTTAAAGAGTATGTGGATGTGTTTGCTTGGGATTATACTCAAGTAAAAGGTATAGATCCACAGTTGCATCAACATAGGATTAATCTGAATTTAGAATCAAATCTAATAATTCTTAACTCTATTCAAGAGTATTAAATTATTAGTGAATTCATCCTAGAACATGAAAGTTAGCATAGAAACCAAATACAAGACTGTAGAAAAGAAAATAAAACCTGTAGCTCAACCCTTACCCAAAGATAGTCATGATATATTTCGACGAGTATCAAATGACCCAATTCTTAGAGATCGATCTAAGATAGGTCACATATTTACTGATAAGAGTAAGAAATATATTAAATTTGTTGATGAATTTCTTTCTCAAATTGAAAAAGAGCAGTTTACCAAGATGATTGTTCGTCATGGTAAAGCTTTTTCCTTATTCCCACACGAGATAGGATGTGCAGACCCAAAGTTAGTAGCTCCGATGATTATTTTCACTATACCATACATTCCTTGGAATCTTCGTCCAATTCTAGTCCCAAAGGCTCATTTACCTGAGCTAATGAGACGATTAAAGGAGAAGATTTCCATGAGAATCTTGGAACCATCTTCAGCACCATATTCCAATAGGTGGTTCACTGTACCGAAAAAGAGCGGGAAGCTACGCTTTATTCAGGATCTGCAGCCTGTTAATAAAGTCACTATTAGGAATGTAGAAATGGGACCCATTGTAGATGAGTTTGCCGAGGCATTTGCCGGTCATTCCATCTATTCAATGGGAGACCTGTATTCAGGGTACGATCAGTTTCAATTAGCAATTGAGAGTCGAGATGTGACCACAATGAAGACTCCTTTGGGGTTAGTACGCATGTGTACTTTACCACAAGGAGCCACGAATTCTGTGGCACACATGATGAATGCTATGAATCTGGTCCTACATGACTTTATACCAAAAGTGACGATGCCTTTTATTGATGACATTCCAATAAAAGGGTGTGTGGAAATAGAAAAAGATGAAAGTTTAGATTCGTCTGGTTGCAGAAAGTTTGTTTCTAACCATATTTCAGATTGTGAAAAGATATTTGAAAGATTTGAAAAGGTTGGACTAACTTTCTCCCTAGAGAAATCAACTTTTGGTGTTAATGAAGTGTTGATAGTTGGGCATTTATGTGGCCATTACGGTCGTAGGCCCTATCCAGAAAAAATTGATGCCATTAGTAGAATTTCTGAGAGATGTTGCAATGTTAGTGAAGTAAGGAGATTCTTAGGTGCATGTGTTTTCTATGTCATCTGGAGCCCTCACTTTTCTCATGTAGCAAATCCGCTTTATGATTTATTGAGAAAAAGAAAGAAATTCTTTTGGACTGATGAGCATTCTAGAACAATGAGACGTCTAAAGCAATTACTAATCAATGCTCCTATTTTGAAACGTATTGACTATACAGGAAATAAGCCTGTAATCCTAACCGTTGACACTAGTCCTATTGGTATAGGTTGGATCATTGGACAGGATGATAAGGAGGAGCAAAGATACGCAGTTTGCTTTGGAGCAAAAATTCTTCATGATACTCAAAAGAATTACCCGCAAATTAAGAGGGAACTATGGGGATTAGTAACAACTTTAAAAACAGATAAAGAGTACTTTATAGGGGCTAATGTAATAGTAGAAAGTGATTGTCTTCCGTTAAAAGGTTTAATAGCTAATTGTTCCTCTCCAGACATAGCTATGCTACGATGGATAGCCTTTATTAAATTCATGAATCCTGCTTCTGTACATATAGTCGATAAACATAACACTGTCGCTGATATGCTTTCAAGAGAAAAATTCGACAATGATAGTGAAGCATTAAATAATCATATTAATTTAATAAATTATGAAACATCTACCTATACATATGAGAGATTTAGAGAAAACGATTATGAAGGAGAATGGCGAGATATAGGAAACTATCTGAGTTCATTTCTGCCTTCCCCAAACTGGTCTTCAAATCGATTCCGGAACATCAGAAAGAAGTCTTTTAACTTCTTCTTGAAAGATGGCGATCTTTGGAGACACGCTAGAGGAAAGGTTCAAAACCCTCAAAGAGTTCTAGGTTTGAAAGTTTTTCAAGTGCAAGTTATGCAAGAGATGCACGAAAGCCTTTGGGCTGGTCATAAAGGCTTTTTTGCTACATATGAAAAGATTAGGGAAAGCTACTGGTTATGCATTCATAAATAGGGATTTTCTTTGTTTCTGATATAAAGACGGAATTTATTAAAATTATGTAAATAATGAACGAGAAATTAAAGTAGGAATATGCATATAGGTTGAAAGTCTGATTTAGAGAACTTGTAATGCGTTGTGAAGATAGGAGAGCGGAAAACTTGAACTGCGATCCCTAGTAAAAGAGAAATTTACTTTATACTAGTAGAATTCTTTACTTTCTGAAACCCGTCTAATGAGATCCTAATTCTATCTGTAGCAAATTTCTAGATCCTCTGCTCTGATTAGGGGTTAGGCCTTTCCCCTTAAACAAAAAAGTTGCGAAGAAAAATTAAGAAAAGAGAAAAATGTGAACATCAAGCAGTATATTAATGGCTACTGCAATAAAAAAATAAAAAAAAGAGAGAGAATACAAAAGAAAAGAAAAAGAAAAATATGATTCAGTTGTGATCTCGAAACCACTTCTTAAATATTATGCGGGCTATATGAGGAGGAGGTTTGCTGCAGAAGAGTTAGTTAGATGCATCTTATAGCGGACGTCTAGGAAATAAAAGAAAGCATACTTATATAAATCAAATTCTCCTTAAGAACAGGGTTAATGGAATGGTAAGTACCTCAATTATCTAAATAACCTTTATAGGATTTTCTAAATTTGTATTTTTGACTATATGCATTGATCGAAAAGATTTCTAATTCATATTTATGTAATTTTAGAAATTTTCTTTATTATCAGAAACATAATTAGAAATTAGAAGCATTTTTTATAATATAATTTAGAGATAAATTATAGATTTTATCAAAGAATTTGATACTGCTTCCTATTGAACTGCAGGTTGGCCCATCGAGGGCGATGTGCAAGTTTGGTGGGGGCAGATGTCGGAAGGATTTCCTCACTTTAATTTTCATATGGAAAAATAAAAATATTTTGTTTTAGAGTTGATTAATTGATATTTCTCCCACATATTTCTATAATGCATTGATTTCGATTGACTAAATTCTTCTCTTGGTTACCTGCAGGAAAAAGAAGAAATCGTATTCAGAAAAAAGGGATAATTGATCAATATTTTCAATCTTCATTTTATATCTTCTATGTGTTTATGAGATCATGAATGCGTTAGCATTAGCTTACCAATATCGTTATGATTAGATGTATACTCGTAATAAAATAAGTGTGAGTTATTAACTCTTTGTATGGTTTAGGAGTATGAATCACTATGAAGAATATAGGTAAAATATCATTTTCTTATTTTAACAAGTAATATCTATATTAATATAAATTAAAAAACTTATAATCTCTCAAGTTTTACGAATCATATGTACGTGTATCTATTTGCATGGAAATAAAAGGTAAAACTGACACGTGCAACTTTTAGTGCGCATGAGTTGACATGTGGCTATTGCAAAAAAGGAATGCATGCATATATGAATATATATATATATCTCAATTCACTGAAGAAATTTCTCTAATGATTTTTCTTTTCCAGGTATAAATCTTTTCTTTATCTTCTTCATGTCATTCTCATTTGTTTTTCGTTGTTGTGTGTAACGCAGAGAGAGAGAGAGAGTGAATGAGGCGGTAAAAAATAGATACAGGGTGTTGCTAACAGAGAAAAAGAGAAGGGCATGTTCCCTCCTTCCTGTTTCAGGATCCTCCATCCTCGTTCTTGCTCATGGATCTGTATGTTCTAAAGCAGCGGAACTCTCCATTCATTCTATAACGATCATGAATGACTAGAGATCGGAGGAAGAGTGTGTTTTTTATAGTTTTAAGCATTACTTAGTGATTCGTCAGATCGTTGGTGTTGATATCATTGGGTTGGAGTTCTCTCATTCCTCTATTCATGCTCTTGTAAACTGTTAGAGAATTCATGTTGCTCAATAGAGGAAAGAGGAAAGGGGGGTTTGAGGAGGAGATTTCACCATATCTCGTTCCTCTACTCCTTCTTTCTTCGACAGTTTTTTTTTTACCAACGCTTTATCTTCCTCCTCGCGCTTCGGTTCTTAACTCTTTGTTTATTATGTGTGATGTGAATCAAAGAAGGTGAAGTGCCTAGACTACGTTAGACGTTCAGAGACATGTTTGAACTTGTGCGTGAAATCCGACAATAGTAGGGAGAGAGAGAGAGAGGAAGAGAGTCTGTTTGTTTGCCTTTCTTCTAGATGACTAAGAGAATGCTAGATATGTGTGACTTGTAATAGAAAGAGGGAGCCTTATTCTTTGCTTCCCGAATTTCTACGAGCATCGGTGTGCATTCGCGTTCAGGGTCTGAAAGAAATATAGATCTGTAATAGAGAGAGGGGAGAGAAGGAGTTTTGTTTTCTTCTTTTCCCCCCTCCCCTCGCAGCTTCTGCAGAATGTTTCAGTCATCCCCATTTTTTTTAATGACGGTCCAAGATCATGCATGCATAATCTTTTGATTCTATGTATGCTGGAATAGAGAGAGAAAAAGAATTCTGTGACATGTTCACCATTGGATATGTGTCAATTCAACTCGATTGTGCTTATCAGATAACTTTAGAATCTATCAAGCATACAGTACTAGCGTAGCACAAATATTACATAGGCCGTTTCAGAATCGATAGTTATTCTATTAATGTTTAGTGCATATGCATTATTGATATGTGTCTCCCTCTAGTTCAGCACGATTGATGTAGCGTTCTAAGCTTTTGCAGGTTGTGCAGTCATGGTATTCATCAGAGAGAAATAAGTTTCACTGAATATTAATTAATAGTGTTGAGCTCGGGTGCTACCATGGCAAATGATATGAAATTGCTAAGCATGTTGTTGCATCACGCTCATTGATCTTGATTATCAATGATCCCTTGTAGGCGAGTTGTCCAAGTGATTCCCCTGCATACTAAGCTGCATGCTTTGTTTGAATGCAGAGGTCTTCTATGATATGTTAATACATGTATACAAGGTGAGAGATTTTTTTCCTTTTCTCTAATCAGCTGCAAGCGTGTAATTTGTAGAAGAGAGTGCTTTGAGGCAGAAGTAGGTTAAACTCAATGAGAGAGAGAATAATTTTGAAAAGAAGGGATGCTGGAACATCGGGTATACTTAGAAAATTAATCATCTATTCTACCTGCTGTTCTACCTATGATGCACTCTTTAAAGCTTTGCTAATGCATTTCTAAATAGAATTCCATCGGTCTCTAGCTGGAGCAAAGCCATTTTTGATTAAGCAAAGTAACATAAATTAATCGGCTGTGTTCACATTTTACTTTGCATAAGAGTGAGGAGAGAAGGAAAGATGTTTTGTTAGAGTTTGGCTCTCCTCGTATCAGATCTTGCAGGTATTCTTTTGCTTCTTTGGATTAATTGCATTCTCCCACAAAAGGGCGCCATAGTTTTTCCCCTCCAATAGCATCTAGATCGAGTCAATAACCAGATGTGATAGTGATACTGTAGATGTTGCTCGCACATCAGTAAGTAGGCTGGAAAAACCAGTGCAGAGAATGGTGGAAGTCATTAGATGCTCTGTATCGGCATGTACATATACAGAAGGTGTGTTTCACGTATCCGAGTTCCGAGTGATTTTAGGGGCAGGCTCTTCATTGATTGCAGCATCATAAGTTGAGAGAACCCAAATTTGGGGTCACTATGAAAATAAAAGTAAAGTACTTTCATTACCTTCTGTGCAAGACCCGGGTTGAAATATGGATATGCCTAGACATGCTATGATAAGTTTAAGCTCATAGCCATCTAAGCAATTATGCCTACTCCATTTCATTCCTAGGAGCACGTTTTACTTTAGACTTGCTATGACGTAGTTTGTTATATGGCCTGTGGGTATTACTGCATTTCTCGATGAATTTGCAATATTATATTGGTGATCTGCATGCCTTGCCAATATTTTATCGTATAGCATAGTAAACCGATGAATGGTGTAAAAGAGGGAGAGGACTAAAACCCCACGCTCGCAAAGGAATATGGTTGCCAAAAAAAGAGAGATTTTTTTGTATTCTACCCTTCTAATTTCCATTAGCTGTAGTTGTTAATACACACAACTCAGCTGTATTTTCATATTACTTAGTTGCATATGACCAAAAGTTTTAAGGAATCCATTCCGGACATGTTATGTTTCCAGCACAGATGCACGTCAAGTTCACGCTGTCACCAATGGGAAAGTGTCGTGTGTCTGAGAACAGTATGATGCTTCTTGCATGATAATGCATGTTTGCTGTGAGGCATCTGCAATGTAAATGTTGCTACTGTACAAGGATTGATGTTAGTAAAAGAAAAAGTTACTTACATACAGTTGAATTACTTCCAACGTGCTTGTTTGGCTTGTTTGTTGATTAAAAAGCCTTATTATTGAGATTATGGGTATAAGAGGTACGATGGAGTTCATAAAGTTCATGTCAATAGTGTGGCAAAGTTTACTACCTATTTATTCATTAAATGCTCATTTGTACGGGTCTAGGAATTGTTAACGACTTTGATCTTTCTACTAGATATGCTGCACAAACTGGAGTCCTTTCTTTTTCTCTATCTACCTTAATCGGCCCGTCATTTAGCACTGAATCTTAAGCTATTTTTTAGTTATGGTTCCTGGTCCACATGTTCTTTTTTCCTTACAATGCCTGGCAAATTAAAGTATGTTTCCACTGCGTCAGAAGGGATACATCTATCCGTTGTTCTATTATCCATAGAAACGTGGGCACCCACATCATGCATACAAACGCATGCATATGCGTACGCACACACACACACACATAAGAGAGAGTGAGAGAGAAAGATGCATATGCATAAGTATATGTATGTGCATGTTTTTGTATGTGTGAGCATGTGTATGAGGAATGCATGACTAGCATATGCATAAGTGAGCATATGTATATGAACATAAGTATGCATGTGTACATTTACATATATAGTGTATGTATATGCAATTAAGATAGGAAGGTGAAGAACATGTATGCAATAATAAGTAATGTATGCATAAATATTAGAAATGTATGCCTATAAATTAGGGTGTATGCATAAGTGCATGACGTCTATGTAATGTAGATAGCATTCGCATATGTATAGTATATGTATGCATATTTAGAATGTGTTAGCATGTTATACATGTTGCATGTGAAGTGTGTTTGCATATATACATGTAAGAGTGCATGTCTATATTAGAGTTTATACATGTGCATATAAGTGTGTGTATGCATAAGTAAATGTGTTGCATGTACATGTTAAGATAGAATTAGCATGTGTATGCATGTGCATAGTACATATGCATGTATGTTATGTATGTGCATGTGCATGCATGTTAGTATGCATGTATGCAGGAATGAGTGTATGCATGTGCATAAGTGAAATATAAGCATATGATGTAGAAGTGCATGTATGCATGAAAATATAATGATATACATGAATGTATAAGAAATTTTGAAGTATTGTATGATGCATATTTGTATGGAAACAAATGTATGTTTACTTTCATTTAAGTAAATATTTACATAAGCATTAAAGATAAGAAGTTAAAAAAGTTTGTATACAAATGTTAGTTTAGGTTTAACTTATGTATTGAATGTTAAAATATTAAATGAGTGTTTATATTTATTAAAGCATACTTATCTCTCTAATGATTTTTCTTTTTCAGATCATTGCGAAGGAGTTTACAAGTTTACGAGTTTACGAGTTTGCGACTTTTCAAGCTTGAATCAAATTATGATCATATAGAACTATAAAGTTGTAGAGGATTATGTACAAAGAGATTGTATTAGCACTTAACATGAGATTTGTATAGGCCTAAATAGATTGATTTTGAAGTTCTTCATATCTTTACTCTAAAAATCAATTTACTTCTTTATAGTTTGATTTCGTATGTCTAAAGATTTAGGGTCTACAAGTAGCTCTCATATTCATAGCAACGAATTAGATAACTTTATAGGAACACTTCTTCCATCTTCTATTGATAGCACGAATAATAGCAAAAATACAGAAATCGAAATCATTAAAGATAAAATAGTCGATGAAACTTTACATACATTAGAGTACCATCGTAAGCTTTCTAGAGTTTTACCGTTACTATCTATAGTCTTACCTCAACGAGATAACAAAGAAGACCTATTTCCACCTAATTTAATTAGAAAACCCAATTCAAATCAAATAAAAAATGAAGTAGTTGACTTAGAAAAAAATAAAAGAATTAGTGAGAAATTAGTTTTGTCTTCTCAGTTAGAAGCTATAACTAGATATAGAAACACATGTCCTTACGGCTCGTAGTCCTAAGAATTTAGTTCTTAAATTATACTCGAATAGATTAGAAACCTTTAGCTTTTATCTCTCCTAAACTGAAAATTCAAGCCAAGAACTGAAGCATACTTAGAAGCCCCCCGTGTGTAGTCACATGGTTAGGTTAGCATGATTCTTCTGGATGAACGTCTGCCTCCCTTCACACCCCTCTACGACAGCGCATGATCGATTCCCACAAGACATTTCGTCTATCTATGGAGAGCAGGAAAGTACCCACTCTCAGGAGAGATTAGACTTTGAGTCTAACTCCTTACAGGAGCTACCCCATTTCACATGCCCATGGGAAGCTAAGTCTACATATATGAGAACACCTACGGTCATGGTAAGAAACGAAGACTCATTCATACCTAGGAATACAGAGGTAGTGAAAAACACTAAAGTGCAGTGCAATCTCACCTTGGAAGAGCTACTCAAAGTTAGGCCAGAACTATGGAAGCATGTAGTCAATCAAGTACCTGAAGTAGCAAAACCTCGTTCCTAGGTAGGATCTCATAGAACAGTGCCAAAAATACCCTTGGACAAGATAGGAGACATGAGTGAAGGAGAAGAAGGAAACACCTATCTTCTCAAGGGTACACTACCAAGGCAATTTTGGACTCAGGTGCAGGAGTTGCGATTGCTACCACTTCCCTATGGAAGCATTGGGGCAACCCAGCACTCAAACCAACGAGAATGAAATTGCAGATGGCTGACGGTCACATAGAAAGACCCTTAGGGTTGTTAGAAGGAATAACTCTCACTACTTGTGGTGTAGAGTTTGAGCACACATTTGCTATCTGTGACTTTAGCAAGAACCAGGCCTATGAGATGATTTTGGGAAGACCATTTATGCGATAGTTGCAAGTGGTACAGGATTGGGGAACCAACTCCTTGTACTTGCAACACTTAGGTGTCACGACCAAAGTCAATCTCAAGGATTATTCTCATAGGGATGTACCCCCCATCCAGTGGAATCCCATCCATAGAGCCAAAGATGATATAGAGTCGGTGCATTCCATAGGATCAGAATCCTCATGGATGCATGAAGACACTCACTTATGGATGTGTAAAATAGCAGTAGAAGAAGAGAAGAGAGAAAAAGCCAGAGAGATAGGTGCAAAGGAAACCCATAGATCAATTCAAGACCCAGCCTATGCACCTATAGTATTCCCTGACGAAGAATTTGAACCTCACGGCTAGGTAGAAATTTTAGCAAAAATGGATGTGGCTATCAATGAAGAACAATGGACACCCCACTGTGATGAAGATAGCTATGACATTTCAGTCTTCTCCATAGAGCCACTCATGGGAGATTCGGTTCTGGAAGAATGTGAACCTAGCACTGATGCATTCGAGGATGCAAGTGACTCCGATTTAGAGTCGATCATTATGGACCCGCCTTTTGCATTAGATGAAGAATACTTTTATGAAGTAGAAGTTCACCTTCAGAGACATGAAGAGCTCACAAAAGAAGTGAGGTTAACCACACAAGTGACCGCTAAGAATGAAGGAAAGAAAAGAAAGAAGAAGAAGAATCTCTGTTTGAGGTCCCTGAAAACTTTAAAAAGTATGAAATAGATGATAGAAGAGTCATGGTAAGAATGCCTAAACGTGAGGCACAATCAGGGGAGGCCTATGATAACAAAGAAACCACCAAGAAAATAGTTGTAGCCATAGAAGAAGGAGAGGAGAGATGCACTTACATAGGACATGACCTGACAAAGGAAGAAGAGCATGAGTTAATAGCCTTGCTAAGAGAATACAAAGATGTATTCGCTTGGAGCTATAAGGATTTGAAGGTGTAGACCGTGACATATGCTCACACACTATCCCCATGACCTCAGATGCCAAACCCTCTAAGCAAAAGCCATACACATACAATGATAATTATGCTGCTAAGATCAAGGAAGAGATAGATCGCTTGGTTGAAGCTGAATTCATCTATGAAATTGAGCACACTGAGTGGGTATCCCCCATTGTAGTTGTGCCCAAAAAGAATGGAAAGTTACGTGTGCATTAATTTGAAGAAAGTTAATGCAGCCACAATTCGAGATAACTATCCTCTTCCGATCACTGAGCATCTATTAGAAAGAGTAGCAAGCAAAGAAGTGTATAGCTTCCTTGATGGATTTTCTGGTTACAATCAAGTAGCCATAGCTCTCGAAGATCAACATAAGATGGCTTTTGCCACACAGTGGGGCATATTTGCTTTTTGGGTAATGCCATTTGGGCTTACCAATGCTCCTGCAACCTTTCAAAGACTGATGTGCCATGTGTTCAAAGTATTCCTGAGGAAGAATTTAGAAGTCTACGTTGATGATCTCTATGCCTATTCCAACATTAGACAAACACATATACCTGAACTCAGGCAAATCTTTGACAAATGTAGAGAATATCAAGTCTGCTTGAACCCAAAAAAGTGTGTTTTCATGGTCAGGCAAGGCAAGATTCTAGGACACATAGTGTCAAAGAATGGCATATCCACTGATGAAGAGAAAGTGAGAGCCATCACAGAACTACCTAGCCCAAAGAATGTCAAGGAAGTACAAGCTTTCATGGGGCATTGTGGTTATTACCGACGCTTTATACACATGTACGCCATCATTGCAAAGCCTCTGTATGGACTTTTGACTAACTTTGAGTGGAATAATGAATGTGAAAACTCTTTCAACGAACTCAAAAGAAGATTGTGTTCAGCACCAATCTTGACCACACCAGATTGTAATAAGCCCTTCCATGTTCATGTGGATGCATCCAATTATGCTATTGGATGTGTACTTGCACAACCTACAAGCGAAGGTAATATGGATCTTCCAATTGCCTATGCCAGTAGACAGTTGAATGCAGTTGAACGAAACTATACCACCACAAAACGAGAAGGATTAGGCATGGTATATGTAGTTAAAAAGTTTATACACTATTTGCTTGCAAATAAGTTTAAATTTTTTACTGATCATCAAGCGCTGTTATACTTGGTAAACAAGCCATGCAATACAGGCAAATTAGTAAGATGGTTCCTCTTACTGATGGAGTATGAATTTGAGGTTGTGGTGAGGAAAGGGAAGACTCATTTGAGAGCAGATCATCTCTCTAGGCTCACATCAGGAGAGGCCCCACAAGGAGTATCAGATGACCTTCCTGATGCTTACTTATTAAATCTGGAAGTTGTACCTGAGTGGGCTAAGCCATTAGTGCCAGTATTGACATATGGGCCTAACCACCCAGTAATAAACACACAAGATGGGGAGGTAGTAAAAGCCCAAAAGTACCATATCATGGCAGGAAGTATGTACAAGCATACAGATCAAGGGATATTAGCTTGTTGTGTGGAAGAGGATGAGTACGCTAAATGGTTGCAACTAGCACATGTAGGTGCATTAGAGCAACACTACTCAAGGCAAAGAACCCTACAAACACTAAGGAGACTCGAAGTGCATTGGCCGACTATGGAAGCAGATGTCCATAAGATGTGTAAGGAATGCCCAGTTTGTAGTATTAGACCACCTGTGGAGCATGCTACTTTGTACCAAGTGTCTCTAGTACGAGATTGGAGTGAACCACTAGTAGTCTTTTTGAGGACAAAAACATTCCCTCAAGATATAACATTGGCTAGACAAAGAAGTCTAGAACAAGAAGCCTTAGATTACTCACTCATTGGTGATAATCTATACAAGCGTGGTAAAGATGGTTACTGTAGCTCAGTGATGAGTAGCACCTCCTTTAATGTCAATCCGGGAAGACGTGAGGATGGTATGATCACCTCAAGCAAGTGAAGGCACAAGTGCGTGAGTGAGAAGCACACCAACATGCACACACATACACACACACGCGCACATAGAGCAAGACAAAGAGAGAGACAATGGAGTTCTTTTAGATTACTTCCAAATTGCTCATACAAGTTCAAATCTATTATGAGCTAGCCCCAAAAATGAGCTCTCTAGTTCTATTTATAGTTTTTGACTAGCTTGTGACCCTGTCCAGACCTAGTGTCCGGCCTAGTTAAAAATTAGGTTCTAGGGCTTATTTGAGGGCTCAAACGGAGTCTAAAAAATATGAAAATGGATAGGCAGTTACTTCTAATGTTCCTCAAGCTCAAGGACTCCTTGGATTGCACAAAATGGAGCTACAAAAATATGAATTGGTATTTACAATGGCCTTTAGTGATGAAAATCACTATTTTTGTAGGGATTTCCTCTAACAATTTGACATACACATCTTCGAGCTCCCTATTTGCTCCTTCTGCTTGTGTGTCCATCTCTTTGATATGCTTTAGCTTCATGAAAAAATAATGGCCTACTTGCCAGATCTTCGTTGACTACTCTGTCTGCTTGTGCCTTCTCTTCGCTCCGACTCCCTTCTTTGACTTCCTTGTCTTGTGAGTCCTTGTGTACCTTGACTACTGCAAACACCCCCCCCTCTCTCGCGTCTGTCGTCTCTGACAGACCCTTGTTGAGTGGGTCATTGGATGTAGTACTCCACAACGTCTGTGGCTAAATGATGTTCTGCTATTCTCAACCTTGGAACTTTTGGATGTGGCATACGTAGCTTTTCTGAATGTAGAGCTTGTTCCACCACAAATAACTGTAATAGGTGAGATGGTCTGGGAATGAATATCTCTGAATGATATTCCCAGAACCCTCTGATAAACATTTCTTCAAACATCTGTTTAAAGCAGGCAGGTAGATACTTTATACGAGCATGCCATGCATATACGACGTTAATGGATGGTGTGGTGCTCATATCGTAGACAAGGTCCTGATTCCCTTCATTAAATCCGAGAGCCAAAAGATGAGATTCTTTGATATTCTTAAATGTCCTGAATGTAACCACCATGAGCTCAAAAATTTTGAGGCACATTTGTGCCATGATATCTGGTATATTCTTGAATCTGACTGCCCAGTGTCGGATGGTTGAAATCATGTAGTTGACTATGGGTTGGCCTCTAGGTGGGGCTAAGTAGACATAATTGAGCCATTTTTCACATCCTTTGACTGTCAGCACTGTTTTTGTGTACTCCGGCCAAGACCTTCTTCGAAAGACAGAGTAGTAGCAGGGATTATACTTGATACATAAAGGCATGTTATTCCACGTGCGTACCATCTCAGGGTAGGTTTCAAGCAGACGGATCCTCCAAGTAGGTTGATGTATATTTCCCTGCGTGGCACTTGCAAGGATGTCATCCGGTGCAAACTGTGTCTCCGAGGTTGGTTCTTTTGATGTGCGTTGCTTGATTTCAGCATTGTAATCTACCATTAATACACAGAATGGAACATACAAATCATCGGATGTGTCAATCCACCTATGATGGGAGAGGTTTCTGAAGTAATCCGATTTTATGACAACTTCCTCCAATCGTGACATAGATGCTATCTGAACTGCAACTCTCTCGTCATGGGTGGTAGCAACCTTCTCTAACCTTTGCATCCATTCAGGAGCTTTGATCTCAATTGTGTCCATTCCTTCTTCTGTTTGCTTACCTCCGGGTGCTGGCATGGGAACATATGGGTCTTCAAAAGTCTCCTCCACTTCAATTGGCACTAAGTCTTCAGGTTCCGGTTCCACAAGGGGAGAGGGTTGACTCTCGTATTGAAGAACTTTACTTCGTAGTTCTTCTAGTTCTGTTCTGAGTTCTGCGACTTCTTCAGATGTGTCGACTGCTGTTGTGACTTTGCTTGGTGACTCCTGCTGAGTCGCCAGTTGCTTTAGTAGGTCATCTCTTTCTCTTTATAATGTTGTGTGCACTTCCAGGAGGTCGGCATGGGTTTCCAAGATGATTTTCATATTTTCAGATGGGATAGTCTTGAATTTCTCTGGGTCGATCTCCTCTGGTGAACCCTCCATTACTGCTTCCAGGTTTTCCTCGTTCTGTTTGTGTACTCGTTTGTTTTCTTCAAGTGCTACGGACATGTGCTTCCATAATACGGCGAGATTGCGTCGAAGCTTGAGATTGTCTGTGATCTCAGTGTGTAACATGTCCTCGAGTTGTTGTTTTTCTTCAGTATCTGACTGGGGTGGATTGGCAACTAATTGATCATGTTGTGCTTGCAATGTAGTATACTGCTATTGTAATAGCCGCTTCTCCTTCTCTAAACCAATGAATCTTGCTTGGAGCGTTTCATGGTCTCTAAAGAGGCTCGTATGTTGTGCGTCTAGGTGTTGGTAATGTTGTTGTAGTTGAGACATGCACTGGTACATATTATTAAATACATTATTAATGGGAGTGGATGCGGGAAAGGTGTTGAATGCAGAAGGGAAGGGAAAAGGGAATGGGAGCATGTATGTTGTGCTTGAAAAGGGTGAAGTTGGTGGTGGGGCAATGGGAGATTGTGGACGTATGGGGGGACGGAGAGGTGCGGAGGTGGGTGATATGTCCATGAAATCAAAAGTGGATGCAGTCGTGGGAGTGATTGTGAACATGGGAATTGTGGGTGCGGTGATGGTGGTGAAGGTGTAAAGTGGTGTGTGTAGTTGTGAATATGAACCGCCAGGAAGTGTGATCGGGGGAACGGGGTTTTCTGTGGCTACAATTAGAATTAGAGAGTCAGTGGTAGTGTAAACAAGAGGGGTGGTGATCGGTTGTACAGGTTGTGTGGGCTGACTAAAGGTCTATGCTTCGGTATGGGAAGTGGACCCTAAGGCAGTGAAAGTAGTGGTTTCACTGGTAGTGGGAGGTGAAAGTGGTGGACTTGGAGGGAGAGGGGGTAAGGGGGGTGACGGGGGTGGACTGGATGTATGGGCTTCCTCAGTGTCATGAATGGTATGAGCTGTGCCCGTGGTTGTGGATGTGGTGCGCTGGGGTTCTAATTTCGTGGAGTTGTCTCTGGTGTCAGTGTCGCACCGCGGGTTTGTGCACAGGGCATCTGAACGACACCTCTCATTTTCTTGGATGGAGGCCCTACGGTGGATAGTCTACGTTGGAATTCTTGCACCCTAGTCCAAATAAGTGCCTTTTGAACTGGCACATCATATGCCAAGCATCTGTAAACAATCCTTGTGAGAGCACAACATCCATACAGTACTGACTTTTGCTTCTTATACCACCGTTGATGAGCCAAGTGGATTTGGTCAATAATCCAGTGAGGCATGTTGATTGTCAAATCGAAGGCATCTGCTAAATATAGACTGAACCATATCTTCTTGGGTGGCATTGTGAACCTCTCTTGAGCGGGGAATGCAAAATGTTGCATGCACATCCGAAGATGAACGACAATAGTAGGTGTCATTGCCACCATGTCCTTTAGTTTCGTCACATTCCTGTTCTTCATGTTGTCGGGGACCATAGTCTCTTTCTCGGTGGGAATATGCATACCTTTCATGTCGAGAGCTTCCCTCACCAAGTTGTTCGTCAATTTGAACCGCTTCAGCTCATTGCCCCTTGTGAGAGATGGGAGGACAAAGGTGATGTATCCCTTTTTCTCTTTGCTCGGAGTGAGGGTGCTAATCAAATACGAGCACGTTAGAAAGCCGGGCTTTGGCAATTGGGCTTTGAAGTAATCGTATAGTCCCACCTTCTTCCATATCGGTTTCAGCCCTTCATTATTTTGAAGTCTCTCAAATTCCCTGGTGAAGAAGTGATACCTGCCCCAGCGCCCATTGAACTCTATCTCTGCCTCCCACAGGTAAGTGCCTTCTCCCAGAGGTCCTACCACATCACTCAACCAATATGAGTTTTTGCTGACTGGCATTGTGTGCCCTTGTGGAGGATTCTACACCGATATGGCATGTAATGCTCTCAATGCCATTGGACGTTCCTTCAATTCCTCCTCAATGGGAAGACTTTCTGTAGCTCAGTGATGAGTAGCACCTCCTTTAATGTCAATCCGGGAAGACGTGAGGATGGTATGATGACCTCGAGCAAGTGAAGGCACAAGTGCGTGAGTGCGAAGCACACTAACATGCACACACATACACACACACGTGCACACAAGGAAAGACAGAGAGTGAGAAGCAATGGAGTTCTTTAGATTACTTTCAAAACGCTCATGCAAGTTTAGATCAATTACAAGCTAGCTTCAAAATGAGCTCTCTAGCTCTATTTATAGTTTTTGACTAGGTTTTGGCCGTGTCCAGACCTAGTGTCCGGCCTAGTTAAAAATTAGGTTCTCTACCCTATTTGGAGGTTCAAACGAAGTCTAAAAAATGTGAAAACTGACAGGTAGGTACTTCTAAAGCTCCTCAAGCTCAAGGACTCCTTGGCTTGCACAAAATGGAGCTACAAAAATATGAAATGGTATTTACAATGGTTTTTAGTGATGAAAATCACTACTTTTGTAGGGGTTTCTATTAACATTTTGACATACATTTCCTGGAGCTCCCTCCTTGCTCCTTCTCCTTGTGTGTCCACCTCTTTTATATGCGTTAGTGTCCTGAAAAAATATTGGCCTACTTGCCAGATCGTCGTTGACTACTCTGTCTGCTTGTACTTTCTCTTCTCTCTGACTCCCTTCGTAAGCTTCCTTGCCTTGTGAGTCCTTCAGTTCCAACACCCCCCCCCTCTCTCGCGTCTATCGTCCCTGACAGAACCTCGTTGGGTGGGTCGTTGGATGTAGTACTCAACAACGTCTTGTGCTAAGTGATGTTCTGCAATCCGCAACCCTTTGGCCAAGTCCGTGAGTAGAGCATCCCAATCTACCGGCCCGGGAACCTCTGGATGTGGTATACGTAACTTTTCTGAATGGAGAGCTTGTTCTACTGCAAACAACTGCAATAAATGTGATGGTCTGGGAATGAATATCTTGGAATGATATTCCCAGAATCCCGTGACAAACATTTCTTCAAACGTCTGTTTGAAGCAGGCTGGTAGATACTTGATACGCGTGTGCCATGCATATACAACATTAATAGATGGTGTTGCGCTCATGTCGTAGACAAGATCTTGATTACCTTCATTAAATCCAAGAGCTGACAGATGAGGTTTCTTGACATTCTTGAAAGTCCTGAAGGTGACCAACATGAGTTCAAAAATTTTAAGGCACATTTGGGCCATGACATCTGGTACATTTTTAAACCTGACCCCCCAATGCTGAATCGTCGAGATCATATATCCTATGGTAGGCTGGCCTTTAGGTGGTGCTAAGTAGACATAATTGAGCCATTTCTTGCATCCTTTGGTTGACAGCACAGTTTTTGTGTATTCCGGCCATGACCTTCTCCAAAATACAGGGCAGTAGCATGGGTTGTATTTGATGTACAAAGGCATGTTATTCCATGTTCTTACCATCTTTGGGTAGGTTTCCAGTAGACGAATCCTCCACGTCGGTTGATGTATATTGCCCTGCTTGGCACTTGCTGGGATGTCGTCCGGTGCAAACTGTGTAGCCGAGGTTGGTTCTTTTGAGGTGTGGTGCTTGATTTCGGCATTGTAGTCTGCCATTAAGACACAGAAAGGAACATACAAATCGTCGGATGTGCCGATCCACCTGTGATGGGAGAGGTTTCGAAAGTACTCTGATTTTATAACTACCTCTTCCAATCATGACATTGACACTATTTGAACTGCCACTCTATCATCATGGGTTGTGGCCACTTTCTCTAACCTCTGCATCCATTCAGGAGCCTCTATCTCGATGGTGTCCATGCCCTCTTTTGTTTTCTTGCCCCTTGGTGCAGGCATGGGAACGTATGGATCTTCGAAGGTTTCCTCGATTTCAATTGGCACTAAGTCCTCAGTCTCGGGCTCTACAAGGGGAGAGGGTTGACGCTCGTATTGCATGACTTTACTGCGTAATTCTTCGAGTTCTGCTCTGAGTTTTGTGACTTCTTCAGATGTGTTGTCTGCGGTAGTGACTTTGCTTGGTGACTCCTGCTGAGTTGCCAGTTGCTTAAGTAGGTCATCTCTTTCTCGTTCCAATGCTGCATGGGCCTCTAGGAGGTCGGCATGGGTTTCTAACACGATTTGCATATTCTCTGAGGGAATGGCCTTGAATTTCTCTGGGTCGATTTCCTGCGGGGAACCCTCCATTGCTGTTTCCAAGTTTTCTTCATTCTGTTTCTGCAGCCCTTTATTCTCTTCGAGTGTTGTAGACATGTGTTTTCGTAGGAGGGCCAAGTTGCGTCTAAGCTTGAGATTCTCCGTTATCTGGGAGTGTAGCAAATCATCCATATGTTGCCTTTCTTCTGCATCTGACTGGGGTGGATTGGCTACTAACTGTTCATGTTGTTCCTGTAAAGTGGCGTACTATTGTTGTAGTAGCCGCTTTTCCCTTTGGAGATCAATGAATCGTACTTGAAGTTCTTCATGGCTTCGAAAGAGTCCCGTATGTTGGTTATCAAGATGCTGGTAGTGTTGTTGTAGTTGCGACATACACTGATA
The DNA here is from genome assembly GCA_020310875.1 of Ceratopteris richardii. Taxonomy (NCBI): domain Eukaryota; kingdom Viridiplantae; phylum Streptophyta; class Polypodiopsida; order Polypodiales; family Pteridaceae; genus Ceratopteris; species Ceratopteris richardii. The sequence goes on along the minus strand of CM035432.1, from coordinate 50,573,715 downwards.
CATATTATTAAATACATTATTAATAGGGGTGGATGCGGGAAGGGTGTTGAATGCAGAAGGGAAGGGAAAGGGGAAGGGGAATGGAAGTGTGGATGCGGTGCTGGAAAATGGTGAAGTGGGAGGTGGGGGAATGGGAGATGGTGGGTGTATGGGGGGAGGGAGAGGTGCGGAGGTGGGTGATATGTCCATAAATTCAACAGTGGATGCAGTAGTGGGAGTGATTGTGAATATTGGAATTGTGGGTGCGGTGATAGTGGTGAAAGTGTACAGTGGTGTGTGCAATTGTGAATACGAAGTGCTAGGAAGTGTGATCGGGGGAATGAGGTTTTCCGTGGCTGCGGTTAGAATTACTGTGTCAGTGGCCGTATAGACAAGAGAGGTGGAGATAGGGTGTGTGGATTGTGTGGGTTGACTGATGGTCTGCGCTTCGGTATGGGTAGTGGACTCGGAGGCGGTGACAGTAGTGGTTACACTGGTTGTGGGAGGTGAATGTGGTGGCGTTGGAGGCCGGGGTGGCAAAGGGGGTGACGGAGGTGCACTTGATGTATGGGTTTCCTCAGTATCATGAACGGTGTGTGCGGTGCCCATGGTTGTGGATGTGCCTTATGGTTCTGATACTAATACATTCATCTGCTTCCCTGATCGAGGGGGGCGTATGCCGTATCGTCGCTCCGTTCTTCGTGATTGTGCAAGGGCGGTTGAACCGTCTCAGGTACTCCTAAAGCATCGGATATCATGTGAAGAGTGGCGCGGTATTGCTCGTCTACGCCTTCCTCCTAAAGGATTTGGTTCATGAGGGCCTTGCCTGCTGCTAGGGACAGTTTATGTTGCTCTTGAACTCTGTTCATGGTATCATAGAGCTTTTTTAATGCCTTCGTATAAGTTGGAGCACCTTCAAGTACCTGCAGAGCTTCCTGATCATATTCCTGCTCTTCTTCCTCGGATTGTCCATCATGTTCCTCCTCTTGTTCTTCTTCTTCTTCACCCTCCACATCGACGACATCTCGTGTAGTTAGGAATTGGGTAGACCTAGAAGCTAAGTGGAATGATGTAGTGAGAGAGTGATGTAGTTAGTAGGTGGGCATGGATTTACAACTGGGGTCTGGGGGTTTATTACAAGTTTTAGGTTTCCAAATGTAGTGGATGGGCTTTGATCTTGATTTTGTGGAGACTCTGAAGAGTTTGATAGGGGTATCTTCTTGAAAATGAGGCTTTTTAGCGACCCATTTACAAGTGATTCTACTTGTGCTCATGGAAGAATATGTGCCCGCGCATTATGTATAAGCATGGGCATCTGATGTTCGAGTGGGTGAAACATGTTGGAGCAAGTCTATGACAAGCCTAAGTATTGGCTTGAGTCCTACAAAGTCATAGAAAAAGCCTTAAAATGAAGACTATGTAAAGTTCACTTGTGAACTACCTCTTGTAACTTTTGAAGAGTTTACTTAATGTAAAAGTGAAAGAATCTTAAGTGATTGAGTCCACTTGATCAAGAATGGAAAGAGGAGCCACGAATTCGTGATTTGTGGTAGGTAGAGAATCAAATCAATCATTGATTGATTGGAGAGTGATTGAGGGAAGTTAGCCTCCCAAACTCAACTATAAATAGATGGCAGTTTTAGTTGTGGTTAGAGAGACCTATGTGAAGACCTCCAAGAGCTGAGCTTTATGCCATATCAAGGTGTGATTACAAGGCACACATATGTATCAGTAATTCATTGTATTGTACAAGCAATATACTTTCATTTTCATGATTATTTGAGTTCATCTTTCCATGTTCTTGTGAAGTGTACTACTCACTACCATTACTCTCAGTTTTTCTCAGTCAGCTTGCAGAGATGTTTTCTCTAAGCTTGGTGGATCATTTTCACTGATTTAACTTGGTAAAGTTAGCTCTATAATTCTACTATATGTTCACAAGTTTTCATGTCATTTGGATGTTGCAATCTTCAGTTATGATCAGTTGAAGTCAACAGTGTCTGTGCATTTTCACTTCTCTGTCAGGTACCCGATTTTTGCACTCATCTTGTCAGAGGTGTTTCTCAGTGGTTACTTATCTAACTTCCGTGATTGAAAGCTTCTTGGATTCAGCTTACTGTCTAGTATAACCATACAAATTGTCATAATCATTGGATTCCTAAATTTTGATTTATGTTGATTTTTCTGCTCATTGGTCTCAAACTGTAGCAGCCCGTGAAAATCGGGATGATGTCATCAGTTGTTAAAACTCATTCTCAGTGTGTGGTTCATTATTTTTTATGAGATTACTCTTGAAAGTTAGCTCTTTAAGTTACCTAGACTTCCCTAAGAGGAATTAAGCTAATTGCTGTTGTGCTCAGAGAATTATGTAAAACACTGGACAGGTGTATGAACCAAGAATAGCAGGTTTTCACCTCTGAGCTAACTCCAACTTATCTGTTTTGATCTATCTTTTTGAGAGTGATCTTCCAAGGTACATAGGGTGTCTAATACATCCATTGGCAAGCTAAAAGGGCCCACCATATACTTCTGGAGTTCATTTGGCTGGTGTAGATCAAGGATTTTGCAACACCTCTTCATCTTCAAGCACATACCTATCAATCTCTTCACAAAACATGTTGTACTGGGTGTGGCCACGGTGTAGCTATTTGAGCCCGCAAGCAAGCCTTAGGCACCCAGATTTGTCATGATTGTGGGCTGGCCTTCATCGACTTCTTGGGTATCCAAATAGACTTTACTTTCGCAGAAGAATTTATGAAAGACTTCTTATTGGTGTCGTGTTGTTGACTACTAGTAAGAGGTTTTGGCCGTGGGATTGGCCTGGTCGCAACAGGGTGTTTGCCTTTCCGCATCCATACTTGTTTCAACGGCTGAAACAATCTGCTTTGCTCCTTTTTTTGGCCTCCAGTATAGGTAGTGCTCTGCTTCCTCTGTATTTGATCTGTCGTTGGTTGCTGCATCCTTCTGGCCTTTGGAAAAGAGGGGGGTGCTGTCTTATCCTTGACTCCGTTGTTGAGACAATCCTCTTTCTGCATCATACAATTTTGGACAAGAATAGCATTGTCAACTTCATGTGCACCCGTGGAAGGACCAGGAGTTCGTGCCTTACCTAGTTCCTTGAGTGCCTCATTTTCCAATTCAACTGTAATTCGACTATGATTTACCCATACCTGAAGAAGTCCACTCCTTAGGTTTAGGTTGACTGCATGATCAAAGATCCAGTCCTGACCCAAGACAAGAGGCTGAGTGAGGTCCTCATCTTGACACACTAGTACTTTGACTGTCATTACTTCATCTTGGATGTAGAGGGGAAGTTCCACCTCACCCATGCAAGGGGTTTCCACACCTCCCAATCCTATGAGGTATGCTTCTATAGGATTGACAGTTAATTTCAACTCTTGACAGTAAGACAATTTAACAGCACTAGTGGCTGCACCTCAGTCAATCAAGGCTCTTACAGTCCTTGCACCCTTTCCTTGTCCTATATCTAAGGTTATAAAAGGACGTCGATCAATTATCCTATGGGAGCTGATATCTGAAACTTCACACATAGCCACGTGATATCCTTGATCTGCATATGCATCTTGCCTAGGTTGCTCTCTGCCTTGTCTTCTTAATTTCATTCTCCGTATGCGCTCTAAAGCTTTTGCTTGAGCTTCTTCTCGAATTCGCTTTTCTTCTTCTTTGCGTTTCTTAGCAGTATTGAGTCGACTTAGCATTTCCTATGTGAGAGGTTCCTGATATAACTTGGCCCTGCATCCGCTTATGTAGCTTGGGAGAACATCGCCTTCTAATGTGGCTAGTTGCACTACTCCACTTGTTGAGATTCTATTAATGATCATGGGTCTGTAGCCTCTCTTCTCTAGTTTCCTCGCATGTTGTCTCAAAGTGTAGACTAGTACTAGGTCGCCTGCCTTCAAACCTTTATCCTTAACGTGGGCATCAAAGTATGCCTTCTGTCGCTTCTTAGTTGCATATATCCCTGCAGCCGCTCTCAGTCTTGTTTCTCCTAATCGTTCAAGGTCAAAAAGTCTAGAGGAGAGTTCATGACCCGTCCATTCATGCTCTAGTGCCACTTTCAATGTAGGTATTAAGAAGTCCAACGGTAGCACTACATTTTGGCCAAATACCATCTGAAAGGGGGTGGCTTGGAGTACCGTTTTGTAGGCGACTCGGTATGCCCAAACAGCGTGGTGTAGCTGTTTGTCCCAATCAGAGCATTTATTGTTCACTAATTTCATCAGTACATTGCATAGGATCTTATTGCCTGGCCATTAGCTTGAGGGTGATAGGGGGGAGACTTCTTATGTACTACCAAGAATTCTTGGAGCATATTTTCAATAACTTCATTCAAGAAGTGAGTGCCTCTATCACTTACCAGCTCTATAGGTAGCCCGTATCTTGTGAACACATTCTCAAATAGGAACTTAGCAATTGTCTGAGCATCGTTCTTTGTCGTAGCTTTTACCTCTACCCACTTTGTTAGATAGTCTCTCGCAACAATGATGTATTCAGCATGTGAACCCTTGGCTGGGGGATTAATAGGACCTACAAAGTCTATTCCCCACTTAGAGAATGCACGTCCACCCATCATGGGTTTCAGTGGCATCTCATCTTTGGGTATAGGATACTGAGTTCTCTGACAAACATCACACCGTTTCACATAGGTATGTGCATCCATGTGAAGGGTCGGCCACCAGAAGCCCACAAATAGTATTGCCTTGATCACCCGATCTGGTCCAAAGTGTCCTCCTGCTACACCTTGGTGAGCAGTTTCCAAGATCTTGAGATATTCACTTTCATGGACACATAGTCTCAGGTAACCATCTTTACCACGCTTGTATAGATTATCACCAATGAGTGAGTAATCCTGGGCTTCTTGTTCTAAACTCCTTTTCCTAGCCAGAGTCATGTCTGGAGGGAATGTTTTCTTCCTCAGGAAGGATACTAGTGGTTCACTCCAATCTGGCACTATGGACACTTGATAAAGAGTGGCATGTTCCACAGGTGGTTTAGTGCAACAGATTGGGCATTCCTTGCACAACTTTTGGACATCAGCCTCCATAGTAGGCCAATGCACTCCGAGTCTCCTTAGTGTCTGTAGGGTTCGTTGTTTTGAGTAGTGTTGCTCTAATGAACCTACATGTGCTAATTGCAACCATTTAGCGTACTCATCCTCTTCCACACAACAAGCCAAGATCCCTTGATTTGTGTGCTTGTACATACTACCTGCCATGATGTGATACTTTTGGGCTTTCACTACCTCTCTATCCTGTGTGTTTATTACTAGGTGGTTAGGTCCGTACGTCAATACTGGCACTAATGGCTTAGCCCACTGTGGCACCACTTCCAAATTAAACAGGTAAGCATCAGGAAGTTCATCTGACACTCCTTGTGGGGCTTCGCCCGATGTGAGCCTAGAGAGATGATCTGCTCTCAAATGAGTCTTCCCTTTCCTTACCACAACCTCGAAATCATATTCCATTAGCAAGAGAAACCATCTTACTAATCTTCCTGTATTGCATGGCTTGTTTACGAGATATAGCAATGCCTGATGATCAGTAAAAATTTTAAACTTATTTGCAAGCAAATAATGTCTAAACTTTTTAACTGCATATACCATGCCTAATCCTTCTCTCTCCGTAGTGGTATAATTTCGTTCAGCTGCATTCAATTGTCTACTAGCATAGGCAATCGGAAGATCCATATTACCTTCACCGGTAGGCTGCATGAGTACACACCCAATAGCATAATTGGATGCATCAACATGAACATGGAAAGGCTTATTCCAATCTGGTGTGGTCAAGATCGGTGCTGAACATAATCGCCGTTTAAGCTCATTGAAAGAATTCTCACATTCATTAGTCCACTCAAAGTTAGTCAAAAGTCCATATAGAGGCTTTGCTATGATGGCATACATGTGTATAAACCGTCGGTAATAACCACAATGCCCCATGAAAGCTTGTACTTCCTTGACATTCTTTGGCCTAGGTAACTCGGCTATGGCTCTCAGTTTCTCTTCATCAGTGGATATGCCATTCTTTGACACTATGTGTCCTAGAATCTTGCCTTGCCTGACCATAAAAACGCACTTTTCTGGGTTCAGGCAGACTTGATATTCTCTACATTTGTCAAAGATTTGTCTGAGTTCAGGAATATGGGTTTGTCTTATGTTGGAATGAGCACAAAGATCATCAACATAGACTTCTAAGTTCTTCCTCAGGAACTCTTTAAATACATGGCACATCAGCCTCTCGAAGGTAGCTGGTGCATTGGTAAGCCCAAATGGCATTACTCTAAAGGCAAAAATGCCCCATTCAGTGGCAAAAGCCGTCTTATGCTGATCTTCTGGAGCTATGGCTACTTGATTGTAGCCCAAAAATCCATCAAGGAAGTTGTACACTTCCTTGCCTGCTACTCTCTCTAAGAGATGCTCTGTGATAGGAAGCATATAGTTATCTCGAATTGTGGCTGCATTGACCTTCTTTAAGTTAATGCATACACGCAGCTTTCCATTTTTCTTGGGCACCACTACGATGGGGGATACCCACTCAGTGTGCTCAATTTCATAGATGAATCCAGCTTCAACCAGTCTATCTATCTCCTCTTTGATCTTGGCAGCATAATTATCATTATATGTATATGGCTTTTGCTTAGAGGGTTTGGCATCTGAGGTCATGGGGATTCAGGAGACTGCATGTAGTAAGCCTGGGGACTATCAACGTGCGTAGAATCAAAGTTATGGTCACTGGGATCACTTTCTGAAAGCAATGGTGTTACATGGTCTATAGCTCTATTCAGGTTCTCTTCTGCAGCTGCATATTTTACTGGGATCACATTAGTAGGAGTAGGTGGTTGTTGTGCTAGCACTGGCTGGGGTCTCAGTTGGGTCTGATATTGCGGTTGGTAATTTTGCTGAGGCCTAGTATACTGTTGGGGTGGGTATTGACTCTGGTATCTGCCTTGCTGGTATGGCTGAGGGTAGGTTTGCCTAACTGCTTGCTTATTGTATGGGCAGTCTTGTGTGGAGTGATTTGTGTATCTTCGTTCTATGGTGCAGTACTGGCTACTAGGATTTACTTGGGGTTGAGCCATAATGGGACATACATTTGTCATATGGTCGCCTCCACAAGTATAGCATCTTTTCACAGGGGCAAACCTTGGGATTTGTTTGCTAGAGACACCTAGTTTCTGTGCCACTTTCTCAACGAGTTCCTCAATTGATGTGGATTGCGTGCAAGAGAGGCTAGAGGCACTATCTAAATCTTTATATATCTTGGAAAGCTCTAACTGCTCCCCTAGGTTATCCTCAATGTCAATGCACATGCGTACACACTCTTCTATGGTCTTAGGGTCCTTCAAGTACACATAAGATCTCAATTTGGTACTTAGCAATCCATCCAAGAACAAAGCCACTTGCTTAGCTAGCGTGGGTAACTCAGGGACAGGGCATCTCTCCAGGTATTGCCTATATCTTCTTCTAGCAAGTCTCACGGTTTCTTGAGGGGTTTTCTTGAAGCTGTGAATCAGCGAGGAAGTGTTATGTCTTATGCCACTTTTAGAGAATTCGATAATGAATGCCTCTAGAAGTTGGTCTATGCTCCTGAACTGCCTCTCGTTTAGTGGCTGAAACCATGTCAGGGCAGTGTTCCTAAGGGTTAGACCAAAGGCATTGTACTGCGTGAACAGATATTCAACTTGTTCAGCTCTCAAGACTTGCCTGAACTCAGCAACATGATCGTATGGATCTCCAGTGCCATCAAAGTAGTTTTTCATGGACTTAACTAGCTAAGTCGGTCTCAAAGTCCTCGTGTGCTCTCTCGGTCTTGGCAAAGGAAAATCATCGGCATGTCTTCGGTTTCCTGGGGCTCTATGACCCTCAGGTTCCACTCTATTTGTTTCCGTTCTCGTTCTTCCTCTTCCCAAGGAGTTGGCAAAGCTTACCTCAGGCCTGTCTCTCTTTATGTCTCTCTGAACTCCATGAGCATGGGACGTTCCAGCTCCCGGGTGACCAAAGGACACATTAGATTTTGATTGGGGGAAAATAAACTCACCCATCCAAGTGTAAGCATGTCTATCATGTTCTGTAACCACAAAGATCCTCTCTGAATTGTGATCTAGGTAGGTCACTCTACCTGGGCTATCTGGATCTTTAAACTCATAGATCATGATTGTTCCTATATCATTTGGCCGATCAGATTTATACCTCCAAAAGGCTTCGTCAGTCTCTCGGTTCAGAAGCAAATCTATACTCTTGTTGTCCTAGGGAACCCACTCAGGATTGAGGATTCCAGTAAGAACAGATTTCCCTCGAGGGGTCCTAGGCTCACCTCCTACGTTTCCTTGTTCTAGGTCATCTATGTCCGTCTCGGGGATCACATTCCCAAATTCATCTGTCCTATCTGGGTGACTAGTGACTACATATATTGTCCCTTCCTTGTCTAGGTATGCTCCGTTTTCAAACTTGACAGCTAGGTGCTCTAGTCCTATGGATTGGTCAGGGTTTTTAATCTGGACCACTGATCTTCCTAGGCCATCCTCATAGACGCTAGCACCTAGTTGGTTGGTCCTAATGTATTCCAATTGCATCTTGTAGGGGCCTTCCACCCTATACAGATATGGCACTCCTGAACTTCCTGTAGGTCTGTCCATGCCTTGAGACATCTCTGAGTCACTTGTCTCAGAGCTAGGGTAATGCGAGTGGTGGCTCAAATGCTGGGCCCAAGACCTAGCAGTGTGATTAACGCTAGCCTCTGAAGACCTAAGACTCTGTCTATCTCTTACTAGATGTCGTCCTGATCTAAGGTTCATATGCCTATTTAAGTAGCCCAATTTTTGCCCAAAGCACAACCTCGTTGCCCATCAATTGGTGTCAGTCACTTGATTCCTTTTTTTTTGTGTGTTATCGTGTTTATGATCTTGTCTGATATCACGTCGTCAGGTATACTTGAGTGTATTTCCGCACTTGAAGTTGATCGTTTCACGTTAAGTTCTTTCCCTTTACAGTTCTCGACCGTACAAAGATTATGTCGTTAGCTTGAACTTGAGTATTTAGGTAGTCTTCAACTTGATAAATGCCTATCACTGCCCTGGCCTACTCCTATCACTAGTCGTTCTTAGCCTAAGCTAGGAATTGACAAAGGGAGTTGAGAATATTCCGACCTTTCTTGCTGATCCCTTGTTCTTTAGTGCTCGAGAACCCGATTCTCAAGCTTGCACAAAGCCCTTGCTTTGGATGCCTTCAAGTGCCCTCAGTGGACCTGTAAAAGTCCCAAAGTTAGTTCAAGACTTAAATTCCAATGACTGATAGATCACTTTCATGCATGTAATTCACAAACCAAATTCCCCTTTGCCTTTATGGAAAACAATCTCAAGGATCCTTTAGTTCTCCTACCCCGAGGTATGGTCAACTTCAAAATACCCTATCTAATAATCCTGATCTTAATTTAACCGTAACCAATGGAAGTTTTGGTTATACTCCCCACGAGCTTTCCAACAAGACAAGAATCACAGCAAACGGATTTCGTATGAGAAAGTTATGACAGTTCAGGATTCTGGTGCTAAAACAGGGTTCAAACAGGCTGATAGATCACAAGATTTTTATCAAAATCATATGTGTAGGGACCTCACAAATCACTAATGACTCTCTAATTATGCCCAAAATTCCCCAAGGACTTGGAAAAATTAATCCTAAAATTTTGGCCGAAAATCCTGTCAATCTCGATCGACAGGTCTGTCAATCGCGATTGACAGAGGTGTTCGTCGGGGCCTGTCGGTCGTGATCGACACGTCAATCACGACCGACACGTCAATCGCAATCAACAGAGTCGATCGTGAGTCCTGTCGATCGCGATCGATGGTGTCAATCGCGATCGACACTTTTTCCGGGATTTTCGTCGTGATTTCAGTCAATCGGGGATGTGTCCGTCGCGATGGACACATGGCAACGCGAATTTTGGTGTCAATCGTGAATTTTCAGTTGGTCACGATCGACGGTGTCAATCGTGATTGACTGAATCCTATGTGGCAGTCAGTCGGTCGTGAGGTCTGTCGGTCGCGATCGACAGGTCTGTCAGTCGCGATTGACAGATGTTGTCGATCGTGGCTATCGATCGCGATCGATGGTGTTGGTCGCGATTGACAAAGAAACACGGAATTTTTCAATTTTGTTTAGTGATTTGGAATGTGCTCTTTGTGCTTGTCCTAGTGGTGCACTTAGTTTTACCAATTGGTCGAATTTTCTGTCGATCGCGATCGACAAAGGTCGGCGACACAGAGACAGTTTCTGAGTTTTTCCGTACCTGCACAGCATGCTGGAGGGGATGACACAGCTGGATCCTGCAAGAAAACTCAACAAACATGCAAAAACAATGCACACAATATTGCTCTCTCGCTCTCTCTCACAAGTGGAATGAGGGAAATGCAATGGAGAAGGTGATAAGATCAAAACTCAAAATTTTCGCGATGATGGAGATGGAGGTGGGAGATGGTGATGACGGTGGTGAGGTAAGAAAGAGAAAAATAAGAAGAGTGAAGAAATTACCTACAACGCCAACGTCTCAAATCTACGTCTTACCATCACACGCTCGTCCTCAAAGCTCGTTCCCGGCAACAGCGCCAAAATTTGGTGTAGCTCAGTGATGAGTAGCACCTCCTTTAATGTCAATCCGGGAAGACGTGAGGATGGTATGATGACCTCGAGCAAGTGAAGGCACAAGTGTGTGAGTGCGAAGCACACTAACATGCACACACATACACACACACGCGCACACAAGGCAAGACAGAGAGTGAGAAGCAATGGAGTTCTTTAGATTACTTTCAAAAAGCTCATACAAGTTTAGATCAATTACAAGCTAGCTTCAAAAATGAGCTCTCTAGCTCTATTTATAGTTTTTTACTAGGTTTTGGCCGTGTCCAGACCTAGTGTCTGGCCTAGTTAAAAATTAGGTTCTCTACCCTATTTGGAGGTTCAAACGAAGTCTAAAAAATGTGAAAACTGACAGGTAGGTACTTCTAAAGCTCCTCAAGCTCAAGGACTCCTTGGCTTGCACAAAATGGAGCTACAAAAATATGAAATGGTATTTACAATGGTTTTTAGTGATGAAAATCACTATTTTAGTAGGGGTTTCTATTAACATTTTGACATACATTTCCTGGAGCTCCCTACTTGCTGCTTCTCCTTGTGTGTCCACCTCTTTTATATGCGTTAGTGTCCTGAAAAAATATTGGCCTACTTGCCAGATCGTCGTTGACTCCTCTGTCTGCTTGTACTTTCTCTTCTCTCTGACTCCCTTCGTAAGCTTCCTTGCCTTGTGAGTCCTTCAGTTCCAACACTTTCAATGTCCACAATCTGAGGGTTGGTGCCTGTCTGGGAGCTAGTTCCTGTAGCCTCGGCCATATTGAAGGGACTGGTCACCGATTCTGTGAGAATATACAAATGAATGTTAACATTGCAAATGGACACCAAGTGGTCACGTGTCCCCGTTACAACATTAACATGAGGTTTTAGTGATATGTTAGTTAGTCAGTGAGTGCTCGATGATTGTGGGTGTAGTTAGTGTATGGATTGTCCTAAGAGCTAAATGGAAAGATGCAGTGTGAGAATGATGCAGTTAGTGGGTGGCGGTGAATTTACAAATGCGGTCGGGGGGTTTGTTACACGCTTTGGGCTGCCAAACAAACAGAATGGCTGTTGGTCTTGATTTTGTGGAGACTCTAGAGAGCTTTATAAGAGTGTCTGCTTGGAAATGAGGCTTTTTAGGGACCCATTTACAAGTGATTCTACTTGTGCTCATGGGAGAATATGTGTTCGTGCGTGATGTATAAGAATGGGTATCAAATGTTGGAATGAGTGAACCATGTTGTATAGGGTGTGGCCTCGGTGTAGCTATTTGAGCCCACAAGCAAGCCTTAGGCACCCAAATTTGTCGTGATTGTGGGCTAGCCTTCATCGACTTCTTGGGTACCCAGATAAACCTCACTTTCACAGAAGAATTTTTGGACAACTTCTTATTAGTGTCGTGTTGTCGATCACTAATAGGAAGTTGAGCCAGTTGTGGTGGCTTGACCGCAATAAGATGCTCGCCTTTCTGCACCCATATTTGTTTTGGTGGTTGAGACACCGTGCGTCGTATTTTCTTTGTGCCTCGAGCATAAGTCGTCTACTTCTTGTGCATTTGATCTGCCTTTGGTTGCTGCATTCCTGTGGCTTTTGGCAAAGAAGGGAGTTCCATTGTACCCTTAACTTCTTTGTTGAGACAACCATCCCTCTGCATCACATAGTTTTGTACAAGAATAGCATTTTCAACTTCATGTGTACCCCTGGAAGGACCAGGAGTTTGTGCCTTTCCTAGTTCCTTGAGTGCTTCATTTTCTAGCTCAATTGTAATACGATTCTGATTTACCCAGACCTGAAGAAGTCCACTTCTTAGGTTTAGGTTGACTGCATGATCATAGATCCAGTCCTGACCCAAGACAAGAGGCTCAATGAGGTCCTCATCTTGACACACTAGCACTTTAACTGTCACTAATTTATCTTGAATGTAGAGGGGGAGTTCCACCTCGCCCATGCAAGGGGTTTCCACACCTCCCAATCCTATGAGATACGCTTCTATGGGATTGATGTTTAATTTCAAGTGTTGACAGTAAGAAAGTTTAACCGCACTAGTGGCTGCGCGTGAGTCAATTAAAGCCCTTACCGCTCTTGCACTCTTTCCTTGTCCTATCTCTAGGGTTACAAAAGGACGTCTATCAATTATCCTATGAGAGCTAATACCTGAAACTTCACACATAGCCACATGATATCCTTGAGCTGCATAGTCATCTGTCCTAGGCTGATCTCTACCCTACCTTCTCAGCTTCATCCTTCGGATGCGTTCTAAAGCTTCTGCTTGTGCCTCTTCTCGAATTCGCTTTTCTTCTTCCTTGCGTTTCTTGGCAATGTTGAGTCGATTTAGCATCTCTTCAGTCAGGGGTTCTTGATATAATTTGACTCTGCACCTGCTGATGTAGCTCGGAAGAATATCGCCTTCTAAGGTGGCCAGTTGTACTGCTCCACTCATTGAGATCCTATTTATGATCATAGGTCCATAGCCTCTCTTCTCTAATTTTCTCGCATGTTGTTTCAGGGTATACACCAAAACTAAGTCTCTGGCCTTCAATCCTTTATCCTTAACATGGGCATCAAAATACGCTTTCTGTCATTTTTTAGCTGCATATATTCCTGCGGCAGCCCTCAGTCTTGTTTCTCCTAATCGCTCAAGGTCAAAGATCCTTGAGGACAGCTCATGGCCCGTCCACTCATGCTCATATGCTACCTTTATTGTAGGTATCAAGAAGTCCAATGGTAGCACTGCATTTTGGCCAAACACCATCTGAAAAGGAGTGGCTTGGAGTACCGTTTTATAGGCAACTCAGTATGCCCAAACAACATGGTGTAGTTGTTTGTCCCAATCAGAGCGTTTATTGTTCACTAATTTGGTAAGCACATTGCATAGAATCTTGTTTGTGCTTTCGGCTTGCCCATTAGCTTGTGGGTGATAGGGAGCAGACTTCTTGTGTACTACCAAGAATTCTTGGAGAGAATTTTCAATAACTTCATTCAAGAAGTGGGTGCCTCTATCACTTACTAGCTCTATGGGTAGCCCGTATCTAGTGAACACATTCTCAAATAAGAACTTAGCAGTCGTCTGAGCATCATTCTTTGTTGTAGCTTTTACCTCTACCCACTTGGTTAGATAGTCTGTGGCCAAAATGATATATTCAGCATGTGAACCCTTAGCTAGGGGATTAATCGGACCAACAAAGTCTATTCCCCACTTAGAGAATGCACGTCCACCCATCATAGGTTTCAGAGGCATCTCATCTTTGCGTATAGGATATTGAGTTCGATGACAAGCATCACATCTCTTCACATAGGTATGTGCGTCCATGTGAAGGGTAGGCGACCACAAGCCTGCAAAAAGGATTGCTTTAACCACCCGATCTGGTCCAAAATGTCCTCCTGCTACACCTTGGTGAGCAGTTTCCAAGATCTTAAGATATTCACTCTCATGGACACATAATCTAAGGTAACCATCTTTACCATGCTTGTATAAATTTTCACCAATAAGTCAGTAATCTAGGGCTTCTTATTCTAGACTTCTTTGTCTCGTCAGGGTCATATGTTGAGGGAATGTTTTCGTCCTCAAGAAGGCTACTAATGGTTCACTCCAATCTAGAACTATGGAAACTTGATAAAGAGTGGCATGTTCCACAGGTGGTTTAGTGCAGCAGATTGGGCATTCCTTGCACAACTTTTGGACATCAGCTTCCATAGTCGGCCAATGCACTCCGAGTCTCCTTAGTGTCTGTAGGGTTCGTTGCTTTGAGTAGTGTTGCTCTAATGCACCTACATGTGCTAATTGCAACCATTTAGCGTACTCGTCCTCTTCCACACAACAAGCCAAGATCCCTTGATCTATATGCTTGTACATACTTCCTGCCATGATATGGTACTTTTGGGCTTTTACTACCTCCCTATCTTGAGTGTTTATGACTGGGTGGTTGGGCCCGTATGTCAATACTGGCACTAATGGCTTAGCCCACTAAGGTACAACTTCCAAATTAAACAAGTAAGCATCAAGAAGGTCATCTGACACTCCTTGTGGGGCTTCTCCAGATGTGAGCTTAGAGAGGTGGTCTGCTCTCAAGTGAGTCTTCCCTTTCTTCACCACAACTTCAAAGTCATATTCCATTAGTAAGAGAAACCATCTTACTAATCTACTTGTATTGCATGGCTTGTTTACCAAGTACAACAGTGCTTGATGATCAGTAAAAAATTTAAACTTATTTGCAAGCAAATAGTGTCTAAACTTCTTAACCACATATACCATGCCTAATCCTTCTCATTCAGTGGTGGTATAATTTCGTTCAGCTGCATTCCACTGTCTACTAGCATAGGCAATTGGAAGATCCATATTACCTTCGCCTATAGGTTGTGCGAGTACACATCCAATAGCATAATTGGATGCATCTACATGAACATGAAAGGGCTTATTCCAGTCTGGTGTGGTCAAGATTGATGCTGAACACAATCTTCTTTTGAGCTCATTGAAAGCGTTTTCACATTCGTCAGTCCACTCAAAGTTAGTCAAAAGTCCGTACAGAGGCTTGGCAAGATGGCATACATGTGTATAAAGCGTCGATAATAACCACAATGCCCCATGAAAGCTTGTACTTCCTTGACATTCTTTGGTCTAGGTAGCTCTGTTATGGCTCTCACTTTCTCCTCATCCGTGGATATGCCATTCTTTGACACTATGTGTCCTAGAATCTTGCCTTGCCCAACCATGAAAACACACTTTTCTGGGTTCAGGCAGACTTGATATTCTCTACATTTGTCAAAGATTTGTCTGAGTTCAGGTATATGTGTCTGTCTAATGTTGGAATGAGCATAGAGGTCATCAACATAGACTTCTAAATTCTTCCTCAAGAACTCTTTAAATACATGACACATCAGCCTCTGGAAGGTTGCGGGTGCATTGGTAAGCCCAAATGGCATTTCTCTAAAGGCAAATATGCCCCACTCAGTGGCAAAAGCTGTCTTATGCTGATCCTCTAGAGCAATGGCTACCTGATTATAGCACGAAAATCCATCAAGGAAACTGTATACTTCCTTGCCCGCTACTCTTTCTAGTAGATGCTTGGTAATTGGAAGTGGATAGTTATCTCGAATTGTGGCAGCATTAACCTTTTTCAAGTTAATGCACACACGTAACTTTCCATTCTTCTTGGGCACCACTACGATGGGGGATACCCACTCAGTGTGCTCAATTTCATAGATGAATCCAGCTTCTACCAGTCTATCTATCTCCTCTTTGATCTTAGTAGCATAACTATCGTTATATGTGTATGGCTTTTTCTTAGAGGGTTTCGCGTCTGAGGTCATGGGAATTGTGCGTGAGCATATGTTTGGGCCAACACCCTTCAAGTCCTTGTAACTCCAAGCGAATATATCTCTGTATTCTCTTAACAAGGCTATCAATTCGCGCTCTTCTTCTTCCGCCAGGTCATGTCCTATGTAAGTGCATCTCTCCTCTCCTTCTTCTAGGGCTACCACTATTTTCTTGGTGGTTTCTTTGTTATCATAGGCCTCTCCTGATTGTGCCTCGCGTTTAGGCATTCTTATCATGACTCTCCTGTCATCTATCTCATACTTTTTAAAATTGTCAGGGACCTCAAACAAAGATTCTTCCTCTTCTGGTGTGACTTCTCTCTTCTTTCTTTTCTTTCCTTCATTCTTAAGGGTCACTTGTGTGGTTAACCTTACGTCATTGGTGAGCTCTCCATGTCTCTGGGGTTGAAATTCTACTTCATAGAAGTATTCTTCATCTGATGCAAAAGGTGGGTCCATAATGATTGACTCTAGATCGGTGTCACTTGCATCCTCAAATGCATCAGGGCTAGGTTCGCACTCTTCTAAAACTACATCTCCCATGATTGGCTCTATGGAGAAGACTGAAATGTCATAGCCATCCTCATCACAGTGGGGTGTCCATTGTTCTTCATTGATGGCTACATCCATCGTTGCTAAAATTTCTGCCCAGCCGTGCGGTTCAAATTCTTCGTCCGGAAATACTACAAGTGCATAGGCTGGGTCTTGAATTGATCTATGTGTTTCCTTCGCACCTACCTCTCTGGCTTTTTCTCTCTTCTCTTCTTCTACTGCTACTTTGCACATCCATAAGTGGGTGTCTTCATGCATCCATGAGGATCCTGATCCTATGGAATGCACAGACTCCGTATCATCTTTGGCTCTATGGATGGGGTTCCATTGGATGGGGGGTACGTCTCTATGAGACTAATCCTTGAGATTGACTTTAGTCATAACACCTAAGTGTTGCAAATACAAGGAATTGGTTCCCCAATCTTGTACCACTTGCAACTGTCGCATAAATGGTCTTCCCAAAATCATCTCGTAGGCATGGTTCTTGCTAAAAGCACAGATAGCAAATGTGTGCTCAAACTCTACACCACATGTAGTGAGAGTTGTTCCTTCTAGCAGACCTAAGGGTCTCTCTATGTGACCGTCAGCCATTTGCAATTTCATTCTTGTTGGCCTGAGTGCTTGTTTGCCCCAACGCTTCCATAGGGAAGTGGTCGCAATTGCAACTCCGACACCTGAGTCTAGAATTGCCTTGATTGTGTACCCCTGATGAGTAATGGGAAGATAGGTGTTTCCTTCTTCACCTTCACTCATATCTCCTATCTTGTCTAGAGGAATTTCTGGCACTGTTCTATGTGATCCTACCTGGGAAGGAGGTTTCACTACTTCTGGCACTTGATTGGCTACATGTTTCCATAGCTCCGGCCTAACCTTGAGTAACTCTTCTAAAGTGAGGTTGCACTGCACTTTAGTGTTCTTTACCACCTCCGTATTCCTAGGTATGACTGAGTCTTCGTTTCGTACCATGATCGTGGGTGCTCTCATGCAAGTTGACTTTGCTTCCCATGGGCCTGTGAAGTGGGGCAATTCGTGTAAAGAATTAGACTCGAAGTCTAATCTCTCTTGAGGTTGGGTGCTCTCCTGCTCCTCATAAATAGACGGAATATCTTGTGGGAATTGGTCGTGCGCGTCATCCACAAGTTCAATGGGAGGAGGGACTTCACTTTCTTTAGCCCATTTCTCTTCTTGAATCTCCCGCAAGAACTCTCGTGAATACCTATTCATAGAAGAAGAGGTGTCTGGTTCTGTGGAGTTGGGTACATAGGCTTCCTGGGCAGGAAGGCTTACTCTCTTACTTGCCTTGCCCTTACTTGGAGGGGTGGGTTCGTTTTCTGATTCTGCAATCAACCTTTCCAATCTTTCTAGCAGTCCATCAAAGTGCAACTGCATCTGAGCTGAACTAGAGATGTTAAAGAGGCGATTGGCTTCAAACATGGTTTGAGCCAATTCCACCATCTTAGCACAAATCTTGGTTCTTTCAAGCTCTAGTTCGGCTCTGGGGTAACATTTTTCATGATCCATTATGTTTGGCCCTTCTTGTATACTGGCCTGATATGCCTTAAGCATCATGTTTAAGTCCTCAGGAGTGGGATCTGCTAATAATATCCTACTCTAGGGGGTGGTGGGATTATGTGAGGTGGGTTGGAAGGTGTTGGATCGGATGGCGATGGGAATGGTGGTGGTGGAGTAGTGTGAGAAGGAGTTTGAGATGTAAGTTCAATTATCCTAGCTTTTGTTTCTCTTAGGCTTTCCTCGAGTTCACTCATCTTCTTAGCCCATTGCCTCTTCATTCTTTCTCTACTATCTCTCCAGGCTCAGGTCCTTTTCTTGGTTATGCTCTCAGTTTCACTAGCCTCAGCATTTTTTTCCTGGCCTAAACTTTGGTTTTGCTGCAAGGCTTGAGCTCTAGTGACTACCTGTACTGGTGCAGTGGAGGTCACACTTCCTGACGTGAGGATGGTATGATGACCTCCTTTAATGTCAATCCGGGAAGACGTGAGGATGGCATGATGACCTCGAGCAAGTGAAGGCACAAGTGCGTGAGTGAGAAGCACACCAACATGCACACACACGTGCACACACGGCAAGACAAAGAGAGACAATGGAGTTCTTTTCGATTACTTCCGAATTGCTCATACAAGTTCAAATCTATTATAAGCTATCCCCTGATCTCTCTAGCTCTATTTATAGTTTTTGACTAGCTTGTGGCCCTGTCCAGACCTAGTGTCTGGCCTAGTTAAAAATTAGGTTCTAGGGCCTATTTGAGGGCTCAAACGGAGTCTAAAAAATATGAAAATGGATAGGCAATTACTTCTAATGCTCCTCAAGCTCAAGGACTCCTTGGCTTGCACAAAATGGACCTACAAAAATATGAATTGGTATTTACAATGGACGTTAGTGATGAAAATCACTATTTTTGTAGGGATTTCCTCTAACAATTTGACATACACATCTTCGAGCTCCCTACTTGCTCCTTCTGCTTGTGTGTCTATCTCTTTGATATGCTTTAGCTTCATGAAAAAATAATGGCCTACTTGCCAGATCTTCATTGACTACTCTGTCTGCTTGTGCCTTCTCTTCGCTCCGACTCCCTTCTTTGACTTCCTTGTCTTGTGAGTCCTTGTGTACCTTGACTACTACCAACAGTTACCTCAGATTATGTGTCCATGAGAGCGAATATCTTAAGATCTTGGAAACTGCTCACCAGGGTGTAGCAGGAGGACACTTTGGACCAGATCGGGTGATCAAGGAATCCTATTTGCAGGATTATGGTGGCCAACCCTTCATATGGATGCACATACCTATGTGAAGAGGTGTGATGTTTGCCAACAAACTCAATATCCTTTACGCAAAGATGAGATGCCTCTGAAACCTATGATGGGTGGATGTGCATTCTCTAAGTGGGGAATAGACTTTGTAGGCCCTATTAATCCCCCAGCTAAGGGTTCACATGCTGAATACATCATTGTGGCCACAGACTATCTAACCAAGTGGGTAGAGGTGAAAGCCACCACAATGAACGATGCTCAAACGACAGCTAAGTTCTTATTTGAGAATGTGTTCAACAGATATGGGCTACCTATAGAGCTAGTAAGTGATAGAGGGACTCACTTCTTGAATGAAGTCATTGAAAATCTTCTCCAAGAATTCTTGGTAGTACGTAAGAAGTCTGCCCCTTATCATCCACAAGCTAATGGGCAAGCCGAAAGCACAAATAAGATTCTATGCAATGTATTGACAAAACTAGTGAATAATAAACACTCTGATTAGGACAAACAGCTACACCATGTTGTTTGGGCATACAGAGTGGCCTATAAAACGGTACTCAAAGCCAGTCCCTTTCAAATGGTATTTTGCCAATATGCAGTGCTACCATTGGACTTCTTGATGCCAACATTGAGAGTAGCACAGGAGCACGAGTGAACAGGACATGAGCTCTCATCTAGAATATTTGACCTGTAACGATTAGGTGAAACAAGATTAAGAGCAGCAGTAGGAATTTATGCAGCCAAGAAAAGACAAAAAGCATATTTTGATGCACACATGAAGGATAAGGGCTTAAAAGCAGGAGACCTAGTCCTCGTCTACACCTTGAAACAACATGCACGGAAATTAGAAAAGAGAGGCTATGGACCAATGATTATCAATAGGATCTCAATGAGTGGAGCTCTTCAATTAACTACTCTAGAAGGTGATGTTCTCCCTAGTTACATTAGCGGATGCAGAGTCAAGTTATATCAGGAATCCCTCACGGAGGAGATGTTAAATCGACTCAACACTGCAAAAAAATGTAAAGAAGAGGAAAAGCGAATTCGAGAAGAGGCACAGGCAGAAGCATTGGAACGCATCCGAAGAATGAAATTGAGAAGGCAGGGCAGAGATCAACCTAGGACAGATGCCTACGCAGATCCAAGGTATCATATGGCTATGTGTGAAGTTTCAGGTATTAACTCTCATAGAATAATTGATCGACGTCCTTTTCTAACCTTATGTTGATGTGTGAAACATCACAAGAACTAAGCTAAAGCGGTATTAGAATACCTCTATAACCATCATTAGCTTAGCAATACTCTGAACTTGAAAAAGTTTACCACTGAACTTAGTGAATTTCAAAAATTTACTTCTAAGAAATCTGCACCTTTTCTTCAAGCTTCAAATCTGATATGTATTAGCTTGATCTTTGTAAATTCTTTTGATCACTTGCTAATAGAAGTTCTTGCTAATGTTAAGTAACACATACCAAGCAAAACTTTCAAGTAATAATTTCAAATTCCTCTGAATTTACTCCAACATTTGCACTATGTCTGAAATCTGAAAAATGACTTCATCGATTTGACATACCTTCACTGTTAGACTCATTGCTCCGAGTATGCATCCTGTTTCGTAAAGATATTTTGACCAATTGTAGTTGAAGGTAGTAGCTTTAAAATGAGCTATCACTCATTAAAAACTTTACACTGTACTGTCAGATCTGACCTTAAGAAGATCAAGGAAAAGTGCGCCAGAAAACTCGTAACTGTCAACTAACTTACACACTGATGTGAAATCACTTAGAACTCAATATACAAGAGGAATTCAATCAATTCCTTTTACACAAACATGTATTAACTATCAGAGAGAATGTGTACAAAATGGCTTGGCCTCATTCTGCTCATAGCCACAGAAAACTCTCATATACTGAGTAGTTCATCCTCAACATCTCTCTCAGAAAAAACCCGACTTTTCTCTATTCACTCAAGGATTACAAAATTGAGTTCATCTATCATTTTTCAACTCAAATTAACTTATATACATCTAGTTTACATACTCCTAGACTTTAATTCGTAAGTTTTGAAGTTCTATGTCAAGACTAGACTTCTAATTTTGCACTAAATTACAAGAGTGAATTTGTCCCTTCACTTAGGCTTAATTTTCTGAGTGCTTTGTCTTCACTTCTCCTTGTCTTTCTTTTTTCTTCATATATCTTCATATTTTCATGTCTAATTAGTGAGTGAAGTCCCAACAGCTCCCCCTCAATCACTAATTAGCATGCTCTGACTTCTTCATGTAGTATTCTTCTCTTTTATTCCTGCAATCTCTTTGAATCTACTTGTCTTTGCTCCATCCAAGCTCTTTGTCATAATATCTGCAATCTGATCTTTTGTAGAAGTGTACACCACTTCAAGCTCCTTCCCCATTACCTTTTCTCTCAAGAAATGATATTGTATCTCTATATGCTTTGTTCTTGCATGAAATATAGGATTTGCTGCAAGATATAATGAACTCATATTATCTCCATGTATGATAGGTATGCCTTGATCAATATCCAAACTTTTGAACAAAGTCTGCATCCATATCACTTCTCTTGCTGCTTCCACAAGTCCTTTGTACTCAGCTTATGTTGATGATAAAGCCACTGTATGTTGCTTCTTTGAACACCAACTCACAAGTTTATCTCCAATGCATATCATGTAGCCATGAGTTGATCTTCTATCATCCTGACTTCCTGCCCAATCTGAATCACTATATGCTCTCAACCTTATATCTGATGTAAAGGGATAATATAATCCTTCCTTCAAAGTTCCTTTGATATATCTAAGAACTCTTTGACCTGCAATCCAATGTGGATCCTTTGGACAATGCATGACCTGAGAAAGAACTCCCACTGCATAGCTAAGATCAGGTCTTGTTAGTGTAGCATAAATCAAGCTTCCCACTAAAGATTGATACTTCCTCATATCTTTGAACTCTGCACCATCATATCTACTGAGTTTATGATTGACCTCTAATGGTGTTGATGCCTCTCTACAATTCCCCATGTTAAACTTCTTTAAAAGATTCAATAGATACCTTTCTTGTGATACATATATGCCATGTTCTGCATAAGTGATTTCCATTTTGAGAAAATATGACAATTTTCCTAGATCACTTAGCTTGAATTCCTTCTCAAGTAACCTCTTCACCTCCTTGATTCCTTCATTTGAGGTACCTATAATTATAATGTCATCTACATAAATACAAATGTAGATCATACCTTCATCTGTTCTCTTGATAAGTAAACTTGCATCTACCTTTGAACTTCGATATCCAAGATCATTAAGATACTTCACAAGTCTATAGTTCCAAGCTCTTGGAGCTTGCTTCAAACCATAAAGTGCTCTTCTCAATCTGCAAACATAATTTGGAAACTTGTAATCTGCAAACCCTTGAGGTTGCTCCATGTAAACCTCATCTGATATATACCCACTCAAAAATGCATTCTTTATATCCAATTGACTCAATGTCCATCCTTTTGATGCTGCAATAGCTATGATTGTCCTTATGGTTGACATCTTTGCCACAGGACTGAATGTCTCATCATAATCTATGCCGTGAGTTTGAGCATAGCCTTTAACCACCAATCTAGCTTTGTATCTGGCTATTCTTCCATTTGCATGCTTCTTTATTTTTTAAACCCATTTATTTCCAATCACTTTCTTACCACTAGGTTTTGGAACAAGTTCCCAAGTTTTATTTTCTTCAAGTGCATCAAACTCTTCCTTCATTGCTTCTTCCCATTGTCTCTTACCTTTTGCTTCATCATAGCTTTGGGGCTCTTCATCTTCCTTAATCAAGTAAGCATAGTTTTTCTGAGTCAAATAAGAAGTATCATAAGAATACCTTGTAGGTTGTTTCCTCATTCTAGTTGATCTTCTTGGTTCACACTCTTCATGTGTATCTGGATATACTTCTTCATCAAATCTTGGTTCATCTCCATTTCTCCTATATGATCCAACTCTAGATGTGCTTGCTTGCATATGATCTTCATCTCCATCTACCTGCATATGTGATTTACCTCTTTCACTTCTTCTTACCTCTTCTTCAAATGTTTCAAGGTTACAATCTTTATCTGCATACCAACTCTTCTGTTCATCAAATGTCACATCTCCGGAAACAATAAATTGTTTAGTTAGAGGATTCCATAGCCTATAACCCATCTGCTTTTCATCATACCCAATAAATACATATTTTTCAGCCTTTGGTTCAAGCTTATGTCTGAGTTGTGATGGTACATAAGCATAGGCAATTGATCCAAACACCTTACAATGATCAAGTGTTGGTTTTTTACCCCACCATGGTTCATAAGGAGTCATTCCATTTAGAGCTGCACATGGTAACCTATTCACAAGATATGTAGCTGTATTTACAGCCTCAGCCCAAAGATAATTAGGGCAATTCTTTTCTTTTAACATTGCTCTTGCAAACTCAACCAATGTTCTATTCCTTCTTTCTGCAACCCCATTGTGTTGAGGTGTATACCTGCAAGTTATTTCTCTCTTGATACCTGCATTCCAAAGATAATCATTGAATTCTTGGGAAAAGTATTCTCCCCCTCCATCAGACCTTATCCTCTTGAGCTTTTGACCTGTAACTCTTTCTGCATAAGCATGAAAATGTTTGAAAGCTCCAAATACTTCTGATCTTTCCTTTAGAACATAAATGGTTATCCACCTTGTAGCATCATCAATGAAAAGAACATAATACCTAGACCTATTGATTGATCCTTCTTTTGGTGGTCCCCATACATTTGTATGTATGAGCTCTAGCAAACCATCATGCTTGAAACCTTTCTTCTGAAATGATAATATGTGTGCCTTTCCCATTTGACAAGCTTCACACTTGTAGATCATATGTTGATTTTTTACATTTGGTAGCCCTATTACAGATTGATTCTCCACCATGGTTTTAATTCCTCTTTCATTGAAGTGTCCTAACCTCTTATGCCAAAGATCTAATTCTATAAGTACTCCATCACCATGTGTGATTAGGGCTTGACCAACATTCCCTTGCACTTTGAGAGTAAAAAGTCTACCTTCCTTCTTACCACAAACAATTTGATTGTATCCATCCTCTGGATCTTCAACAAATAACCCTTCATTTGTAAATCTGACTTGAAAACCTTTTTCCAGTATTTGTCCCACACTAATCAGATTCTTTGGTATTGTTGGAACATATAAAACATTTGTTAACAAATCAGCTCCACTCCTGCACTTCACTTTTCCAATTGAATGTACATTATGTTTTGTATTGTCACCTGTTTGTACTGTATGACTTGAATTACCTTCTTCCAATTCTGAAACCAATTCTATATTACCTGACAAATGATTTGAACAACCAGAATCAATATAAAATACCTTGAGATCCTCCTTCTCTGATGTACTTATTGAATTCATCATCAATGTTGTATGACTATCATTCTGTGTATCATTTGCATAATTGTAATAGGTAGTGTTATAAGACTGATTCTGATTCCAATTTCTTCCACCACCTCTACCAAAACCTCCTCTTGAATTCTGTCTTCCTCTTTGAAATTGACTCTGAAACCTTCCACCTCTTCCTCTGCCATTATTGCTTTGATTTTGATTTCGACCTTTGTTGGTTATGCCAACAATCATATGCTAGATGATTGCTCAATCCACAAATCCAGCATGCTTTCTTGTTATTGTTGTGATTACCTCTACCTCTTCCATTTCCTCGACCTTTACCTCTGCCAATACCTCTTCCTCTTGCATAATTTGCTTGAGTAGTAACCTCTTCTTCATCCTTTGCTTTACCTTTCTCATTTTTCTTCTTATTCTTTGCATACATAGCTGAACTATATCCTTTATCTCCATCTGATTTCAAGTCTTGCTCAAATGTGAGCATTAGTCCAAGCAATTGATTCAATTCTGGCACATAAGGATTTAATGAGAGTTCAGTTGAGAGTACAAAAGGTTTCCATCTTTCATCTCCTCTCAACCCTGCAAGTAATTGTGCTATCAACCTATGATCTTCAATATCCTCATCAATAGATCCAAGGCTATCTGCCAAGTCCTTCATCTTAGTGACATAATCACTAATGCTCTGATTTTGCTTTTTCTTAAATGTGGTGATTTCTGACCATAAGCTAGCCTTCCTAGCTTTAGTAGTGTTTTGGAAGTGATCTTCCAAGGCATTCCATATATCTTCAGTTGTTTCTAATCCTCTGATATGTGGTAACAAATGATCTGTGATAGTGTTATATATATAAGCCCTTGCACTTGCATCTCTCTTCTGCCATAGCTTCAAAGCTTCTAGTTCTTCTTTCCTTGGTTGACTCTCATCTTCAAATTTAGGCTTTTCTTCTTCACCTGTCACATATATCATTAGATCCTTACTCATAAGTAAGGCTTCCATTCTCATTACCCAAGCAGGATAATTATCTCTGTCCAATTTGTCAATAGATACATGATTTGCCATAGTCTTCTTGCTTCTGCTTCAACCTGTGAGTATACAGTTAAAGAATGGTACCTTTTGTCGATCTTTACCCTTAAAAGTAACTTCAAAGTACTCCTCTGATGTCTTTTGTTGTTGAACACCTCAGCTTTCACCTTCTTTAATGGAAAACTCTTCAACTCCTCTTGTATCTGCTCCTCCTTTCACTCATGAGGACCTTTCTGCTCTGATACCACTTGTTGATATGTGAAACATCACAAGAACTAATCTAAAGTGGTATTAGAATACCTCCATAACCATCATTAGCTTAGCAATACTCTGAACTTGAAAAACTTTACCACTGAACTTAGTGAATTTCAAAAATTTACTTCTCAGAAATCTGCACCTTTTCTTCAAGCTTCAAATCTGATCTGTATTAGCTTGATCTTTGTAAATTCTTTTGATAACTTGCTAATAGAAGTTCTTGCTAATGTTAAGTAACACTTACCAAGCAAAACGTTCAAGTAATAATTTCAAATTCTTCTGAATTTACTCCAACATTTGCACTATGTCTGAAATCTGAAAAATGACTTCATCGATTTGACATACCTTCACTGTTAGACTCATTTCTCCGAGTATGCATCCCGTTTCGTAAAGATCTTTTGACCAATTGTAGTTGAAGGTAGTAGCTTTAAAATGAGCTATCACTCATTAAAAACTTTACACTGTAATGTCAGATCTGACCTTAAGAAGATCAGGGAAAAGTGCGCCAGAAAACTCGTAACTGTCAACTAACTTACACACTGATGTGAAATCACTTAGAACTCAATATACAAGAGGAATTCAATCAATTCCTTTTACACAAACATGTATTAATTATCAGAGAGAATGTGTACAAAATGGCTTGGCCTCATTCTGCTCATAGCCACAGAAAACTCTCATATACTGAGTAGTTCATCCTCAACATCTCTCTCAGAAAAAACCCGACTTTTCTCTATTCACTCAAGGATTACAAAATTGAGTTCATCTATCATTTTTCAACTCAAATTAACTTATATACATCTAGTTGACATACTCCTAGACTTTAATTCGTAAGTTTTGAAGTTCTATGTCAAGACTAGACTTCTAATTTTGCACTAAATTACAAGAGTGAATTTGTCCCTTCACTTAAGCTTAATTTTCTGAGTGCTTTGTCTTCACTTCTCCTTGTCTTTCTTTTTTCTTCATATATCTTCATATTTTCATGTCTAATTAGCGAGTGAAGTCCCAACACCTTAGAGATAGGACAAGGAAAGAGTGCAAGGATTGTACGGGCCTTGATTGACTCAGGTGCAACCACTAGTGCTGTTAAACTTTCTTACTGTCGAGAATTGAACTTAAATGTCAATCCTGTAGAAGCATATCTCATAGGATTGGGAGGCGGGGAAACCCCTTGCATGGGTAAGGTGGAACTTCCCCTCTACATTCAAGATGTTTTAATGACAGTTAAAGTACTAGTGTGTCAAGATGAGGATCTCACTGAGCCTCTTATCTTGGGCCAAGATTGGATCTATGATCACACAGTCAACCTCAACCTAAGAAGTGGACTTCTTCAAGTTTGGGTGAATCAGAATCACGTTACAGTTGAGTTAGAAAGTGGAGCACTCAAGGAACTAGGAAAGGCACACACTCCTGGTCCTTCCAGGAGTACACATGAAGATGACGATGCTATTCTTGTCCAAAACTATGTGATGCAGAAGGATGATTGTCTCAACAAAGAAGTCAAGGATACGACGAAACTCCCTTCTTTTCCAAAGGCGGTAGAAGCACGGCAATCAAAGGTGTACCAAATGCAGAGGAAGCAGACAACCGATGCTACAAACCAAAAGAATATACGAAGCAAAGTGTCTCAGCCATCGACACAAGTGTGGGTGCGGAAAGGCGAGCATCCTGTTGTGGTTAAGCCACCCTTGGCTCAACCATTGACACAAGTGTGGGTGTGAAAAGGCGAGCATCCTGTTGCGGTTAAGCCACAACCACTGGCTCAACTTCATATTAGTGATCAATTACAAGACATTAATAGGGAGTGTTTCAAAAATTCTCCTACGAAAGTAAAGTCTATCTGGGTACCCAGGAAGTCGATGAAGGTTGACCCACAATCAAGACAAATTTGGGTGCCTAAGGCTTGCTTGCGGGCTCTAATAGCTACACACAAATCACACCAAGTACAACATGGTTCACTCACTCGAACAGCTGATACTCACTCTTATTCAACACGCACGAACACATATTTTCCCATGAGCATGAGCAGAATCACTTGTAAATGGGTCCCTGAAAAGCCTCATTTCCAAGCATACACTCTTACAAAGCCCTCCAGGGTCTCCACAAAATCAAAACCAAAAGCCATCCACTGTGTTTGGTAGCCCAACGCTTGTAATAAACCCCCCAACCCCCATTTGTAAATTCATATCCACTTACTAACTGCATCATTCTCACACTACATTCTTCCATTGAGCTCATAGGATTATTCATTCACTAACTACACACACAATCACCGAGCACTCACTGACCCACTAACCTCACGTTAATGTTGTAACGGGGACAAAAATTGTTCTATCTTGTCCATTGCAATGTTAACACATGCTTCTATATTCTCACAGAACCAGTAAACAAGAAGTAACATGGCAGAAGCAGGAGGTACCAGTTCCCAGGCCGGGTCCAGCGCCTAGATTGTGGCCATTGAAACCCTCCTCCTCGAACCACAACTCACTGAGAGGCCTCAAGAACTTAGAGTTGTGCATGTACTTCCCATTCAGGACCCTTCGCAGGGACACACTTCTCAAGTGGGGAAACACGCATATTGGTTCAGTGATGTCGCAGGACCATTGGGAGAAGGCACCTACTTTTGGGAGGCAAAAATTGAGTTTAATGGAAAATGGAAAAGATACCATTTCTTCACCCGTGAATTCCAAAAGCACAAGAATGCAAAAGTAATGTGATTTGCATGGACCAAAGCAGGCTTGGATAGCTACTTTTGGGCACTCCTACCTAACCCAGACTTTATGCATTGCTCCTATTTGATCAGTACCATCACCCCGAGTAGAGCCAAGGGAGGCGATAGCACCTTTGTGCTTCCCTCATTGACGCCTGGCCATGAACTAAAGAGATTCAAGCTTACCCTCAACCTAGTACGGGAGGCCTTGGATATGCATGGCATGCACATTCCCACAGAGAAGGAAACATTGATCCCTGGAAGAATGAAGCACAAAGATCTTAACAACTTAAAGGATATAGTTGCTATGACACCTACCATCGCCCTCCACCTACGAACGATCATGCAACACTTCGCCTTCTCCACCCAAGAACGCTTCACTATGCCACCAAAAAGAATCTGGTTCAGCTTGTACTTGGCGGAGATAGAGGATCTCACAATCAATTTACCACACTGGATCATAAATCAAATCCACCTAGCACATCAACGATGGAATAAGAAACAGAAGAACATGCTTCATGGGTGTTGTGCACTGACAAAAATAATTTACAGGTGCTTAGCTTATGACGTGCCTATTCAAAGGGCACTAGTGTGGTCGAGAGCTCAAGAATTCTAGAGACGGCTATCAACAGCAGGACCCCCATCTAAGAAAATGAGAGGCTCTGTCCAATTACCGTGTGCCCAAGCAAGGGGAGCCACCACAACACCAGAGGTGACACCTCCACAAATGCGACGTGTCCATCCGTTTACAATTCCCTTACCCAAACATAGTGCAGAAGGACCTAATCTAGTTTTCCCTCCGATTCCCTATGACCTAGAGTTTCCACAGGGCTACACCCTGGATGATCTCACTTATGAAGAAATCCCTAGGATGATCAATGAATCTAACCTCGAGACGGAAGCAGAGCAGACCAAAGGACCACAACCTACTACAACAACTTCAGCCCCGACCCAACCGGAAGTAGTAGAAGTAGAGGAAGATGAAGAAGAGACTGAAGAGGAAGCAGACGAGGAACATGATCAAGAATACGAAGAAACTTCAGAACTAGCAAGTGCCCTAGCCTATTCGGTGCAAATAAAAAGATTGTATGAAACCATGAAGCGAGCCCAGGAACATCACAAACTGTCGCTCGAAACAGGGAAGGTGCTAATGAGCCAAATGTTAAGAGAGGAAGGCGTGGATGAAATGTTTATTGAATCGATGAACCTGCACGCGGACGCGGTGGGCTTGGATGAAGCCATTCATTCAGCTATGGCTTATATTCATCGCTTTGAGAAATGGGTGCCTACCTGTCCCATGCACTCCAGCAAGCAGATTCACATGGATGTATCGGCACCAGGAGATACTACACAAACAGAGGAACACCACGAGGCACCACCCTCACCACCTCTGACTACACACTTCACTTCACCACACGACACTACCACCCCAACTTCAACACTCACCACATATGTATTGGTGCAAGGCAATCAACAATTGAAGTTTTAATGAAGATTTGGAAGTCAAAAAATTGGAGGAAAGGTCAATTTATGAAGCATGTAGGAAGTGCATATTCAAAGGATGAAGATGTGTACACATATGTACATTAATTCAGAGATAGCTCACTTAAACTTTTGTATAGTCATGATATTGTAAATATTTGTCTATATATACAAGGAAAAAGTCGGGGCAAATATGAGAGAGCATGAGAATAGAGTAATCAGTAGTTGTATGAGTCATTGGACATCTTAGAAGTGAGTTGAGTCTCTCTCATCACTCAGTTGTAAATTTCTTCAGAAATGGAAGAAAAATTGCACCCGATGTTTCTGTGCATTCTCCTTCTGTGCTTGATCATTTCAAGAATCCTTTTGTAGATCTCTAAGTCCATAGTTAATGAGTCTATGGTTAAAGTTTGAGAGCCTAATTGTAAACAGGCTGTGAGAATTATGTGTAGGAACATTCATATGTGAAGAAGTGTTCACTGGTTCCTGAAACAGGTGCAAAATTCGATGTTAATGTTTTGGTCAGTTCTCCTTCCACAGTATAAAGTTTTGAGCAAGCAAGCACTCAAACTTTAATTTGGAAGGTAAGCTATCTGTGGCTAAAAGCATTTTCATAAATGGGTTCTAGATTGAGAGAACCAAGTGTTAAAAGTTATAGGTGTCTAAATCGACTTCTCAGAAGTGCAGTTTTAGACATAGGTAACTTGTTGAGATCATTTCTCAAGACTGAATCTTTTGGGGTAATTCAACTTGAAGAAGGTGCACAAACTATAGACGACAGCTTGTGCAAAGTTTCATAAAAAACTTTACATAATTGATAAGGTAATGAGAGAGATATGTGCAGCAGACTTTCTGTGTAATCATCTTCTGCACAGATTTTCCAAAATCCTTATAATTGATTATTGATCCTCTAAATTTGGAGAAGGTTTGAGTTATTCTTGTTATAGTGGTGCTCTAATTACAAGGCTAACTTGTTCTTTTGGAGATTAACACTCTCCATCAGTGGTATTAGAGCAGGAAGCATCAAAATTAAAGGTAGGAGGATCCCGACTGCTGCAGGTGCAAAGAATTCAACATCTGAAGATCTAGAAGGTGAAAGCATGAGGGCAAAGCTTGAGAAGGAGGTCATACAACATCAAGGAAGACAAAAGGAGTATTATTTTAAGTAAAGGTACATCTATTACGCATAAAGAAGAATTCAATATACAAGTGAAGAAAGGATGGGAGATTCTCTTCAAATGGAGAAGTTGGATAGAGAGAACTATCCAGCATGGTCAATGAGGATGGAAGCTCATCTTATGAGCAAAGACTTGATAGCTTACATCACAGGTGAAGAAGAAAAGCCTCAATTCAGAGATCCTAGTGTTCCAACTAGGGGGGAATTATCAGATTTGAAGAATTGGATGAAGAGAGATGCTCAAGCTAGGAGCATTATCTGTATGGCAGTCAATGACTACTTGCTACCTCACATTAGAGGTCTTGAAAGTGCAAGTGATATATGTAATGCTTTGGAGGAGCATTTTCAAAACACTACAAAGTCAAGGAAGGAATCCTTATGGGCAGAATTCACCACTTTCAAGAAGAAAGCTTCTCAATCCATCTCAGACTATGTAACAATGATGAAGGACATTGCAGATGCATTAGGTGAAGTTGATGAAGACATTGAGGAGGATAAATTGGTAAGGCAAATCCTCATAGGTTTGAGAGGTGAGGACAAATGGAAGCCATTCATTTTGTCTACTGAATTATCACTTGATCATTTTACTCTTGACTTAAATCAGTTGCTAGGACATATGTTAACCTTTGAGCACCATGTCAAAGGTGAAGGTGACAAAAATGCAGGTCATGCAATGTATTCAAAGGATAAGAAGAAAAATAGCAAAGGGAAGCAACAAGCAAATGAAGATGAAGGCACAACTAGTCAGGCCAACTTCCTAAGAGGAAGAGGAGGTGGCAAAGGTAGAGGAAGAGGCAGGAGTAATAAAGATGGAGTCAAAGCTTGCTAGATTTGTGGTAAGACAAATCACTTAGCTAATGATTGTTGGCATAATACTCGGAGTAATGGTGGATATAATCAGAACTTTAATTCAGGAGGAAGAGGTGGAAGAAATCAAAGAGGTAATTTCAGAGGTAGAGGTAGTAGAGGTTACTTTGGAAGAAATGCAGGTAGAGGATTCCAAAGTCAACAATATAACAATACCTACTACAATTATGCTTCAGATCAGAAGGAAGATTCAACATTGATACTGAATGCAACTTGTGAAAGGTGAAGTGAAGACCAAAGAGTCTTCTACATTGACTCAGGGTGTAGCACTCACCTGAGTGGTAACATAGCATTGATGACTGATTTGGAGAATAAGGTAACTAATCATGTAGTTCAAACAGGTGACAATACAAAGCACAATGTGAAGTCAATTGGATCAGTGAAGGCCAAGGATGGTAGCACTCTCTTGAGTAAGGTCTTGTATGTTCCTACAATTCCTAAGAATTTGATAAGTGTAGGACAAATTGTTGAAAAAGGTTATGAAGTTAGATTCACTAATGAAGGACTGTTTGTGGAAGACCCTAGCAATGGGTATAAACAGATTGTTTCAGGTAAGAAAGAAGGAAGATTGTTCACATTGAAGATTCAAGGTAATGTTGGTCATGCCTTGTTCACCTATGGAGGGCATAAGATCTCTGAGTTAGATCTTTGGCACAAAAGGCTTGGACATTTCAATGAAAGAGGTATCAAAGATATGATTAACAATGGTTCAGTGCTTGGATTGCCTAATGTTGCAGGTCAACATATGACATGCAAATGTGAGGCATGTCAATTAGGTAAGGCTCATAAGCAATCTTATTCCAAGCATGGTTTTATGTATTCAGAAAAGCTTGAATTGGTACACACATATGTGTGGGGGCCATCAAAGGATTTCAGTATCAATGTTTCAAGGTATTATGTGATTTATGTTGATGATGCTACCAAATGGATCACTATCTATGTGATCAAAGATAAGTCAGAGGTATTCAATACATTCAAACATTATCATATGTATGCAGAGAGAATTACAGGTCATAAGTTGAAAAGACTAAGGTCAGATGGAGGGGGAGAGTATTTCTCTAATGAGTTCAGTGATTACTTGTGGAATGCATGTATAAAAAGAGAGGTTATTTGTAGGTACTCTCCTCAACACAATGGTGTAGCAGAAAGGAGGAATAGAACTCTTGTTGAGTTTGCAAGGTCAATGATGAAGGAGAAAAATTGCCCAAATTAATTGTGGGCTAAGGCTGTAAATACAGCTACTTATTTGGTTAATAGGTTACCATGTAAAGCTTTGCAGGGTATGACACCATATGAGGCATGGTGGGGTAAGAGACCTACATTAGACCATTGCAAAGTATTTGGATGTTTGGCATATGCATATGTGCCATCACAATTAAGGCACAAATTGGAACCTAAAGCTGAAAAGTATGTATTCATTGGATATGATGATAAGCAGATGGGATATAGGTTGTGGAGTCCATCCACAAAAAAAATTCTTGTATCAAAAGATGTTACATTTATGAGCAAGGTACTTGGTATACAGGTACAATCAATATTAATGCACGTGATGAAGAAGTTGTGAACCAAAAGAAAGGTAAATCAAAGGTTCAAATATTTGATGAAGAGGAGAATAATGAAGTGCAGGTTGACATTTAAGAAATTCCAAGATTTGATCGTGAGTGTGATGAACCAGAAACCTCAAGGAGTGGAGAACTTAGAAGGTCATCAAGACACAAGTGACAGCCTACAAGGTATAGCTATGACACTTCTTTTTTGGCTACCAAAGATTATGCTTATATGATAAAGACATATGAAGACCCTTCTACATATGAAGAGGCAAAAGGTAAGGAAAATTGGGAGAAAGCTATGCAGGAAGAATATGATGCATTGATGGAAAATTAGACATGGGAGTTGGTTCCCAAACCAAATAGTCAGAAGATCATTGGATGCAAGTGGGTCTACAAGACAAAGAGATTTGCAGATGGAAGTGTGTCTAGATACAAAGCTAGACTTGTTGTGAAAGGGTTTTCTCAAACATATGGTATTGATTATGATGAGACCTATAGTCCTATGGCAAAGATGACAACCATCAGGACACTCATAGCTATTGCTGCATGTAAAGGTTGGAAATTATGTCAATTAGATGTGAAGAATGCTTTTTTAGACGGTTATATTTCAGATGATGTTTTCATGGAGCAACCCCAAGGATTCAGAGATGGAAGGTATCCAGATCATGTGTGCAAGCTCAAGAGAGCTTTGTATGGTTTGAAGCAGGCCCCAAGAGCATGGAATTATAGACTTGTAAAGTTCTTGAAAGAACTTGGGTTCCAAGTATCAAAGGCAGATAGTAGCTTGCTTGTTAAAGCAAGTGATGATGGATTCATTTACATGTGCATATATGTTGATGATATAATTCTTACAGGTACAGATGAGAAAGGCATTCAAAGCCTAAAGAAGCAAATGGAGAAAGAGTTCAAATTCAGTGATTTGGGAGACTTGTCATATTTCTTGGGCATGGAGATTTCATATACTCAACATGGAGTGTATGTGACTCAAGAAAGGTATTTGAGAAACTTGTTGATCAAGTTTAAGATGAATGATTGCAGGGTAGCCCCTACTCTAATGGAGGTGAATCTCAAGTTAAGCAGATATGGAGGAGAAGAGTTCAAGGACATGAAGCTATATCAAAGTTTAGTTGGTAGTTTGATTTATGCTACTTTAACTAGACCTGACTTGTCATATGCAGTTGGAGTTTTATCTCAATTCATGCATTGTCCTAGGAAAGAACATTGGATTGCAGGTCAAAGAGTGTTGAGGTACATTAAGGGTACACTCAAAGAGGGTTTGTATTATGGTTTTACATCAGATACAAACATCAAGATATATAGTGATGCATATTGGGCAGGTAATCCTGATGATAGGAGATCAACATATGGATACTTATGTTATGTGGGAGATAAGTTAATTTCTTGGTGTTCAAAGAAGCAACACACAGTTGCTTTGTCATCTACAGAGGCTGAGTACAAAGGTATGGTTGAAGCTGCAAAGGAAGTGATATGGCTTAAGACTCTCATGAAGAGCTTTGACATCATATAGAGTACACCTACCATTCATGGGGATAACATGAGTTCATTGTATTTAGCTGCTAATCCTGCTTTTCATGCCAGGACCAAACACATTGAGATTCAGTATCACTTTCTAAGAGAGAAGGTGATGGATAAAGACATTGAAGTCATACATACGTCAACAAAAGATCAGATAGCTGATATGCTAACCAAAAGCTTGGATGGACCAAAGCTACAGAGATTCAAAGACATGGCAGCTATAAAGAAGATAGAGAAGACCTCAATTGATGATTGAGGGGGAGCTGTTGGTGCAGGGCAATCAACAATTGTTTTAATGAAGATTTGGAAGTCAAAAGATTGAAGGAAAGGTCAAATTATGAAGCATGTAGGAAGTGCATATTCAGAGGATGAAGATGTCTACATATATGTACATTAATTCAGAGATAGTTCACTTATACTTTTGTATAGTCACGATATTGTAAATATTTGTCTATATATACAAGGAAAAAGTTGGGGAAAATATGAGAGAGCATGAGAATAGAGTAATCAGTAGTTTTATGAGTCATTAGACATCTTAGAAGTGAGTTGAGTCTCTCTCATCACTCAGTTGTAAATTTCTTCAGAAATGGAAGAAAAATTGCGCTCGATGTTTCTGTGCATTCTTCTTCTGTGCTTGATCATTTCAAGAATCCTTTTGTAGATTTCTAAGTCCATAGTTAATGAGTCTATGGTTAAATTTCGAGAGCCTAATTGTAAACAGGCTGTGATAATTATGTGTAGGAACATTCATATGTGAAGAAGTGTTCACTAGTTCCTGAAATAGGCACAAAATTTGATGTTAATGTTTTGGTCAGTTCTCCTTCCACAGTGTAAAGTTTTGAGCAAGCAAGCACTCAATCTTTAATTTGGAAGGTAAGTTATGTGTGGCTAAAAGCATTTTCATAAACGGGTTCTAGATTAAGAGAACCAAGTGTTAAAAGTTATAGGTGTCTAAATCGACTTCTCAGAAGTGTAGTTTTAGACATAGGTAACTTGTTGAGATCATTTCTCAAGATATACTGAATCTTTTGGAGTGATTCAACTTGGAGAAGGTGTGCAAACTATAGGCAACACCTTGTGCAAAGTTTCATAAAAAACTTTACACAATTGATAAGGTAATGAGAGAGATATGTGCAGCAGACTTTCTGTGTAATCATCTTCTTCACAGATTTTCCAAAATCCTTATAATTGATTATTGATCCTCTAAATTTGGAGAATTTTTGAGTTATTCTTGTTATAGAGGTGCTCTAATTACAAGAGTAACTTGTTCTTTTGGAGATTAACACTCTCCATCAATATGTTATGGGGATTCCTATCTCGCAAGGCACCCAATTCGGAGGGATCACAATGCCCACATTTACAACAATATTCACGAACATCACATCCACCCCACCCACAGTCCCCATCTACACATTTACACACACTTTTGACACCATGGAAACATCATCAGCCACAGCACCACTCCCTCCCCCCTCTCTACCGCCATCTCCCATACCCCCACCACCCACATCACCTCTCGTGACCACTTCATTCACTATCCCTTTCTCTCTCCCCATTCCCCCTGCATCCTCCACCTTCCCTGCATTCCTAAATGTAAATAACATGTTTTCTACATTACATCAGTGTGTACATCAGTTGCAGACAGAATACCAAACCTTGGAAGATCGACATCACCAAATAACTACGGATCATGAGCAACTACAGAAGAGGCTTGCAGGTTTGGAAGCAGAAAATACTGACCTAAATCAACGCTACACTACGCTCGAGCACGCTCACCAGACCCTATTGGAAGCTTCAGGGCCCTCCGATCCCAATGAAGTTAAAAAACTAACAGCTCTACTAGAACTTTATCAGTCAGAACATGTTAAAAGCCGTCGCAACCTGACCTTACTCAGAAAGCACATGTCCACTGCCCTCGACGAGAACAAGTGCTTGCAAAGGCAGAACGAAGGAAATTTAGAGGCAGCCATGGAGGGTTCCCCCTAGGAGATGGACCCCGAAAGATTCAAAGTTGTTCCATCCGACACTATGAAGACAATTCTAGAAAGCTATGCGGATCTACTGGAAGCACATGATGAGTTGGGCAAAGAACGAGATACTCTTCGTCAACACCTAAAGGTGCAGGAATCCCAACCCAAGCTCACCAATTCTACCACCACTATAGAAGAGGTAAATGCACTGAGAGAATAGGTCGCAGAGTTGCAAAGCAAGCTACTCCAATATGAAAGACAACCCTCCCCAATCATCCAGCCAGAACCAGAAGAATTGGTACCCATAGAAGTGGATGAATCATATGAAGAGCCATATGTTCCTATGCCAATGTCGGGCGCCCAACAAACCTCTGAGGGATTGGACACACTAGAGGTAGAAGCCCCAGAATGGATGCAGAAACTCAAAAAAATGGCCAATACACATGATGAGCGAGTCGCGGTCCAGATTGAGTCCACGACCAAGATTGAGGACACCATTATCAAATCAGAATATTTCCGAAGTATGTATCATCACAGATGGATAGGCACCAACGATGATCAGTATGTGCCGTATTGTGTACTCTTGGCAGATTACAACGCCGAAATTCAATGACGGTGTGGCAAGGCTCCAACCTTTGTCACACAATTCAGCCCTGATGATATCCCTGGGAGCGCCAAACAAGGATTAATTCATCAACCTACCTGGAGGCTACGACTCTTAGAAACTTACCCTGAGATGGTTCGAACCTGGAATAACATGCCACTATTCATTAAGTATAATCCCTGGTATGCTCCCATACTCAGAAGGTGCACCTGGCCTAAGTTTGCCATCACTGTGAAAAATGTCAAAGGCTGTGCAAAGTGGCTCAATTACCTATATCTGGTACCGCCACGGGGACAAGGTACGATGGGCTACATGATCTCTACCATCCACCACTGGGGATTCAGATTGGGAAACATTCCAGACATAATGGCTCAGATGTGCATAAAGATATTCGAGTTGATGCTCGTTACCTTCAAAACCTTCAAAAATATTCAAGATCCACATTTCTCAGGTGTCAGATTCACAGCAGGTAACCTTGACTTGGTCTACGATATGAGTACAACCCCCTCCATCCAGGTGATATATGCATGACACACATGAATTAAATACCTCCCCACTTGCTACAAGCAAACATTTGAAGAGATGTTCATCACGGGGTTCTGGGAATACCACTCTAAAGTCTTCATTCCCAGATGTTGGAGCAAGTCTATGACAAGCCTAAGTATTGGCTTGAGTCTCACAAAGTCTTAGAAGAAGCTTTAAAAAGAAGACTATGTAAAGTTCACTTGTGAACTACCTCTTGTAATTTTTTGGAGAGTTTACTTAATGTAAAAGTAAGAGAATCTTAAGTGGTTGAGTCCACATGATCAAGAATGGAAAGAGGAGCCACGAATTTGTGATTTGTGGTAGGTAGAGAATCAAATCAATCATTGATTGATTGGAGAGTGATTGAGGGAAGTTAGCCTCCCAAACTCAACTATAAATAGATGGCAGTTTTAGTCGTGGTTAGAGAGACCTATGTGAAGACCTCCAAGAGCTGAGCTTTATTCCATATCAAGGTGTGATTACAACGCACACATATGTATCAGTAAGTCATTGTATTGTACAAGAAATATACTTTCATTTTCATGATTATTTGGTTTCATCTTTCCATGTTCTTGTGAAGTGTACTACTCACTACCATTACTCTCAGTTTTCTCAGTCAGCTTGCAGAGATGTTTTCTCTCAGCTTGGTGCATCATTTTCAGTGATTTAACTTGGTGAAGTTAGCTCTATAAGTCTACTATATGCTCATAAATTTACATGTCATTTGGAGGTTTCAATCTTCAGTTATGTTCATTTGAAGTCAACAGGGTCTGTTCATCTTCACCTCTCTGTCAGGTACCCGACTTTTTCACGCATCTTGTCAGAGCCATTTCTCAGTGGTTAAATATCCAAATTCCGTGATTTAAAGCTTGTTGGATTCAGCTTACTGTCTAGTATACGCATACAAATTTTCATAATCATCGCATTTCTACATTTTGAGTTATGGTGATTTTTCTGCTCACTAGTCTATTTCTGTAGCAGCCCGTGAAAATCGGGATGATGTCATCACTTGTTAAAACTCATTCTCAGTGTGTGCTTTGTTATTTTTGATGAGATTACTCTTGAAAGTTAGCTCTTTAAGCTAACTAGACTTCCCCAAGAGGAATTGAGCTAATTGCTGCTGTGATTAGAGAATTATGTAAAACACTAGACAGGTGTATGAACCAAGAATAGCAAGTTTTCACCTCTGAGCTAACTCCAACTTATCTGTTTTGATCTATCTTTTTGAGAGTGATCTTCCAAGGTACATAGGGTGTCTAATACATCCATTGGCAAGATAAAAGGGCCCATCCTATACTCCTGGAGTTCATTTGGCTGGTGTAGATCAAGGATTTTGCAACACCTCTTCATCTTCAAGCACATACCTATCCATCTCTTCACAGTGGTATCAGAGCAAGGTTGGATAACATGGCAGATGGATTTCCTTCATCAATTGACAAATTGGATAGAGGTAATTACTCAGCTTGGTCATTAAGGATGGAAGCTTATCTCCAAGGTAGAAGTTTATATGGTTATGTGGCTGGAGATGAAGTTATGCCAAGTTTCAGGAACAAAAGTCAACCAACACAAGAAGAGCAAGAAAGATTGAGCACATGGTGCTCCAAGGATGCACTTGCAAGGTCTTATCTCCTCAACTCTATCTCAGATTTTTTGTTGCCTCACATTAGAAGTTGTAAGACATCTCAGGAAGTGTGGGATGCACTTGAAGCTTTCTTTTCTTCAAGTACTAAAGCTAGGAAGCATCAACTATGGCTGGATTTCACAACTCTCAAGAAGGCTCCCAAACAAAATGTGACTGATTTTGTCACAAAGCTCAAGGACATAGCGGATCAGTTGGGAAGCATTGGAGAGGTAATAGATGAAGAGCAAATTGTAAGGCAGGTCATCAATGGCTTGAAGGCAGATGACAAGTGGGAAGCATTCACCACAGCTATGGATTTGTACATGGACATGCATGTACCTGATTTCAACACACTCATTGGACAACTACTTACTCAAGAGGCAAAGCTTATCAAAAATGGAGAAAGCTCTAAAGGTAATCAATCTTCAGCTTTATACACGGATAAAAGCAAGTCTAAAGATAACAAAGGAAAGGCAAAGAAAGTGGATGATGAAGCAGGTACATATCAAGCTAACTATGCAGGTAGAGGAAGACATGGCAGAGGTAGAGGAAGAGGAGGTAGACAAGGCAGGGGGAGATCCCAAGACTCCAACTCATGTTCTATTTGTGGACTAACTAATCATACAACTGAAAATTGCTTTAGGAATTCCAGGAATCAAAGAGGCAGAGGATACAATAGAGGAAGTTATGGATACTCAAGAGGAAGGTTCAACAACTACCATGGCAACTACAACAACTACAATCATTCAAACTAGCAAGGAGGCTACAAAGGAAGGAGAGACTACAATAACTACACAGAAGACTCAAACAAAGAGGATTCATTATTGATCATGAACATGGCTATGCCACAAGGTAAATCTGATGAGCATGTTTTCTACATAGATTCAGGTTGTTCAAATCATGTGGCAGGAAATGTGGCACTCCTATCAGATTTAGAAGATCCAAGGAATAAGCATGAGGTACAAACATGAGATGATACAAAACATCTTGTGGAGAAAATAGGCAATGTCAAAGCACCTGATGGAAACATCAACCTACTCAGTAAGGTACTCTATGTCCCTACCATTACAAAGAATTTGATAAGTGTTGGGCAGATAGTAGAGAAAGGGTTGCAAGTCAGGTTTACAAAAGCAGGAGCATTTGTTGAAGATCCAAGTCAAGGATTCAAAAGAATTGCAAAAGGTGAAAAGACAGGTAGATTGTTCACATTTGAATTACAGGACACTAGAAACATTGCTCTCTTTAATTATGGTAGTCAGACACTCACAGAATTGGAAGTATGGCACAAAAGGTTAACACATATTGGTGAAAGGTCATTAAAGTAAATCTGCAGGGACCAAAGTGTACTTGGACTTCCTAATTTGTCAAAACAACATAATAAGTGTAGTGCATGTCAATTTGGAAAGTCTCACAGGTTACCATTCATGAAGAAAGGTTATATGCATGGAGATCTCTTGGAGTTGGTTCATACAGATGTATGGGGACCTAGCAAGGAAGCTTCAATATCTGGATCAAGGTATTATGTTTCCTTTATTGATGATTGCAGCAGATGGCCTATCCTATTCTTTATGAAACACAAAGATGAAGTTTTTTCATGTTTCAAAAGATATTTGGCTCTTGTGGAGAATCAAACAGGTAAATCACTAAAAAGGCTAAGGTCAGATGGAGGGGGAGAATACTTCTCCCATGATTTTGATTCTTTTCTTCAAGAAAGAGGAATCAAAAGAGAGGTAACTACAAGGTACACTCCTGAGCAAAATGGAGTGGCAGAAAGGAGGAATAGGACAATTGTTGAAGCTGCAAGGTCTATGTTAAATGAAAAGCATTTACCTACTTACTTATGGGCTGAGGCTGTATCTACAGCCACTTACTTGATTAATAGGTTGCCTTCAAAATCCCTTGATGGGATGACTCCATATGAGGCTTGGAATGGAAGAAGACCAAGTTTAGATCATTGTAAAATTTTTGGATGTATTGCTTTTGCTCATGTTCCTTCACAGGTTAGAGGCAAGATGGATCCAAAGGCAGAAAGGTGTGTATTTATTGGATATGACAACAATCAAAAGGGCTACAGGTTATACAACCCTACCAACAAAGGATTCTTGGTAAGCAGAGATGTAGTTTTTGATGAGAACAATTCATGGTATGAAGATTCATGCAGGAAGGTCAATTTACCATATAATCTTGAAGAAGATTTTCCAAAGCTTGGTAGAGAACAACCAAATATTGAAGAACAAGACACCTCAGAGGATAATGAAGAATCTCACATGGAAAAGGTCAAAGCATGGAAGTCTAAAGGTAAAGCAAAATTGCAGGAACTTGGACATGAGGCAGAATCATCACATCATGGCCTAAGAAGATCTATGAGGGAAAAGAAAAAACCAGAAAGGTATGGGTTTGACACCTCATTAGTAACTAAACATTCTATCTACATAGCACAGGACATAAACCAAGAGGAGCCATCATCATTTGAAGAGGCCAAAGCAAAAACAGAATGGAAGCATGCAATGAAGGAAGAGATTGAAGCACTTGAGGAAAACAACACTTGGGATTTGGTGCCCAAGACTTCATCCATGAAGGTAATAGGCTAAAGATGGGTCTATAAACTCAAGAAGAATTCTGATGGTTCCATTAACAGGTATAAGGCAAGGCTTGTAGCAAAAGGCTTTGCACAAACTGAGGGAATTGATTATGAGGAGACCTTCTCTCCTGTGGCAAAGATGCCTACTATTAGGGTTTTGCTTAGTATTGCCTCTTCCAAGAATTGGAAGATACTTCAACTAGATGTAAAGAATGCATTTTTGAATGGTTGGATAACAGAAGAGGTATATATGGCACAACCACCTGGTTTTGAGAATCAAGTTTATCCTGATTATGTGTGTAAACTTAACAAAGCATTGTATGGTCTCAAGCAAGCTCCAAGAGCTTGGAATTTCAGGCTTATTTCATTCTTGCAGGACAAAGGCTCTCAACCAAGCAAGGCAGATCCTTCACTCTTTATTAAAAAGAGTAATTCCGAGGTCATCTACCTATGTGTATATGTAGATGATATTATATTGACAGGAAATGATGCAGATGGTATGAAGAAGATCAAAGATCAGATGAGAGAAGAGTTCAAGATAAGTGATTTGGGTTCACTTACCTACTTCCTAGGTTTGGAAGTTGTCTACAAAGATCATGGTTTGTTTCTCACTCAAAGGAAGTACATTAAGGACATGTTGGCAAAATTCAAGATGCAAGATTGTAAGATTGCAGGTACTCCAATGGAGGTCAATCACAAATTGAGCTCACATGAAGGTGAACTCATAGAGGACATCACATCATATCAAAGTCTAGTGGGTAGTCTCAACTAT
This sequence comes from Ceratopteris richardii, assembly GCA_020310875.1. Lineage (NCBI taxonomy): Eukaryota > Viridiplantae > Streptophyta > Polypodiopsida > Polypodiales > Pteridaceae > Ceratopteris > Ceratopteris richardii. The sequence goes on along the minus strand of CM035432.1, from coordinate 50,530,402 downwards.
GCCACATTGACAAGAGTAGATATATGTTACAGTGTGAGTGTGCTAAGTCAATTTTTATGCACACACCAAGGAAACCACATATGGATGCTGCCAAAAGGATTCTCAAGTATCTCAAAGGAACCATAAATGAAGGACTTTATTATCCTTATGTATCTGATTTAGGTTTGAAGCTATTTTCTGATGCAGATTGGGCTGGCTCCAAGGAAGATAGAAGGAGCACTTCAGGTTATCTTACCTTTGCAGGTTCAAAGCTTATTTCATGGTCATCCAAGAAGCAACCCACAATTGCTCTCTCTTCTACTGAAGCTGAATATAGAGGTCTTGCTATAGCTACACAAGAAGCTATGTGGATGAAGACATTATTCAAAGATCTTGGATTGGAGTTTGGAACTCCAACTATTTTTGGTGACAATACGAGTTCTATTCACTTGGCTGCTAATCCTATTTTTCATGCAAGGACTAAACATATTGAAGTTCATTATCACTATGTACGAGAGAAGGTTCTAAGGTAAAGAGATTCAAATATCATATGTGTCCACTCATCAACAATGTGCAGATATTCTAACCAAAGCATTGGATGGTACAAAGCTTTGCAAATTCAAGGCTATGATTGGTTTGCAGGTAATCTTGGAAGATTGAAGACCTCAAGCATACTTGGCTTGAGGGGGAGCTGTTGGAGCAAGTCTATGACAAGCCTAAGTATTGGCTTGAGTCTCACAAAGTCTTAGAAGAAGCTTTAAAAAGAAGACTATGTAAAGTTCACTTGTGAACTACCTCTTGTAATTTTTTGGAGAGTTTACTTAATGTAAAAGTAAGAGAATCTTAAGTGGTTGAGTCCACATGATCAAGAATGGAAAGAGGAGCCACGAATTTGTGATTTGTGGTAGGTAGAGAATCAAATCAATCATTGATTGATTGGAGAGTGATTGAGGGAAGTTAGCCTCCCAAACTCAACTATAAATAGATGGCAGTTTTAGTCGTGGTTAGAGAGACCTATGTGAAGACCTCCAAGAGCTGAGCTTTATGCCATATCAAGGTGTGATTACAAGGCACACATATGTATCAGTAAGTCATTGTATTGTACAAGAAATATACTTTCATTTTCATGATTATTTGGTTTCATCTTTCCATGTTCTTGTGAAGTGTACTACTCACTACCATTACTCTCAGTTTTCTCAGTCAGCTTGCAGAGATGTTTTCTCTGAGCTTGGTGCATCATTTTCAGTGCTTTAACTTGGTAAAGTTAGCTCTATAAGTCTACTATATGCTCATAAATTTGCATGTCATTTGGAGGTTTCAATCTTCAGTTATGTTCATTTGAAGTCAACAGGGTCTGTTCATCTTCACCTCTCTGTCAGGTACCCGACTTTTTCACTCATCTTGTCAGAGCCATTGCTCAGTGGTTACTTATCCAAATTCAGTGATGTAACGCTTGTTGGATTCAGCTTACTGTCTAGTATAACCATAAAAATTTGCATAATCATTGAATTTCTATATTTTGAGTTATGGTGATTTTTCTGCTCACTGGTCTATTTTTGTAGCAGCCCGTGAAAATCGGGATGATGTCATCACGTGTTAAAACTCATTCTCAGTGTGTGCTTTGTTATTTTTTATGAGATTACTCTTGAAAGTTAGCTCTTTAAGCTAAATAGACTTCCCCAAGAGGAATTGAGCTAATTGCTGCTGTGATCAGAGAATTATGTAAAACACTAGACAGGTGTATGAACCAAGAATAGCAAGTTTTCACCTCTGAGCTAACTCCAATTTATCTGTTTTGATCTATCTTTTTGAGAGTGATCTTCCAAGGTACATAGGGTGTCTAATACATCCATTGGCAAGCTAAAAGGGCCCACCATATACTCCTGGAGTTCATTTGGCTGGTGTAGATCAAGGATTTTGCAACACCTCTTCATCTTCAAGCACATACCTATCCATCTCTTCACACCAGACCCTCCCATCTACTCCACCTCTTTGCAATGGAGCGAACATTACATTCAGAACAACTACGTGTGCCACATACGGACGTTCCAGGTCCAGTGGATTCGGATGCCCTCCTAACTGATTTAGCACGAGGGTTGCGGCTGGAAGAACACCACCTAGCTTCAGACGTGGTTGAATTCTATGTCAAACGCTCAGCCAAACAAGGGTCTGTCAGAGATGACAGACGCGAGAGAGGGGGGGTGTTGGTAACAGTCAAAGCACCCAAGGACTCACAAGACAAGGAAGCCAAAGAAGGGAGCTAGCGCGGAGAGAAGTCACAAGTAGACAAAGTAGTCAACGAAGATCTGGCAAGTAGGCCATTCAAATTTTTCCAAATCAACATCTTCATAATAGTGATTCTCATCACTTAAAATCATTGTAAATACAATTTCACCTTTTTGTAAATCCATTTTGTGCAAGCTGAGGAGTCCTCGAGCTTGAGGAGTATTAGAAATATCATCGTACCAATTTTCATGATTTTTAAACTTCGTTTGAGCCCTCAAATAGGCCCTAGAACCTAATTTTTAACTAGGCCGGACACTAGGTCTGAACAGGGCCAAAAACTAGTCAAAAACTATAAAAAGAGTTAGAGAGCTCATTTTTTAGGGTAGCTAGTTGTAGAATTGAACTTGTGAGAGCACTTTTGAGTAATCTAAAGAACTCCATTGTCTCTCTCTTTGTTCTTGCCTTGTGTGCACGTGTGTGTGTATGTGTGTGCATGTTAGTGTGCTTCTCACTCACACACTTGTGCCATCACTTGTTTGAGGTCTTCATACCATCCTCATGTCTTCCTAGATTGACATTAACGGAGGTGCTACTCATCACTGAGCTACAAATCTTGATAGATAAATCTAGTGAAGCTCAATGAAGTATCCTTGACATATGTTGGCGTGAGCACTATATGTGTCAGCAAAATGAAAAAGTGATACGTGCCATCCTAGATCATCACATGTTGAGCTTGATATCTCAACAACCTAGAGCCATGGAGCCTGTATCCTAAAAAGAAAAAAAATAAAAAAAGGTGGGAAAAACTATAGGATATTTTTATCCTATGGTTGGTGGGGGGAGAGGGGCAAGCAAGAAGGCAAGGGAGCAGGGGGAGAAAGAGAGAGAGGGCCAGACAAGAGAGATAGAGAGAGAGAGAGAAGTAGAGAGAGAATGTAGAGAGAAGGAAGAGAGAGAAATTAGAGAGAGAGAAGGTAAAGAGAGAGGTAGAAAGAGAGGATGAAAGTAGAGAGAGAAGATAGAGAGAAGGAAAAGAGAGGTATAGAGAGAGAGAGCAACAAGAAGAAAGAGAGAGAAAGTAGAGATAGTTTTTTAATAAAAAAGAAATGGGGCCACATTTTTTGGGAAAAGATACCCAAAAAGTAGGGAAAAATCAAATAAAATACCAAAAATATCCAAACAAATGCCAAAAAAATCATGGAAAATTTTTAAAAATGACCTGGATTTCAAGACAATTTGCCACACTCAAAACCTCAGAGAAGTCCGTTTTTTCTTTTATTCCAATAAGAAAAAGAGCCTCTAAAAAAACCAAAGAATGTTAAAAAATCCTTTAAAAACTCTAGAAAATTCCTAAAAGAATCATAAGAATATCCCACAAGATCCATATGACTTGGCAATAAAAAGCATGAAAATTCATGAAACTAAGAAATCTAAGCAAAGAAAATCGTACGAGAAGAATTATGTACAACCTGGACAAATTTTGCAAATTCCACGTGATCCAAAAGACTTCAGTTTTGTTGATAGTAAACCTTGCACCTAGAGATGTTGACTACTGCTAGCGCCTCACCACCGAAAGTCTATTGTACTGCACCCCATTTTTGTTTTCTTCTTTTTGGGCACAATGATCGTGGGATATATCCACTCTGAATGATCCACTAGAATAATAATTACAACATCCTCCACCTTTTGTATCTCGACGTAGAAAACTTCAGCATACTTTAGATTAAATCTATAGCTTTTCCACCTTACTAGTCTAGCTCCTTTAGTCATTGGACTCTTTTGTTTCCTAAAATTGGTAGTTATTCCTTCCAAATCCTTATAATGCTTTTTAAATACATCCACATATATTCTCATAAGAGATGTTATCCATACTATTATCCAAAACGAGATGGCCACAAATGTAGGATGTGACTTACTTCATCAATATTGCACTTTATTGGTTTTTCCTTCCCTCTTTTATGGCATGTCACTGATTCACCCCCAACCAGGCCAACATGTCTTCTTCCTCATATAAATCCAAATTTGGATTGCCTATCATATCTTTTTCCATAGAAATGACAATTGTCTACATCATGTTGGTATGTCCTTGGTTGTGTGGTCCTTCTTTTAAAAATATATGTTTCAGCTCTCTTCCCTCTTGTTGTACCCACATAGTATCCTTCCCCAATCATGCAACATAGTGGCATGCCTTAGCCAAGGTCTCCCAATCAACAAATGAAAACTTCCATCTACTTATGGTAGTCTCAATACAACAAGGTAAAGATGTTACCTTATACCTCAATTGGAACTCCATGGACCATGTTGGAGTTAGACGTCTGCGGAAGCACGCGAACAGCACAAGGAAGAAGAAGAAGCTTGGAGCACAACACACACGACTGAATGTATTACTAGAGAATGTACAAAGATAAGTAGCCCATTAGGGCAATAGGCGTATATACAAGCCGGGGGAAAAAAACCTCCTAAAGAGGGAAAAAAGTGCCCCGGCAGTCCTAGAGTGTTCACACACATCACTACCTAAATATATCAACAAATCCCCCCTGGGAGTGATGCGGTGAACAAGGAGCTGGCACTCATGTATAAGGAAGTGCCAAGCTATGTGGAAATCACTCCACAAAAGGAAGTAAGCCCAAAGCTTTGCGGAAAGCTTCAAACTTCTCCCTAGGCAGAGCCTTCGTGAAAAGGTCTGCAATGTTCTCCTGCGTGGGCACATATGCCAAGCTGATCTCCCCAGCAGAGAACCTCTCCCTGACATAGTGATAATGCACCTCAATGTGCTTAGTGCGAGCATGGAACACAGGGTTCCTCGCAACTGCCAATGCGCTCTGACTGTCAGTGAAGATGGTGGTGGCGGAAGACTGGCCAACACCCAAATCAGCCATAAGGCGTCTGAGCCACACACACTCAACAGTCGCTGTGAAAGCTGCCCTATACTCAGCCTCACAACTGGAAGTGGCCACAGTAGGCTGCTTCTTGCTCAACCAAGATATACATGAGCTACCAAGCATGAAGCAAAAACCACTGGTGGACACACGAGTGTCATAGCAACCAGCCCAATCTGAGTCAGAAAAAGCATGCAAATCTGGCGGTAGTGATCCCCCCTTGGGATAAAACAACCCAAGTAGCCGAGTACCACTCAAGTAGCGAAAGATGCGCTTAACCGCTTTCCAATGCGTGACTCCTGGGCAATGCATGAACCTGCTCATCTGTGAGACAGCAAACTGAATATCTGGCCGAGTAATGCATAAGTAAATCAAGCATCCAACAGCCTGCTGATAGAGAACAACATCAAATGCATCTCCAGCATCATGAAGACTCAATCGTAAACCTGTCTCCATAGGAGTGGCAATAGGCTTACAGTCTTCAAGGCCAAAACGCTGCAATAATGTGTCAATATATTTCGTTTGACACAAAGCCATTCCACCATCAACGTGCATAAACTGAATGCCCAAATAGTGATGCAAATGCCCCAAATCAGACATCTCAAATGAGGCATGCAAATCAGCCTTAAAATCAGCAATATGCTTCTCAAGAGGACCAGTGAGCAGCATGTCGTCTACATAGACAACAATGATCAGAAGCACATCATTAGCACGCTTAACATATAAGGTGCTTTCAGTTGGACTGTTCTCAAAACCATGTGCAATTAGATAGGCATGTATTTTCTCATACCAAGCACGTGGTGCTTGCTTTAAACCATATAACGCCTTCTTTAACCTGCACACCTGGTTTTCATGCCCTTTCTGCACAAAGCCACGGGGCTGAAAAACATACACTTCTTCATGCAAATCACCATTCAGAAATGCTGTTTTAATGTCCAACTGATGTACATTCCAACCATGATGGGCTGCAAGTGCACAAATGCTCCGAACAGTAGTCATACGGCATGTAGGTGCAAAGGTCTCATCAAAATCAATGCCTCTTTCCTGCGCATAACCCTTTGCAACAAGCCTAGCCTTATACCTGTCAACTGTACCATCAGGTTTACGCTTCAGCTTGTATACCCACTTAGTGCCAATGGCCTTCTTGCCAGGAGGCAAGTCACATAAAGACCATGTACCATTCTTCATTATAGCATCATATTCAGATTGCATAGCAGCCATCCAATTTTTTGAATTTTGTGCTTCATCAAAAGAAACAGGCTCATTCTCATCACAGAGACTAGATGCAGCCATAGCATAGCAATCTGATGCAAAGGAGGTACTATGAGAGCCTGAACGAGTACGATATGACAAAGGTGCATCTAATTTGCTGTCACGCAAAGTCTGCACCAGCCATTTTGGCATAGTTTTTGCCTGTTCAATATCAGCTCTCTCATCAACAAGTGCATCATGTAAATCTGCATCAGAAATGGAATGATCTGCATCATCATATGAAACCTGCAAAGGCTGAGAAGTTGCCTCATTAGGACCAGCGTTAGCCTGTCCACCTGTAAAAAGAGGCATCAAAGTATCATACATGTCTTTGGAGCTAACAGATGTCTCCTTAGTACATGAAAGCAATGGCTGAATAGCATCTTCCACAAAGACAACATCACGGCTAACCAGAATGCGTTTAGTCTGTGGATGATACAGACGATAGCCTTTACTTTCAGAACTGTACCCAACAAAAATACATTTTACTGCCTTATCATCCAATTTTCTGCGATGTTGTTCAGGCACTAATGCATATGCCAAACAACCAAAAACACGCAGATGAGCAACAGATGGCTTGCGGTCATGCCAAGCCTCATATGGAGTGATAGACTGCAACGCTTTAGTGGGACACCTGTTCAGTACATATGCTGCACACATGACAGCCTCAAGCCAGAAACTATGTGGTAAAGCCTGACTTTTGACCATGCACCTCGCCATCTCCATGAGTGACCTGTTCTTTCGTTCAGCAACTCCATTCTGTTGAGGTGTATACGGCACTGTACACTGGTGTTTTATCCCACGTTCAGCCAGAAATGCATTAAAATCTGAAGACATATATTCCCCCCCTCGATCAGAACGGAGGGTGCCCATTTTACATGCTGACAGATTTTCAGCCAAAACCAAAAACTGTTTGAAGCACATGAACACTTCGGACTTTGCTTTGAGTGGATATACCCATGCATGCCTGGAAAAATCATCAATGAAAGTCACGAAGTAAAGGTAATTTCCAAAAGAGGGTGTCTGCATAGGACCACAGACATCACTATGTACAAGCTGCAATTTTTGCATAGCCCGAACTGAACCATCTTTTGGAAAGGAAGAACGCTGCATTTTGCCCAAAATACAGCCTTCACAAACATGTTTTCCAGGTGCCTCAAGTTTGGGCAAAGAGGACACCATTTCAGATTTCTGCAGGCGTAACAAACTAGCAAAATTCAGATGACCAAAGCGTGCATGCCAAAGCTTTGCATCTGACATAGCCTGAGAATCATGAACTGCACATGCCGAATCATTCACAGATCTTTCATAGTCTATGAGCTTATACAGCCCACGACATAAAATGCCAGAAGCAATAATCACATCGCCATTTGAGAGATCATGGACTGTACACCTGTCATCAACAAATTTCACAACCAAGCCAATCTTGGCTAATGCAGAAACTGATAACAGATTCTTTTTGATCCCTGGCACAAATAAAGCATCTGACAAAGTGAAAGAACTACCATCAGCAGTAGTCAGAATGATCTTACCAACTCCCATAACAGGATAAGTGGAGTTATTGGCGCATGTGACAGTATTCCCTGTAGGGGCAGGCTCGAGTGAAGAGAAGAAACTGCGTTGCGAGGTAATATGTTTGGTCGCCCCACTGTCAAAGTACCAAACATCTGAGTCTACTGCAGACATGCACTGATCATGAGAAGATGGGTCAAAACTGCAGACAGTAGTAAACGCCCATTCTTCTTCCTGCACAAGATTTGCAGACTCTGTTTTTGGTGTAGAGGCCTCTGCAACAACCATTCCAGCCTCTTTCTTCTTTGCCTCTTTAGCAGCCAGTTTTGGACAGTTCTTTATAATATGATCATTTCCTTTACAGTACTTGCAGAACAATTTCTGCTTTTCTGATTTCTTCTCATCTTTATCCTGGTTCTTCGATTGTGCAGCATTTGCAGATTTCTGCTTACTAGTAGAAGAGCTCCATTTTCCTTTGCCCTTCTGACTAGCCAGGAAAGCTTGATCTGCAACACGCATAATGGACCTGTTCTGCCTGGACTGATCTTCCTGCAACAGAACAGAGACTAATTCCTCAAATGACAAGGCATTCGGATTGCCTTTCATCATCAACCGAAGAGTAGAGGCAAAATTCTGATATGAATCAGGAAGACCATTCAGAACGGTCTGCACAAGTGAGCTATCTGGTATAACTTCATCAGCAGAAATCAATTGTTCCTTCATGTCTTTGATCTTTGTAAGAAAACTGTCCATAGAATCACCTTCATTCATGTGCTCACTCTCCAACTGTTTTCGGAGGTAAGCAACACGAGCCTCATTCCTAGCTTGGTACAAAGTGGTAAGCGTATCCCAAGCATCCTTTGCTGTTCTGCAAGAGCGAATGTGAGGAATAATGGCACGTTTGACAGACAAAGCTATCAATGCATGTGCCTGGGCATCTCTGCCATCCCAACGAATCTGCTCTGCAGTAGGTGCAACAGAAACAGCAGCACGAACAGGAATCTGCGGAATATCATCTTCGACACCATCTTCATCAGCTCCAACACCTGTATTTGCAGTACCTGTCGTTACAGGTGTAACAGGACGTCTTTCAACACCCTGCACAATGTTCCACAATCCTTTTGCAACCAGTACATGTCGCATCATATAAGCCCATAATGGGTAGTTGGTACCATCCAACTTATCCTCAACAGCCAACATACGGAATACATCACTGCTTTCAGCTATGGCCGGTGACTAAAATACCTTGATGCACAAAATTGATTGTATCTCAAAAAGTTGAACAGAACTGCCCAGACGAGTTCTGCTAGACCTGTAGCAGACTTCGAGACGCTTAAATTGGCGAACAGAAACTGGTATATACCTTTGGCACAAAAGGACGAAATAGCCTGCACAAGCGCTGCGATAGTGCGTTCGGAGGCCGAAACGAGCTCAGATCGCGATTTTGGCACCACAAAGCGAAGATGTTTTGATCTCGGAAACACCCTGAGTATGCTCACCAAATTTCGTGCGAATCTGAGACTGCAAACAGAGGAGTGTCGACGGCGCCCTAGAAGAAGCGACGACCTGCTCTGATACCAATTGTTGGAGTTAGACGTCTGCGGAAGCACGCGAACAGCACAAGGAAGAAGAAGAAGCTTGGAGCACAACACACACGACTGAATGTATTACTAGAGAATGTACAAAGATAAGTAGCCCATTAGGGCAATAGGCGTATATACAAGCCGGGGGAAAAAAACCTCCTAAAGAGGGAAAAAAGTGCCCCGGCAGTCCTAGAGTGTTCACACACATCACTACCTAAATATATCAACATACCACACCCAAAGGTTTATTGTGCTTTTCTTGAGCAATGTCACAGAAATTTTTTTGGAGCAGGACAATCAACAATTGGTGATTATGAAGCCTAGAAGTGAAGATGTGAAGAAAAGTTTGAAGTCCAACTTCATGAAATGAAGAGAAGGTTCAAGGAGCAAAGTTCTTTAAAACATATGTACATTAATTTTGTAAATACTTCAATATACTTGAAGTAATGATGAATCAATACTCATATGTATATATAGATACATGTAGATGGTCGTATTAGAAGTGAGAGATGAAATATAGATGAATAGATGATGAGTATTGTGTGTATCATCCATCAGATGTATGAAGAGTTGAAAAGAAATAATGCTCAGAGAATTGTGCGTCGATCTTTTCTCTAGTTCTCCTTCTGTGTTTGATTTTATCAGAAATCCTTTTGTACACATCTAAGTACATAGTTAAGCTATCTATGGTTAACGTTTGAGAGTCCAATTGCAAACAGGCTGAGAGAATTTTGTGTAGGAACATCTATATGTGAGAAAGTGTTGAGTGTCTTCTAAAACAGGCGCAATCTCGATGGTCAAAGAAATGGTTAGTTCTCAGTGCACAGTGTAAAGTTTTACACAAATCAGGAGTCAAAATCTAAGTTGGAAGGTAAGCTATCTATGGCTAAAAGCATTCATTTAAACGGGTTCTAATTTGGGAGAACCATGTGCTAGAAGTTGTAGGTGTCAAAGTCGACTCTACAAGAAGGCAGTTTCAGACATAGGTAGATTGTTTATATCATTTCTCATAATCTCCTTAAGATTTTGAAGTGATTTAATTTGGAGGAGGTGCGCAAACTCTAGGCACATATTCTAAAAAGTTTTATCACAAACTTTACACAAATGATTAGTCAATGAGTCAATAATGTGCAGCAGACTTTTCTGTGAAATGACTTTCTTCACAGTTAGTTAAAATCTTGATAGTTTGGTGCTTGTCTTCCAAAATTGGTTGGAGTTTAAATTTATTCTTGATATAGAGGTGGTCTAACATCAAGGATAGCTTGTTCTTTTGGAGATTAACACTCTCCATCAGTGGTATTAGAGGAGGAAGTATCAAAATTGAGGAAAGGAAGATCCCGACTGCTGCAGATATACAAATTTCACACCTTGAAGGTTCAAAAGGATAAAGTGTGGAAGAAAGACTGAAAGAAGACACATAAAGGTTATCAAAAGGATCAGAAGGAGCAACATTTGAAGCTAAGGTAAATTCATTCCTTATAAGGACTAAAGATTTGATAGTACAGGTGAACAAAGGATGGGAGATAGTCTCCAAATTGAGAAGTAGAATAGGGAGAACTATCCAGCTTGGTCTATGAGAATGGAAGCTCATCTTATGAGAAAAGATATGATGGGATACATCATAGGAGAGGAAGAAAAGCCAGAATTTAAAGATCCTAGTGTTCCAACTAGAGAAGAGCTTGCAGATATAAAGATTTGGATGAAGAAGGATGCTCAAGCAAGGAGCATAATCTACATGGCAATAAATGATTATTTGCTTCTTCATATCAGAGGACTTGAAAGTGCAAGTGACATATGGAATGCTTTGGAAGAGCATTTTCAGAATACAACCAAATCAAGGAAAGCTTCATTATGGGCAGAGTTTACTACATTTAAGAAGAAGGCTTCACAATCAGTATCTGATTATGTGACAAAGATGAAAGACATTGCTGATTCTTTAGGTGCAGTTGATGAAGATATTGAAGAAGATAAGTTGGTAAGACAAATTCTCACAGAGCTAAGAGGAGATGAGAAGTGGAAGCCTTTTATTTTGTCTACAGAACTTTCATTAGATCATTTCACTCCTTATTTGAATGAATTGTTAGGACATATGCTAACTTTTGAGAATGATATCAAAGGAGATGTTGATAAGAGTGCAGGTCATGCAATGTATTCTAAAGACAAGAAGAAAGCTGGCAAAGGAAAGCAACAATCAGTTGAAGATGAAGGTACTCCAAGTCAAGCAAACTTCCTAAGAGGAAGAGGAAGTGGCAGAAGTAGAGGAAGAGGCAGAAATAACAAAGATAATGTCAAAGTTGGAGATGTGGTAAGAACAATCATCTATCTCATGATTGTTGGCATAATAATCAAAGCAATGGTAACTTTAATCAGAATTTTAGTCAAAGAGGAAGAGGTGGCAGATATCAGAGAGGAAACTTCAGAAGTAGAGGTGGTAGGAATTCTTTTGGAAGAAGTGGAGGAAGAAACTTTCAAAATCAATCTTATAATAACACCTACTATAATTATGCATTAGATCAGAAAGAAGACTCAACTCTTATTATGAATGCAACATGTGAAGCCTCACATGAAGACATGAGAGTATTTTATATTGACTCAGGATGTAGCAATCATCTAAGTGGAAACATTGCTTTGATGACTGATATAGATCATAAGGCAATTAATCACACAGTTCAAACAGGTGATAATACAAAGCACAAAGTAAAGTCAATTGGTTCAGTTAAAGCCAAAGATGGAAGTACTCTCTTGATAAGGTTCTGTATGTTCCTACAATTCCAAAGAACTTGATTAGTGTAGGACAAATTGTTGAAAAAGGATATGAGGTAAGGTTCACTAATGATGGAGTTTATGTTGAAGACTCTAGTCAAGGGTATAAACAAGTTGTTACACGAAAGAAGGAAGAAAGGCTCTTCACATTAAAGATACAAGGTAATATTGGACATGCTATGTTTACATATGGAGAGCAAAAGGTGTCTGAATCGGATCTTTGGCATAAAAGACTTGGACACTTTAATGAAAGAGGTATCAAAGAAATGGCTAACAATGGTTCAGTGCTTGGATTGCCTAATGTTGCAGGTCAACACATGACATACAGATGTGAAGCATGTCAGTTAGGTAAGGCTCATAAGCAATCATATTAATAAGCATGGTTTTATGTATTCAGAAAGACTTGAATTGGTACATACAGATGTGTGGGGTCCTTCAAAGGACTTCAATATAAATGGTTCAAGATATTATGTCATATATGTTGATGATGCTACAAGGTGGATCACAATTTATGTGATCAAAGACAAGTCAGAAGTGTTTAACACATTTAAACACTCTCATGCATATGTAGAAAGAATTACAGGTCAAAAATTGAAGAGGTTAAGGTCAGATGGAGGGGGAGAGTATTTCTCTAAAGAGTTCAGTGATTATTTGTGGAATGCAGGTATAAAGAGAGAGGTTACTTGCACGTACTCTCCTCAACAAAATGGGGTAGCAGAAAGAAGAAACAGAACTCTTGTTGAGTTTGCAAGATCCATGATGAAGGAGGAAAATTGCCCTAATTATTTGTGGGCTGAGGCTGTAAACACAGCCACATATTTGGTCAATAGGTTGCCATGTAAAGCTTTACAGGGTATGACACCATATGAAGCTTGGTGGGGTAAGAGACCTACCTTGGATCATTGTAAAATATTTGGATGCTTGGCATATGCATATGTGCCATCACAATTGAGGCATAAATTGGAACCTAAAGCAGAGAAGTATGTATTCATTGGTTATGATGACAAGCAAATGGGTTATAGGATGTGGAGTCCATCCACAAAGCAATTCCTTGTGTCTAAGGATGTTACATTTGATGAGCAAGGTACTTGGTATGCAGGTACACTTAATGTTCATGCAGATGTTGAAGAAGTTGTGAATCAAAAGAAAGGTAAATCAAAGGTTCAGATATTTGATGAAGAGGAGAACAATGAAGTACAGGTTGAAGTTGAAGAAGTGCCAAGGTTTGATCCAGAATGTGATGAACCAGAAACTTCAAGAAGTGGAGAACTCAGAAGGTCATCTAGGCACAAATGGCAACCTACAAGGTATAGCTATGATACTTCATTCTTGACTACTAAAGATTATGCTTACATGTTAAAAGCAGATGAAGATCCATCCACATATGATGAAGCCAAAGGGAAGAGGAATTGGGAAAAAGCTATGCAGGAGGAATATGATGCATTGATGGAAAATGAGACTTGGGATTTGGTTCCTAAACCAAATAGTCAGAAGATCATTGGATGTAAATGAGTCTACAAAACAAAAAGGTTTGCAGATGGAAGTGTATCTAGGTACAAAGCCAGGCTTGTTGTAAAGGGATATGCACAGACATATGGTGTGGCCCCAAGGGCATGGAATTATAGGCTTGTAAAGTTCTTAAAGGAACTTGGATTTCAAGCATCAAAGGCAGATAATAGCTTGCTAGTCAAAGCAATTGAAGATGGATTTATTTATGTTTGTATTTATGTTGATGACATAATACTTACAGGAACAGATGACAAAGGTATACACATGATTAAGAAGCAGATGGAGAAAGAATCCAAAATCAATGATTTGGGAAATTTGTCATTCTTTTTGGGAATGGACATTTCATATACTCAACATGGACTATATGTAACTCAAGAAAGGTATCTGAAAATTTTGCTAACCAAATTTAAAATGGAAGATTGCATGATAGCACCAACTCCAATGGAAGTGAATCATAGATTGAGTAGATATGGAGGAGAAGAATTCAAAGATATGAAGCTTTATCAGAGTTTGGTGGGTAGCCTGATTTATGCTATATTAACAAGACCTGACTTATCATATGTAGTTGGAGTTCTATCTCAATTCATGCATTGTCCTAGAAAGGAACATTGGATCGCAGGACAAAGAGTACTTAGGTACATCAAGGGCACACTTAAAGAAGGTCTGTATTATGGTTTTACTTCAGATACAAGAGTCAAAATATACAATGATGCAGATTGGGCAGGTAATTCTGATGATAGAAGATCAACACATGGATACTTGTGTTATGTCGGAGATAAGCTAGTTTCATGGTGTTCTAAGAAGCAACATACAGTTGCTTTGTCATCTACAGAAGCAGAATACAAAGGCATGGTAGAAGCTGCAAAGGAAGTAATATGGTTAAAGACTCTTATGAAGAGTTTTGATATTGTTCAGAGTACTCCTATCATTTGTGGAGACAATATGAGTTCTTTATATTTGGCAACAAATCCTGTATTCCATGCTAGAACTAAACATATTGAGATTCAGTATCATTTTCTGAGAGAGAAGGTTGTTGATAAAGAAATAGAAGTTATGCATACTCCTACAAAAGATCAACTTGCAGATATGATGACAAAAAGCTTGAATGGACCAAAGTTGCAGAGGTTTAAAGATATGGCAGGAATAAAGAAGATGCAGGTAATCACAATTGATGATTTAGGGGGAGCTATTGGAGCAAGACAATCAACAATTGGTGATTATGAATCCTAGAAGTGAAGATATGAAGAAAACTTTGAAGTCCAACTTCATGAAATGAAGAGAAGGTTCAAGGAGCAAAGTTCTTTAAAACATATGTACATTAGTTTTGTAAATACTTCAATATACTTGAAGTAATGACGAATAATACTCATATGTATATATAGATACGTGTAGATGGTCGTATTAGAAGTGAGAGATGAAATATAGATGAATAGATGATGAGTATTGTGTGTATCATCCATCAGATGTATGAAGAGTTGAATAGAAAGAATGTTCAGAGAATTGTGCATCGATCTTTTCTCTAGTTCTCCTTCTGTGTTTGATTTTATCAGAAATCCTTTTGTACACATCTAAGTCCATAGTTAATCTATCTATGGTCACATTTTGAGAGTCCAGTTGCAAATAGGCTGAGAGAATTTTGTGTAGGAACATCTATATGTGAGAAAGTGTTGAGTGTCTTCTAAAATAGGCGCAATCCCGATGGTCAAAAAAATGGTTAGTTCTCAGTGCACAGTGTAAAGTTTTACACAAATGAGGAGTCAAAATCTAATTTGGAAGGTAAGCTATCCATGGCTAAAAGCATTCGTTTAAACGGGTTCTAGTTTGGGAGAACCATGTGCTAGAAGTTACAGGTGTCAAAGTCGACTCTACAAGAAGGCAATTTCAGACATAGTTAGATTGTTTAGATCATTTCTCATAATCTAATTAAGATTCTGAAGTGATTTAACTTGGAGGAGGTGTGTAAACTCTAGGTGACATATTCTACAAAGTATTATTAGAAACTTTACACAAATGATTAGTCAATAAGTCAATAATGTGCAACAGACTTTTCTATGAAATGACTTTCTTCACTGTTAGTTAGAATCTTGACAGTTTGGTGCTTGTCTTCCAAAATTGGTTGGAGTTTAAAGTTATTCTTGATATAGAGGTGGTCTAACATCAAGGATAGCTTGTTCTTTTGGAGATTAACACTCTCCATCAAATTCGGCTAGACTTGAAGGTTGGGGTCCAACCTTTTCCATAGTATGTTCATGCATCAAGTTAATGCATGAGCCACCATCCACTATAACTCCTTGTGAATTCAAGATCAGTGATCTTGGACCACTCACTTACTTTCTTGGACTTGAACTTGCCTATACAGATTCTGGTATCTACATCACTCAAAGGAAGTATGTACAATACATGCTTTTCAAGTTTAAAATGGAGAATACTAAAAGTGCAGGTACACCCATGGAGTTGAACCATAATCTTAGAGCTTATGAAGGAGAATCCATTGAAGACATCACAATCTATGAGAGCTTGGTAGAAAGTTTGAACTATGCAACCCTCACTAGGGTTGACATATGCTATCGTGTTAGCATACTTAGTCAATTCATGCACAAGCCAAGGAAACCAAACATGGAAGCAGCCAAGAGAGTGCTCAAATACTGGAAAGGTACCATCAATGAAGGCAGTTTCTACCTCTTTACTTCAGAGATTGATCTCAAACTCTATGTAGATTCAGATTGGGTTGGATCAAAGGCTGATAGGAAGAGTACATAAGTTATTTGTCTTTTGTAGGTTAAAATCTCATCTCATGGTATTTAAAGAAGCAACCAACTATTGCTCTATCATCTATTGAGGTTGAATATAGAGGCTTGGCAAATGCAACACAAGAAGCAATGCGGTTGAAACGTCTATACTCAGATTTGTGGTTACATACTCTAACACCTCATATCTTTGGTGATAACGCTAGCTCACTTCACTTAGCAGCTAATACAGTCTATCATGCTAGAAAAAAGCATATTGAAGTCCATTTT
Organism: Ceratopteris richardii; assembly: GCA_020310875.1. Taxonomy (NCBI): domain Eukaryota; kingdom Viridiplantae; phylum Streptophyta; class Polypodiopsida; order Polypodiales; family Pteridaceae; genus Ceratopteris; species Ceratopteris richardii. Next base: position 50,513,683 of record CM035432.1, on the reverse strand, counting down.
CACTATGTAAGAGAGAAGTTTTTGAGCTATGATATTCAATTATCCTATGTATATACTAATCTCCAATGTGCAAACATGTTGACTAAGCCATTGGATGGCATCAAGCTAAGCAGGTTCAAAGGAATAATTGGTTTGCTAGAAATCAAGGAAGAATGAAGAGTCAATCATACTAGCTTGAGGGGGACCTTTTGGTGCATTTTGTTTCCAATACTAGTGCTTGATAATTCATCACTTTGTTATGTATACTTTCAATGAGAGAAGCCACAAGAACGGCTCTTGTAAAAGTGATTACTTGAAGAGTAATTACATTAAAGTTAAATACCAAAGAGAATCTCGTGCCCTTGTTAGGTACTTATCATGAAGTTGAAGTTGGAGAAATCAATTCGCTAAGATTTCCCTAACACAAGGAAACTTTTAGGTAGCATCGCTCCAAAGTTTGAACTAAAATACCTCTACATATACACTCAAAATGAGCAGTGGATTAGAGATGACTCTTTGCTACATTCAGAGGAGGTTTTGTTCAAGATTTATACTATTGATGAAGCACACATTGCGCCCCTTATCCTCAAGCTTCATGCCCATTCTTTCCATGTACTATATGTTCAATATATATTGATCTTTCAAGTCATTTCTTAGAGTTCACTTCAGCTACTACTACAGGTCTATGTCTCATTTTCACTCAACTTTGATCATTGATTTCTCTATGTATACTTAGTCTTTTGATGAGATTAAATTGTTATAGGTAAGGTGTTAAGTCTACTTGCATCATTGCAATTTTCATCATCATTGGTTCAATATTCTATGAGTTACATCTGTTTGAAGTGACCTATGTATGTAGGTAATTGATCTTTTCTTCAATCCTTGACTTCAAAACTTCATCAAAACTTCAATTGTTGATTGCCTTGCACCAACACCTTTGCTTCTCCATCATCCAATTTTTTCTTGATCTAATGATGCACGTCTCTTCCAAGATGTAGATCCGCGCCGATCGCGGAATATGGTCAGATTTCCCTTTCATCTAATGGTCCACATTTGTTCAGAGAATGCCCTATGCAAATACTTCCAAAATCCCACACATTTATTGCATTCTCTCTCTAAAGATCCCTATGCTTTAATATGAACCATTGATTCATAGCATCCAAAGGCTCAAAAACTTCACAATTCAATAATTTAAATAGAGAGTATATCAAATACGTTTTTATTCATGAAAACCACGAGTGGTCTTGTATGGGCCTGTAATCCACAAGATTAAGCATTTTAATCCCTAAAAATTAGGAATCCTTACAAGGCCCATGCAGGGCTCACTTTTTTCCCTAATGACCAAGTATGGTTTTTCTAAAGTGCTTCTACTTCTTCCTGCATGGCTTCTCTCCATTCTTTCCTCTTACTAGCCTCTTAAAATGAAGAAGGTTCTTCTATCATAGAGTCTTTGGTGATATACAAAGAATGCTTGGTAACTATTGATGTATCATAACCATACCTTATGGGATTTTTGCTTTCCCTTTGAGATCTCTTGAGTGCCTATTTGGAGGACTTTGGTATGTCTTCCAATTTCTTGAATTTGGTCTTGCCTCTTGACTTCCAAGCCTTGAAGTCAATCTGCTCTTCATCCTCTGAATTGATATCTTCTGGTGATTGTTGATCTTCTTGAGTAAGAGTTGCAAAATCACTCTCCAAATCATAAGATAACTTGACTTTCCTGTAATCATCTTCAAACCATGAATTATTTTCATCAAACACTACATCCCTACTAACTATAAATGTTTTGTTAGTGGGATTATATAGCCTCTAGCCTTTTTGGTTTTGATCATACCCAATGAATATACATTTTTCAGCTTTAGTGTCAAGCTTCCCTCTAATCTATGAGAGAATGTGTGCATAAGCAATGCACCCAAATATATTGCAATGATCCAGAGAGGGACTCATGCCATTCCATGCTTCATAGGGTGTCATTCCATCCAGGGATTTGGATGGGAGCCTATTAACCAAGTAAGTGGTTGTGGAAACAGCCTCTGCCCATAGGTAATTAGGTAGCTTCTTCTCATTCAACATTGACATAGCAGCTTCAAGTATTAACCTGGTTCTTCTCTCTACTACTCCATTCAATTCAAGAGTATATCTTGTTGTTACTTCCCTCTTTATGCCTCTATCTTGTAAAAATGAATCAAATTCATGTGAAAAATTACTCACCACCTCCATCGCATCTGATCCTCTTCAGGCTTCTACCTGTTTGGTTCTCAACTAGTGCCAAGTACTTTTTAAATCATGTAAATACTTCACCCTTATGCTTCATGAAATAAAGGATTATCCATCTACTGTAATCATCTACAAATGAAACATAGTAAATTGAACGTGAGATTGATGGATCTTTGCTAGGGCCCCATACATTAGTGTGTACAAGCTCCAAGTAGTCTTCATGCATGTACCCCTTTCTATTGAATGCTTGCCTGTGAGCTTTGCCAAATTGACATGCTCCACATTTGTATATCATGTGTTACTTGGTCATATTGGGAATCCCAAGCACACTCTGATCCCTGCATATTTGTTTTAGTGTTCTTTCTCCTTTGTGTCCTAGCCTTTTGTGCCATATCTCAAGCTTAGATACGGTTTTATCCTTGTAATTAAAGAGTGTTGTTCTTGGTGTCTTCAATCTCAAATGTAAATAATCTATCAGATTTCTCACCTTTATTAATCCTTCTGAAGCCTTGTTGAGGGTCTTCCACATATGCTCCATGCTTAGTGAATCTGACCTATAAGCCTTTTTCAACAATCTATCCAATACTAATTAGGTTTTTGGTTATAGTTGGCACATGCAAGACCTTACTCAAGAGGTTCATTTTACCATCAGTTCTCTTGATATTTCCAATTTTCTTGACTGAGTGTTTAGTCTCATCGCATGTTTGTACTTCATGCTTCCCTTTGGGCTCTTCAAGATTAGATAATAAAGCTACATTTCTAGCCACATGATTGGAACAACCTGAATGAATAGAGAAAAGATGTGCATCCTCTTTACCTTGCTTGGATGTCATATTAATGATGAGTAGATATTCCTCTTGGTCTTCTGTGTAGTTTTTATAATCTCTTCTTCCTCTGAACCCTCCTTGATAATTGTTGTTATTGTAGCCTAGATTGTAGTTATGATTATAGTTGCTTCCTCCATTGTTGTATCTGCCTCCGGATTGTCCATAACTACCTCTATGGAAGCCTCCTTCCCTTTGACTCCTTGTTTTCTTGAAGCATTCTTCTAAGCTATGATTGGTAAGACCACAAATGTTGTAAGGTGGATTGTTATAGGATCTCCCCCTACCTTGCTTTCCTCCTCTTCCCCTTACTCTAGCACCTCTTCCTCTACCTGTGTAGTTGGCTTGAGAGGTACTAGCCTCATCTTCATTCTTCTTGAGTTTACCTTTATCTTTACTTTTATTATTATCAATATAAAGGGCAGAAGATTGATTACCTCTGGAATTGTCACCATTCTTGTTGAGCTTTGTCTCATGGGTGAAGAGTTGCCCCATCAAGGTGTTGAGATCAAGTACTGTTGAAAATCAAGTCTCAATCATGCAAAAGGGCTCAACCACGTGTTTTGCAAGTGGACCAATCAAAAAGGAGGAACCAAAGTCGTGGAATAAATTTAGAATCTCCACAAACTCAATCAAATTCAAATCTCATTAAATTAGTCACCAAAAAGTGCACCTACACTGATTGCTGGGTGGTTAGCTAGTTTGTAGGAAAAATAAAACTCTATATAAGCATCATCCCACCTTTTTTTCTTGAGTTGCATGCATTCCACAAATTTCCCACTTAGTTTAGTGAAGTCATAAACTCCAACAAGCAGCCCCCTTGCTTGCTTACCTCATTTTCGCATGATTTTGCTCCTCTCTATCTAGAGATCTAGTTAGGCTTTTCCAAATCTGATTGTACCACATTGCAGAGCATTTTTTGCTCTCTCATTCTACTCATTTTTATTGCTTTCAACCTTCATTGTGTCTCTCATATAGTTCCCTGAACTTTGCCAAAATTTCAAGTTATTTGGCTGAGTGAGTTGTGAGAAATTGCCAACTTTGTGAAGGTATATCTCTGCACATAGGCGGAGAGTGTTGCAAACAGGTAGCCTCTTTTGCAGAGGGTGGTTCTCCCAGCTGGAATAACCATTTTGGATGATTTAAAGCTTTCTCTGTAGCTCTTCTAGTCTACTATAATTCTACAAATTTTCATTGTAATTCTTTATAGTGGTGCAAAGAAAATTGCATAACAATGAGCATATATCACTGCTTGTGGACCTAGTGGAGGGCAGCCATCTTCCATTGTTGCATTGGGGTGTTAGAATCATCCCCCATCACCGGTATCAGAGCCATTTTTTAGGCTTGGAGACATCAGTGGGCATCATATTGAAGACTATCAAGATAACTTGTGGAAGCACGAGGAGGGCTTATCAAAGCAACAAGACATCGAAAGGGGGCTACATCGATCGAGATCTCAACTAGTCAAAGGTTAGCAAGGGAGAAGCTATCAAGAGGTAATATCCACACTTTGTAAAGCATACAAACACTTGAGGAGAAGCTAGAGGAGCATCTTAGAGCTTAGTATGGCTGATTATAATGCACAAATAGAAAAGGTAGAGAAAGGCAATTATCAATCATGGAAATTTAGAGTTAGCAACTACCTCATGGGCAAAGTATTGTGGGGATTAGTGAGCGGCATGGATCCAATGCCTCATGTACATGATCCACCACTTCAAAGGCAGTTAAAGGCACTTAATGAATGGATAGAAAGGGATATGAGATTCATATTCATTCTATCCCAACATATAAGCAATAGCATGATAGGGCATATACAAGACTTGGACACATCCAAGAAGGTTTGGGAGACCTTGGAGAGATTGTACTCTTCATCAACCAAATGCCCTAGGCTCAATTGGGAGCCCAATCGAAGATGATGATCTTGTTGCACACACTCTCAATGGCTTGAGAGAGGATGGAGGGTGGAAAGCATTCACGACATCAGTTTATGTGAGGGATTCCCTACCAGAATTTGATCAAAAGTCACATTGATGGTGACCGAGGAGATGAACCAAGGAGGTTCACAATCAAAGGGAATCCAAGCCCAAGTTTTCTATACAGGTAGAGGCAAAGGCAAAAGAGGTGGACAAAACTCCCAAGGTAGAGGGAGAGGAAGGTCAAACTCAAGATCAAGCAACCAAGAAGGCTCCAACCAAAGCTATGGATCAAGAGGAAGAGGAAGGAGTAGAGAAAGAGAAGGAAGATCACATGGAAGAGAAGCATCCAATGGAGAATGTTATAATTGTGGAAAACCAGCCCATTATGCAAGATTGCTAGTCCAAAGGAGCAGGCAATCAAGGATACAAAAGGAACCAAGGTAATTATGCTAGTACTTTAGCAAATTCAAAAAATGAGAACTTGCTTATGATGTATGGTTCAAGTGAAAGAGTCAATTCAGATTTTACATGGTACATTGATAGTGGTTGCAGCAACCACATGAGTTGCAATAAAGATGTTTTCTTTAATTTACACTCACCCATCACTCAAGGACATGTAGAGATAGGGGATGACACTTAGCACAAGATTACACATGTGGGAGATGTTGCATTGAATGGATCTCAAAGCTTGAAGGTGTTGAAGGATGTGTTGCATGTGCCAACCATCACAAAGAACTTGGTTTCAGTAGATCAAATGGTTGAAAGAGGTTATGAGGTGAGGTTCAATGATCATGGATGTTTTGTTGAAGACCCCATGCAGGACTACAAGCTCATAGCAAAAGGAAAGAAGCAAGGAAGACTCTTCACCATGGAGGTAAAGCCATCAACCCCTCACACTGTCTACTTGTCAATTGGAAATAAACGGATTGCAAAAATCGACTTATGGCATAAAATAATTGGACACATAAACTTACAAAGGATGAAGGTCATGCCAAGAAAGGGCTTGATGAGTGGTCTATCTGATCTTACATCTCATATTATGCAACATTTTTGCCATGCTTGTCAATTAGGGAAACAAAGTAGATTGCCATTCAAAACAAGGGAGCACATGTGAGCAATGAAGTGTTGAATCTCATACACACGGATGTATGGGGATCTACAAGGGAGCCATCCATTGGAGGTAATAGATATTTTGTCACATTTATAGATGATCATTCAAGGTTTGTTTGGATGTATTGCATGAAGTCAAAGTTAGAGGTGTTTTACCACTTCAAGAGGTTCAAAAACCTAGTGGAGAAGGAAACAGGGAAGTATATAAAGACTCTCAGATCGAATGGAGGGAGAGAGTATTTTTCAAATGAATTTTCAAATTTTTGACATGAAAATGGCATCAAAAGGCAATTCACTTACAGGTATACACCTCAACAAAATGGGGTGGCAGAGAGTAAGAATAGATACATAGCAAAAGTGGCCAAAGCTTTGTTAAATGAAATGAATGTTCCTAACTCTTATTGGACTGATGCAACAAATATAGCCATATACATTATGAATAGGTGTCCAACCTCAGGAGTACATGGAGTTACACCTTATGAAGCTTGGTGTGGTAAGAAACCCAACCTTTCACATCTCAAAGTATTTGGTTGTGTGTGTTATGTTCACATACCTCAAGAATTGAGACACAAATTAGACCTGAAGGTAGATAGGTGTATATTTCTTGGATATTCTTTCGATCAAAAGGGTTTTAGATGTTATAACCCTTGCACCAAAGAGCTTAAGGTATCTAGGGATGTAATATTTTATTAGTTGCTTCCTTGGTATGGTAGCAAAGATGTGTTACAGGTTGACGATGCATATGAAGCCGAGAAGAAGTTCGAAGAGCAACAACAAAGCATGGAGATAAGTGTTCCAAACACTTCAAGCAAACCATCAGAGGAGAGTACTACATTAGCCTGGCATGGAAGGACAAGGAATGAAGCTCATTCAAGTGAACAAAGTAGGAAAGGAAAGGAAAAGGCAAATGACAAAGACCGACGATAGGTAGACATGGAATCTACAAGTGATGAAGATATGGAAAAATTAGAAACTCCAAGATTTAAAGCATATAAACCAAAGAGGAGGAGATTCCTACCACCTAATGGTGAGGTAAGGTCATCCAATAGGGTTAAATACCCTGTTCAAAGGTTAACTTGTGATTCATTCATTGCAAGACACTATGCCTACATGATTCAAGTTATAGCTTATGAAGAACCTAAATTTTTTGAAGAAGCAAATAATCACAGGGAATGGATTGAAGTCATAGAGGAGGAAGTCAAAACACTTGAAGAAATGATACTTGATCATTGGTGCCAAGAACAAAGGACATGAAAGTCATTGGCAACAAATGGATGTACAAGGTAAAGAGGCATGCACATGGGAGCATCTCTAGGTATAAAGCAAGGCTCATTGCCAAAGGTTTTGCTCAAACCTATGGCATAGACCTTGACGAAACATTCAGTCCAGTAGCTAAGATGTCCACCATCAGATGTTTGATTGCAATTTCAGCCTCTCAAAAGGTTGGAAGATGTATCAGTTGGATCTGAAGAATGCTTTCCTAACTGGAGAGCTTGAAGAGGTAGTCTTCATGGACCATCCCCAAGGCTTTGAAGATGAGAGGTTTCCACATCATGTATGCAGGCTTAAGAAGGATCCTTATGGACTCAAGCAAGCCCCAAGGGCTTGGAACCAAAGACTTGTGGACTACTTAGTAAAATGTGGATACAATCAGAGTCATGCAGACCCATCACTCTTTGTGAAGAAGGAAGAAAAAAAAACTTTGTTTCATTTGTATATATGTTGATTATTTGATCATTACAGGGGATGATGAAGCCAACATCAATGACATAATGAGGAAGCTTGGAAGTGAGTTTAAAATCTCAGATTTAGGGAATTTAAGGTACTTCCTTCGGATTGAAGTACTATATAAAGAGGAAGGTATATACTTGATGCAAAGGAAATACATTCTAGATCTTTTTAAGAAGTTTGGCTTGTGTGATTGCAGGCCCATTTCAAATCCATTAGAATTAAATGTTAAACTAAGTGCTCATGAAGGTGAAGAAGTGAAGGATGTGACCATGTATAGGTCAATAATTGGTTCTCTCTTGTATGCTACTATGACAAGACCTGATATTGCACATGTAGTTGGAGTGTTATCTCAATTTTTGCAAGCACCAAGAGTAACTCATCTTGTTGCAGCCAAAAGGGTACTTAGGTACCTCAAAGGATCAGTGAATGAACATCTATATTATCCACTTGGTGATTGATTAAATGTACAAGCTTATTGTGATGCTGATTGGGCAGGTTCCAAAGATGATAGGAGGAGCACTCGTGGATATGTTATCATGCTAGGGAAGAAGACCATCTCATGGATGTCAAAGAAACAACCAACAGTGGCTCTTTCATCGACCGAAGCTGAGTATAGAGGCTTAGCACAAGTCTCATGTGAGCTTATGTGGCTCAAGAAGTTGTTTGTTGATCTTGATTTTTAAGCAAGTACCTATTTTTTTGTGACAACATAAGGAGCATATGCTTGGCTCAAAATCCGGTGTTCCATGCAAGGTCAAAGCATATAGAAATGCATTACCACTTTATTAGAGAGAAGATCATGTCAAAGGATGTCAAGGTGGAGCATGTCACTAAAAAGGACCAATATGCAAATATGTTTACCAAAGCATTGGATGGAGTAAAGCTACAACACTTCAAGGCATGCATTGGAATGAAGGACCTAGGCATTCAGACTTGAGAGGGAGTGTTGAAAATCAAGTCTCAATCATGCAAAAGGGCTCAACCATGAGTTTTGCAAGTGGACCAATCAAAAAGGAAGACCCAAAGTCGTGGAATAAAGTTAGAAGCTCCAACAAATTCAATCAAATTCAAATCTCATCAAATCAGCCATCAAAAAGTGCACCTACAATGATTGGTGGGTGGTTAGCTAGATTGTAGGAAAAGTAAAACTCTATATAAACATCATCCCGCCTTTGTTTCTTGAGTTGTATTCATTCCATGAGTTTCCCACTTAGTTTAGTGAAATCATAAACTCTAGCAAGCAGCTCCCTTGCTTGCTTGCCTCATTTTCTCATGAGTTTGCTCCTCTCTATCTAGAGGTGTAGTTTAGGCTTTTCCAAATCTGATTGTATCAGATTGCAGAGCATTATTTGCTCTCTCATTCTACTCATTTTCATTGATTTCAAGCTTCATTTGGTCTCTCATATAGTTCCCTGAAGTTTGGGAAAGTTTCAAGTTATTTGGCTAAGTGAGTTGTGAGAAATTGCCAACTTTGTGAAGGTATATCTTTGCATATAGGCAGAGAGTGTTGCAAACAGGTAGCCTGTTTTGTAGAGGGTGGTTCTCCAAGCTGGAATATCCATTTTGGATGATTTAAAGCTTTTTGTGTAGCTCTTATAGTCTAGTATAAGTTTGCAAAATTTCATTTTAACTCTTTGGTGCAGAGAAAAGTTTTAGAAGTGAGCATATATCATTGCTTGTGGACCTAGTGGAGGGCAGCCATTTTCCATTGTTGCATTGGGGTGTTAGAATCATCCCCAATCAGGTACTTTCATATCCATGTAGAGGTCCATTGCTATAGTGAATGAGTCCCACTTATTCTCATCTTTGATGCCATTAATGATCTGCCTTACTTTGTGTTCTTCTTCTATCTCTTCTCCAATGCTTGCAAGCTGGTCAGCTACATCTTTCATCTTGGTTACATAATCAGCCACTCCTTGATTTGGTTGCTTCTTGTTGTAAACTCCATCCATAACTGATTCTTCCTAGCAAATTCCTATTGATTCTTCCATAACTGATTCTTCCATAACTGATGGTGATATTCTTCAAATTCCTATTCATGCTATGATTTTTGCTGCACCCATTGGAGAGCAAATTCGTTGGGATGGCATAGATGCTGAGGCACATGCATTAATAGCCTTCTCTATCAAATGTGCCATTATTCCTCACATTTACTCTTGCAGAATAGCTAAGGATGCTTGCGATACACTTACCACTTTATACCAGGCAAGGAATGAGGTTCGTGTTGCTTACCTCCGAAAACAGTTGGAGAGTGAGCACATGAATGAAGATGATTCTATTTATGGACAGTTTTCTGACAAAGATCAAAGACTTGAAGGAACAATTGATTTCTGTTGATGAAGTTATACCAGATAGCTCACTTGTGCAAACCATTCTGAATGGTCTTCTTGATTCATATCAGAGTTTTGCTTTTGCTCTTCGTTTGATGATGAAAGACAATCCAAATGTCTTGATGTTTGAGGAGTTAGTCTCTATTCTATTACAGGAAGATCAATCTAGGCAAACATGTCCATTATGCCTGTTGTGGATCAAGCTTTCATGGCTAGTCAGAAGGGCAAAGGAAAATGGAGCTCATCTACTAGTAAGAAAAAATCTACAAATGTTTCACATTTGAAGAAGGAAGACAAAGATGAGAAGAAATCAGAAAAGCAAAAATTCTTTTGTAAGTATTGTAAAGGAAACAATCATGTCATAAAGAACTGTCCAAAACTAGTTGCAAAAGAGGCAAAGAAAAAAGAGATTGGAATTGTTGTTGTAGAGTCCTCGACACCGAAAACAGAGACTGTTAATCTTGTGCAGAATGAAGAATGGATGTTTACTACTCTTTGCAGTTTTGACCCATCTTCTCATGAGAAATATATGTCTGTTGTAGACTCAGATGTTTGGTACTTTGATAGTGGGGCAACCAAACATATTACCTTCTAGCAGAATTTCTTCACTTCACTCGAGCCTGCCCCTATAGGGAATACTATCACATGTGCCAACAACTCCTCTTATCCTATCATGGGAGTTGGTGAGATAATTCTGACTACTGCTAATGGTAGTTCTTTTACATTGTCAGATGCTTTATTTGTGCCAAGTAATGATTCAGCATGTGCACTACATGATTCTCAAGCTATGTCAGATGCAAAGCTTTGGCACGCACGCTTTGGCCATCTAAATTTTGTTAGTTTGCTAGGTCTACAGAAATCTGAAATGGTGTCCTCTTTGCCCAAACTTGAGGAACCTAGTAAATATATGAAGGCTGTATTTTGGGCAAAATGCAATGTTCCTCCTCCCAAAAGATGGTTCAGTTCGAACTACTCAAAAATTGCATCTTGTTCAGAATGATGTATGTGGTCCTATGCAAACACTTTCTTTTGGGAGCTGTCTTTACTTCATGACTTTCATCTGTTTCGGCTGAAAATTTGTCAGCATGTAAAATGGGCACCCTCCGTTCTGATCAAGGTGGGGGAATATATGTCTTCTGAATTTAATGAATTTCTGGCTAAACGTGGGATAAAACATCAGTATATAGTGTCATATACACCTCAACAGAATGGAGTTGTTGAAAGAAAGAACAATTCACTCATGGAGATTGTGAGGTGTATGGTTAAGAGTCAAGCTTTACCACATAGTTTTTGGCTTGAGGTTATTATGTGTGTAGCATATGTACTTAACAGGTGTCCCACTAAAGCATTGCAATCTATCACTCCATATGAGTCTTAGCATGGTCGCAAGCCATCTGTTGATCATTTGCATATTTTGGGTTGTTTGGCATATGCATTACTGCCTAAACAACAACGCAAAAAATTGGATGATAAAGTAGTGGAATGTATTTTTATTGGGTACAATTATGAAAGTAAAAGCTATCGTCTATATCATCCACAGACTAAACGCATTTTGGTTAGTTGTGATGTTGTTTTTGTGGAAGATGTTATTCAACCATTACTTTCATGTATTAAGGAGACATATGTTAGCTCCAAAGACATGTATGACACCTTGCTACCTCTCTTTATAGGTGGATAGTCTAGTGCTCGTCCAAATGAGGCAACTTTTCAGCCTTTATGGGTTTCATGTGATGATGCATATCATTCCATTTTTTATGCAGATTTAGATAATGCACTTATTGATGAGAGGACTGATATTGAGGAGGCAAAAACTATGCCAAAATGGCTAGTGCAGACTTTGCGTGATAGCAAATTAGATGCACCTCTGTCATATCATACTCGTTCTGGCTCTCATAGTGCTTTTTTACATCAGATTGATATGCTATGGCTGCCTCTAGTCTTTGTGATGAGAATGAGCATGTTTCGTTTGATGAAGCACAAATGTCTGAAAATTGGATGGCTATTATGCAATTAGAATATGATGCTATTATGAAAAATGGTACCTAGTCTTTATGTGGCTTGCCTCTTGGCAAGAAGGCCATTGGCACTAGTAGGTATACAAGCTGAAGCGTAAGCCTGATGGAAAAGTTGTAGGTATAAGGCTAGGCTTGTTGCAAAGGGTTATGCTCAGGAAAGAGGCATTGATTTTGATGAGACCTTTACTCCTTGTCAAATGACTACTGTTCATAGCATCTGTGCACTTGTAGCTCATCATGGTTGGAATGTACATCAGTTGGACATTAAAACTGCATTTCTGAATGGTGACTTGCATGGAGTGTATGTTTTTCAACCTCCTGGCTCTGTGCAAAAAGGGCATGAAAACTAGGTGTGCAGGTTAAAGAAGGCATTATATGGTTTAAAGCAAGGACCACATGCTTGGTGTGAAAAGATACATGCCTATCTGATTGCACATGGTTTTGAGAACAGTCCAACTGAAAGCACCTTATATGTTAAGCGTGCAAATGATGTGCTTTTGATCATTGTTGTGTATGTTGATGACATGCTATTCACTCGTCCACATGAGAAGCATATTGTTGATTTTAAGGCTGATTTGCATGCCTCATTTGAGATGTCTCATTTGGGGCATTTGCATCATTATTCGGGCATTCAGCTTATGCAAGTTGATGGCGGAATAGCCTTCTGTCAAATGAAATATATTGACACATTATTGCATTGTTTTGGCCTTATAGACTGTAAACTTATTGTCACTCCTATGAAGACACGTTTACGATTGAGTCTTCATGATGTTGGAGATGCATTTGATGATGTTCTCTATCAGCAGGTTGTTGGATGCTTGATTTTCTTATGGATTACTGAACCAAATATTCAGTTTGTTATCTCACAGATGAGCAGGTCTATGCATTGCCCAAGTGTCAAGCATTGGCAGGCTATTAAGCGCATCTGTCACTACTTGAGTGGTACCCGACTCCTTGGATTGTTTTATCCCAAGAGGGGATCACTACCGCCAGATTTACATGCTTTTTCTGATTCTGCTTGGGTTGGTTGCTATGACACGTGTGTCCACTAGTGGTTTTTACTTCATGCATGGTAGCTCATGCATATCTTGGTTGAGCAAGAAGAAGCCTACTGTGGCCACTTCGAGTTGTGAGGTTGAGTATAGGGAAGCTTTCACAGCGACTGTTGAGTATGTGTGGCTCAGACACCTTATGATTGATTTGGGTTTTGGTCAGTCTTCTGCCACCATCATCTTCACTGATAGTCAAAGCGCATTGGCAGTTGCGACGAACCTTGTGTTCCATTATGTCAAGAAAGCACTAAGCACATTGAGGTGCACTACCATTATGTCAAGGAGAGGTTATCTACTGGAGAGATCAGCTTGGCATATGTGCCTATGCAAGAGAACATTGCACACCTTTTCACAAAGGCTCTGCCTAGGGAGAAGTTTGAAGCTTTCCACAAAGCTTTAGGCTTACTTCCTTGTGTGGATTGATTCCACATAGTTTTGGCACTTCCTTATACATGAGTGCCAGCTCCTTGTTCATCACATCACTCCTAGTGGGAATTTGTTGATATATTTAGGTAGTGATGTGTGTGAACACACTAGGACTGCCGAGGCACTTTTTTCCCTCTTTAGAAGGTTCTTTTCCCCGGCGTTTATACATGCCTTTAGCCCTAATAGGTTACTTGTCTTTGTACATTCCAGTGTTAATACAATTAGTATTGTGTGTTGTGCTCCAAGCTTTTTCTTCTTCCTCGTGTTGTTAAAACTCCAACAGTTTCGAGATACAATCATTTCTCTGCATCACGGTATTTAGTCATGTCTAAAAGCAATGATGTATTCCGTATGTTGGCTATTGGGATAAGTTGGATGTGACTAATTACCCATTGTGGGCATGTATGATGCATTATGTATTGGTAGCAAGAGGTTTGAGTATTGTGTAGGGTATTTAAAAATATCCTACTACACTTAAAAATTGTTATTGAAGGTGAGCAGATGGCGTTGATAATGGTCTTCAAAATTCTGTCGATGCACGGACAAGATTTGTATGCGGTGTTGGTGCATACTCTAAAAGTTTGGAGATGTTGTTTAAATGGTGCAAACTTTATATATATATATATATATATATATATATATATATATATATATATATATATATATATATATATATATATATATATATATATATATATATATATATATATATATATAAAGAAAGTTCGGCATTAGCCTACTCTCCCGGACTTGAATTAAATAAAGAAAGAAAAGTACAAGAGAAGGGGACTAGTGCCCATGGGACCCCCCAAATCCCACAAAGCAGGGGAAGCTTTTACAGAGCTTAGATGGCATTACAAAGAAGGTTAATCACCCTCTCATCACCCTCATGAGGGGCCCACTTGGGTTTAAGCTTGTTATTGATCAGAAGGAGAACTTGATGATGCCTGAAGGGGGGGGATTTCTTATAGTTAACAATCCTTTTGCCAAGGAGGAACAATGATTTCTCAATTGACCACTCTTTGGGGGAGTCACCGAAGTTGAGAGCACATCTTTCCCGCCATATTTTCCATAGGACCTCCCCTCTGATGGCGCTCTAGAGAGTCGCGGAGCAGCCGATCGCTTCTCCCAGTAGGGCTTGCTACCAACAGAGATGTCTCTGAAGTCTAATTTTCTTTCCAACCGTCTGCTAGAGTTTGTTAGAGTTGGGGTAGGTAAAGAAGATGTGTGGAACATCTTCGATAGATCGGTAGCAGCGTTTGCACCAGGGAGGGATCCCACAAAGTTTGCTAGCCTTAAGGTTGGTCCAGATTCCATGATGAAGAATTTGCCATAAGAGGACAGACCTTTTGATTTCTATGAGGGGGTGCCAGATAGCCATGAACTTCATGTCCCACCGAAGCCGCGTCCATGATAGGCACCACTTCTTGTTGAGGTTAACCTGATAGTCAATCGTTTCTTTGATGTTCGGGATTTTTGATAGGCTATTCCCATTGTGCCATTTGAGACCAAGCAAGCTCGATGTGTCGTATCCCATGAGAAGGGGAGTTTTGTGTCGATCCCAAGCGAGACATCTGCTTTGCAAAGTGTTCCATTCTTCGTACGAAATGTTGACGCAAGGGTCAATATCCTGAAAGTTGATCCAGCAGTTGGTGTCTTGTTTCCAGAGATGTTTCCATTTTTTGAAGCCTTTGTTCCATAACTTCTTGGCATTTTGAATGTTCCAAGACTCCACACTCCGGATGCCATGGATCGAAAACCAGATAGAGTCATTTTGTCTGATACCGGCAGCAAGGTCAAGATGTCAAGATTCTTCCAATTTGGGAAACCCATGAGCGCTAACTCGTTCTTGTTTCTGAAGATCAACTTGGCCCATCATTGCACCAAGCCTTAATCATCCATTTGGCTGCCAGTTTGTTAGCCATGCACCTAACGTCCAGGATACCAAGTCCCCCACTATCTCTATGGCTGGTGCAGATGGACCATTTGATTTTAGGCACCCCCCTTCTATTGTGATCGCCCGTCCAAAGGCGGTTTCTACAAATACTATCCAGTTTGGACAGATCTTGCTCTTTCGGTCTCCAACAAGAAAGGAAATAAATGGTAGAAGAAAGGAGGAACGTGTTGATAACCATAGCACGACCAGCAAGATTGATTTGCATACCTCTCCAATAGTTAAGCTTGTTTTCGAGTTTGGCCAGCACCCAATTTTCCATAGAGACGCCAAACCCCAAGGGGATCCCAAGAAGCCGAAAAATTTGGCCCTGCGGAATGATTTGACAGCCATGATCACTGAGAACGCCGGGCTGAGATCCCACAATAGCTCTAAAGGCGGGCTTAGAGTGGTTGATTATGGATCCAGAGGCTTCACAAAAAGTAGCAAGACACCTCCAGAACGTCTCTAGGTTGGTACTATCATTGTGAACAAACGCGTTCATATCATCGGCAAAAAGTCTCATGGTGATCTGACTATGGTCGTGAGGCAAGCGGAGGCCTTTGATATTACCAGCTTCCACATGGTGCGCCACAAGCCTGCTAAGCCCCTCCGTGGCGATGGCAAAGAGAAGGGGAGCCAATGGGCACCCTTGTCTGATAGATCTTCTAAGTTTGATCACCTTTGAAAGTTTGTCGTTAATGTTAATTTGGGTCGATGCGTTTCCGAGAAAGGTCGCGATCATCTTGGTGAATTTCTTACTACATCCAAGATCTTGGAGCAACTGCAGAATATAGTCCCATTCTAGCCTGTCATAAGCTTTATCAAAGTCGATCTTGAGGAAGACCACATCTTGTTTAGACTCATTTGCAAATTCAAGACCTTCCCAAATATCTATAATGGTTTCCAAAATCGACCTGCCTTTGATGAAACCTTCTTGGTCCTCGCTTAGCCACGCTCTCAAGTGGCAAGAGATTCTATTGGCAATGACTTTGGCGATGATTTTGTATCCTGTTTGGAGCATCGTAATAGGATGCCAGTTCTCTATTCTGTTCTTTTCCCCTTTTTTGTGTATTAACTTGATAATACCACTGTTGAGACAAGAAGGAAGTACGCCAAACTTGAGCGCCTCTTGCCAAACCAGACGAAGAGGGGTGGCAACCACCAACTTGAAGGATTTAAAGAACTCATTAGTGAGCCCATCGGGTCCCGGGCTTTTACCGGGAAGGAGGGCATCAATGACCTCAATGATTTCTGCTTCAGAGATAGGGGCATGTAGCAGGGAGCGAAGGTTGAGTGGTATCCTGCGGGGGGAAACCCTAGATATGGCTGCCATACAGTCCCTTCTATGGTGGGAGAGGGGGTTCGAGGTCCCAAGGAGTCTCGTGAAGTGCCCTTCAATGATCCCAAAATTATCTTCTTCTGTATTGCATACATTGCCATTTAAGTCTAGCAATAAGGGGATCGATTCTCTGTTATGTTTCCTGTTTAGGATACGGCACATCTCTTTGGTGGGTTTGTCGGCTTTGCCAGCCCACCACTCCTTGAAGAAAATTTGCAAATTTTTCCTTTGTATTTCTTCCTCGTATCTCAACAGCGCTCTGATTTTTCGAAGACCTTTCTGAGCTTGAGATTTTCCTTTGTTCACTTCCTCCTCAATCCTCCAGAGTCTGTGGTAAAGAGCTTCCCTACGAGCCCGCCGCACAGTCTCGAGCATCTTCTTGGTTCTAATCATGATCTGTCGACACTTATCGACCGCACTTCTACAGCACTTGGCTGGGGACAAGCCGGAGGCGAACGCCTCCTTCCACACATCGGCAATTTCTTAATGGACGGAGGGGAGAGAGAAGGTGGGCACACTGGCATGGAACCAAGGAGTCTTACGGATCTTGTTGGAAGGTTGGAAAGTGATAACGATCGGGTAGTGATCAGAGATGGTGAGGTCGGTGCGTTGCGCAAGGGACGGGTGGCCCCACTGATGAGTAAAACTCTGAGAGATGTAGCATCTATCAAGTCTAGCTTTCCTCAGGTCCTCGCCCGCTTGGAGATTTGACCAAGAAAAGCCATTCGAGTCTTTGAATTCGACCAAATCCAAGTGAAGTTTGGTTTGGTCCCACGTTTCTTTCTCTCGACTATCGATGACCCTGCCCTTGCCCATCCATCTGCCCATAGGGTCCTCCACCATGTTGAAGTCACCACAAATAAGCACGTTATGGGGGAGCGAATCCAAGGAGGCCCATGTGTTCAGTCTCTCAAGTTCCTCGTTAGGGGCGTACAAAGAAACCAGAGTAAAACAAAGAGGAGCACCAAAGGAAGCAGCAATCCATTGATGCCTTTCATCTTTAATGGAGTTCTCAAGCTTTTCAAACCAGAGTTGATTAATACCGATTACCGTTCCACCGGACCCTCGTTGGTGCGTCGTTGAAATCCAAACATGGGTCGAGGAGACCTGCCTAAGCCGTTTTTGGAGGTCTTCTCCGTCAATTTTAATCTCTTGAATACATATAAATTCTGGGTTTAGGCTAATGTCGCGAAGCCATTGACCAATGATGGTCGCTCTTGAGGGGTCGGTCAACCCTCTAGCATTTAACGAGATGATGATCATTGTCGTAGTGAGCCCTCTTTGCGGGAGGGAGCTTTGTCCTTTCTTTTCTTGGATTCATCTTTCTTTTTTGCTGGGATCGGATCTCGAATTAGCAATAGATTCTTGTGTGGGCTTTTCTAGGGTAACTCCATAGGTTGTTTTCCTTTGCGGGATGCCTCCTGTTGGGAAAACTTGGGCACCGTTTTCGACACCGTTTCCAGAATAGTCGATCCGACGATGGAACTCTCACTATCCATGTTATCTTCATTACTAGTGGTAAATCCATCTTCTTTACTTGTAGTGTAGCCCTCCTGGGAGGTTTCTTTATTATCAGGGATTTCTAGGGCTTTGTCGTTGGTGTCAACCTCAAGTAGGTTCCCACTTGGGTAGTCAAACTCATTGATCTCCTTTTCTAGATTGCAATATAAATTGCTAGAGGGGGTAACTGACAAGATGTTTCGCTCAGAAGTCGCCCTAGGGCTTCTTTTCCTTCTTCTTCTGACTTCGATGAACCCATCTGCATCAGCTTCTGGATTACGGGGGCCATTGCCTTCCTCTTCCCTCGTCGAGTGGGCCAAAGCGCCTTTGTTGTCTTGAGCGTTTTTGGGGGCTTCTTGATTTCGCTTACTTTTTTGTTTCAAAGGGCAATCTTTAATCCTGTGGCCTTGTTGGCCACAACGAAAGCATGCATTGGGAAGGTTTTTATAATTGATGTCTTGCTCCCATACATCCCCTTCGCCCAAGTCCACGTTGATCTTCGATGGAAGTCCACGTTGATCCTCGTTCAATGCTCGGTGGCACCCTCAAATGGTGCAAACTTTGAACTATACACAGATCACCATACATAAGTATTTCCATAGTCAAGATCACCATACATAAGTATTTCCATAGTCAACCAAAGCTTTGAGGTAAACAGGCCCGTTGGGTTGATCTCATGCAAAAGTTTTATATGGAAATCCTGTGCAAAAGTTGCAAAGAGAATACATTAGCTAATCGATTATCTTAAATAATGTATCAGATGAGCTTTTTTGTCTTAACATAAATAAATTCGACTGTATTAAATAAATATATTCAATACAGACGAATTGCAAAAACGTCAGGGAGGGTTTAAAAGCAAGCTCATGAGCTTGCCATCCCCATTATGAAGGCTCCTCTTTCTTTAAGGTTGATGCCAAATGGCAATTCGCTATCATTTGTCCTTCCTAGGGATTTGAGATTTTTCTATGGAGAGCTCTTTGAACATATCACAAAATTCTTTAATAGATACTTACCAACAACACCTCCGCGCGAACAACATTCCAAAGGGCCATTGAATAACCCAGCATCTCCCCAATAGGCGCTTCTTGCCAAAAAAAATAGGCTGATCCAATAATAAGTGAATAATTGATGGACATTCTCAACTAAAACTTAACAAAAGCAAGGATAAAAATTTAAGGGCTAATGATAGTGCAGAATTTCATCTTTTTTTTTTTTATAAAAGAAGTTCGGCCTTAGCCTACTCTCCCGAACTTGAATTAATTGAAAGGATGGCATTACAAAGAAGGTTAATCACCCTCTCATCACCCGCATGTTGGGCCCACATGGGTTTAAGCTTGTTGATGATCAAAAGGAGCACTTGAGGATGCCTAAAGAGAGGGATTTCTTACAATTAGCGATCCTTTTGCCAAGGAGGAATAGTAATTTCTCAATCGACCACTCTTTGGGGGAGTTACCAAAGTTACGAGCACCTCTTTCCCGCCAATCTTCCATACGACCTCCCCTCTGATGGCATTCCAGAGAGTCGCGAAGCAACCGATCGCTTCTCCTAGCAGAGCTTACTTCCAACGGATATGTTTCTGAAGCCTAATTTTCTTTCCGAGCCTTCGTGATAGAACATACAAAGCTTACATGAAGTTATAAAGGAGGTTGATAAACCTCGCATCCCCATCATGCGGAGCCCACTTGGTTTTAAGTTTATTGTTGACATACTGTAGCTCTTTGTGATGTCTAAAGGGGGGGGGGGGGGGGGGGGGGGGGGATTTCTTACAGTTAGCGATTCTTTTGCCGAGAAGGAATAGGAACTTCTCGATCGACCACTCCTTGGGGGTATTGCCAAAGTTGTGAGCGCATCTTTCCCGCCAAATCTTCCAAAGGATCTCTCCCCTGATTCCACAACGCCGCAGAGCAACCGACCGCTTCACCAATGAAGGTTTGCATCCAATTGATTTGTTCTTGGAGTCCTAGAGAACGACCAAGGACCCTCCATAACCGGAGGGATTTAGGGCAAGCAAAGAACAGGTGGCCAATATCCTCCTTGCTATGGCAACATCGCTTGCACCAGGGTGGAACACCACAGATCTTGTTAGCTTTTGCATTGGTCCATATTCCATGGTGTAAAATTTGCCATAGGAGTACGGACTTTTTGTTTTCAATGAGAGGGCGCCAGATAGACATAAATTTCATATCCCAACGAAGTCGCATCTAGTTGAGACACCATTTATTGTTGAGACTGATGTGAATGTCATTGCAAGCTTCGACATATGGAAGCTTGGAGAGGCGATTACCATTATACCATTTAAGGCCCATTGGGTCTGGAGCGTCATCTCCCATAAGTAGTCGGATTTTAGAGCAGTCCCAAGCATGGCGTCTGCTCAATAAAATATTCCATTCCTCGTACGTGACCGCAGCACTATGGTCAAGGTCCTCAAAATCCACCCATCTGTTCGTGTCATGTTTCCAGAGGTGCTTCCATTGTTTGAACCCCTTATTCCAGAATCTCTGGCACTTAAGACATTCCAAGGCTCCATGTTTCTTATGCCTTGGACCGGGAACCAAATAGAGTCATTTTGTCTTATACCTGCAACTCACTTCCAATCTTCACTAATTCTGATGTGAGGTTTGAATCGGTTCCAACTCCACAAGGATCTTACCAGGACCGATCCTTTGGGTGAGACCGGAATCGGAGAGAATAACCGGATGAGGATGTCGAGGTTTTTCCATCCCGAGTAGTCCCCCCAGAGTAATCATGTTCATGTTTCTGAAAATTAATGTGGCTCAAGAGGAATCTCTGTTGCACCAAGCCTTAATCATACACTTTGCCGCAAGTTTATTGGCCATGCTACTAATGTCCATAATACCCAGACCTCCACTCTCCTTTTGGCTAGTGCATATGGACCATTTGATTTTAGGCACTCCCCTCCTGTTATGGTCCCCAGTCCAAAGAAGTTCCTACAAGTACTTTCCAATTTGGCTAATTCTTGATCCTTCGGTCTCTTGCAAGAGAGAAAGTATATGATTGAAGATATGAGGAATGTGTTGATCACCATGGCCCGACCAGCAAGATTGATTAGCGAACCCCTCCAATAGTTAAGTTTATTATTAAGTCTGGCCAGGACCCAAGCCCACCTTTGTTCCAAAGTAACACCGAATCCCATGGGGATACCAAAAATGCGAACGACCTGACCCGATTGAATGCTTTGGCATCCCTTCACAATGAGGAGATTGGGTTGATTCCCTTTGATAGCCCTGAACGCAGTCTTGGAATGGTTAATTCTGAACCTAAAGGCCTCGCAAAAAGTGTGTCGAGGCACCACCAAAAGGTTTCCAAGCACCACCAAAAGGTTTCCAGGCAGAATTTCATCTAGAAAAGAAGTAGATAAACAGTTATAAATCCATCTTGTAGGAGAATTAGATCAGTACCTATCAATCGTTATATGTATGCTCCTCCCCTTTTAACTTCCACTAATATGTTGGAAAATGTGTGGACCTTCTTTTGTCTTTATGTTTATACATCTGCGAGTAACATTTTCATTTGGGGAATGAACATTTTTGTCTTTCACCATTCTCGACGTGAAACTCTCAAAAATACATTCCTTTTCTCAATACATATACCCTGGAAGTTTATAGTGCACGCTGTTTTGAAAAACAATCAACAAGAACTTGTAAAACTGCACGACTTGTTTCACATTAACGTAAGATTACTAGAACAAGAGATCTTAGAGGAGAATGCTGCAAGTTTGTCCTAATAGTTGCTCATCTTTTTTCAGTGTGGTTAATACAATGTACTGCGTGTTCTTTCTGAGCTTCATCTATCTCATTTACACTCCACTATACTTTCATAAATCTAACATGGACTCCTAGCATGGGAAGCCCTTTGGTCATAAATATCCCCTGCATGTTATGCTTGTCTTTCAACGCTGCTCATGCATCCGAAACTTGGAAGTACACCCATGAATGTAAATAGGATCTTGATATTTGTAGCAACCAAGGTAGGTCTAGTCCAATTGACCCAAGGAGAACAATGCTACATAATCCCCTGGTTCAGATCAATGGAGGCAGCCAACTAAATGCTATGGCGTATGACCAAAAAACTTCTAACATGATGGTAAGCATGTCATCTATGAAAATATGGCAATATGTAACACGATATGGCTTGAATGATCAGCCCGAAAACAAGGAAATGACCAGATAGCGTTCACTCTCACTCACACATAAGTCATGTATTATTTACATGGCAATTATACAATCAGAATTTGCTTTGATCCTCGGAACCATTGATTGAAATGTATGCATTTGACATCCAAATACTCATATATTTTTTGAGGAAAGTTAAACATTCGCAATCAGGATCTCTTTACTGCAACATGGAAATGAGAAAAAAGATATCATTCACACAAGACATCACATTGTTGAGCAGTTGTGGATATTAGTAAAGCCATCAATATAGCCTTCAAAAACAAAGACCAATGACACCACCGACTACTGCATTACTAGCAAATTCAGACCGATCACTTCCATTACATGAAAGCCACACACACAGAGGAGAGAGGAACTATGCATCCAGATATGACCAGTGTAAAATATAACCGAAGTCCAAATATCATGTCACCAAAAGGTTATATTTTACACTCGTCATATCTGGATGCATAGTCTCTCTTCTCCTCTGTGTGTGGCTTTCATGTACTGGAAGAGGAAGTGGATGGCATAATGATAGAAAGCTAGTGTGAGCAATAATGGCACGAAGTTAGCTTGCAACAGGAAGTGGCTGGCATGATGACAGAAAGCTAGAGTGAGAAATGATGGCACGAAGTTGAAAAAGGAGGTCCCTTTGACTGAGCCAAGTGGTTAACTTTTTTCTGGCTGTCGGGAATGTAGAATCTTGCAACTATTATATATCACTACGTGAATGCAACAAGCACTACACCCCGTTCACAGAGCAAAGTTCACAGGACAATTCAATGAGGTCAATGGAGGCTCGGAAGGAATGATCTCCATCGATAATGGCTGACCAATATCGTCATTCTGCACTTGCAGAGTGCTTGACCTGTGCAATTCAATTGACTCTAAGCATACGCATGAACATAGAATGATGGTAGCATCGATTTTCCTGTTCAAACCTTTAGCTTGAAGAACCATCTCTAGCACAAGTATTTTCAACTTACATGGCATTAAAACAAACTTTTAATCACCATAAAATAAATAAATAGTGTGATCATCTTTAAACCCAATCTTTATTGATAAGAAGATCGGTGAAAAGCTTCAGATGAAAGAAGCACCCAAGTACAGCTGCTCGCCATAAACTGTGTTCAGATTGGATTCCACAGTACTCGTTTTCCAGCTTTCAGTTTCAAAGCAGACCAAAGCCAACCCGATGGAAAATACATACATACACACGCACGTGTGCGTGTGTGTATGTGTATATAAGGAGTTTCCATACATATAATAAACGCATAATAAATGTGTGCGCTTTCAGATAAGGTAAATGCTTGTGACTATGGGGAGTTCTCAGTTCATATCATAGAATACATGCAGACAAGCATGCCCATACAAAAGGTTAACTGGAAATTCCAATCATGCAGAGCCGGCGGACAGGAGGTGGGCAACCAGAGCGTGACATATCTCACAAATTTAAACCCACATGCACGGCAAACATAGAACACTTCGGACTATAGCAGGAAACAGATCTTTCTGACAAATGGCAAGTAGAGGAGACTCTCTCTCTCTCTCTCTCTCTCTCTCTCTCTCTCTCTCTCTCTCTCTCTCTCTCTCTCTCTCTCTCTCTCTCTCTCTCTCTCTCTCTCTCTCTCTCTCTCTCTCTCTCTCTGTGTGTGAAATAAAATCAATGGTAAATGATACAAAAAGATTACTATAATTCTTTATGTTGGCAATTGACAATTTCGATGAACTGCTCATCAGATAGATAAACAAGGAAATTATCATCTAGAGGGAAGGGGGGGAAAATTTGAGCTGGAAGGAAGAAAACGCGCTGCTACCTACTGGCTGAGGAGCTCCTTGGTGCTAAGAACTCCATGAAAGGCCTCGATTTACTATCTAGACCGTTCAGAAGGGATCCTGAGCAACTGGCAGGGACTCTCTCAATGTCGCCATGATCACCAAAACTGTGGTGTTGTGAGTGAGATCGGTCATCATACTCTCCATCTGTAAGTTCCTCAGGCTCCTCAGGGGCAAGCTCATTCAGGTTTAATGTGAGCGGTCGCCCTTGTCTTGCTTGTGTGGCGCTGCGCTGGCATGCAGCCCTCAAGTGCATCTCATTCACGTTGGCATGGTGCGTCTCCGGCTCTACATGGCTGCGTTGCTGGCATGCCTGCGGATTTTGCATGGCCGATGCATCATCATGGAAGCACAGGAACCTCATGTCTGCATTTGGGGCAAGTGTTGATGCTGTGCACGTATTGTTTCCATCGTTGAAATGATGAGAGTGGCTAGACGAGCAAGAATCCTGAGAGTTCGATCTGCTCGAAGCAGTCTTTCCCTTCACAATCGCAGGCAACCCCGGCAGTGCAGCGAAACCGTTGGTGTTCCTGCCCTTTTTGTCGGCTGCGACGCCAGCCGCAATAGCCTTCTGTTGGACAGACCTCGGGGAGAGGTTTGGAGGCTCCTCTTGGGGGATCAAAGTCGGGAAATTGAGAGAGGCTAGAGGTCCTCGCAGATAATAAAGCGCCATATCGTACGCCTGCGCCGCGGCCTCGGGGGTAGAATAGGATCCAAGCCATATCCGCGACCGCTTCTTGGGTTGCCTGATCTCAGAGACCCACTTGCCCCAACTACGCATGCGAACCCCTCTGAAGGGCTTGCTTCGGACGCCTGCGCCTTCACCGCTACCGCCACCGGAAGAGGGACGTTTCTTTCGAGGAAGAGGGTTTGTAGACGCAGACTGCGGTGGCGGGGGCGTACGATCGGACGTTGTGTGGGGCGAGTCCTGGAGACCAGAAACTGAAGGGCTAGACGCAGGGGACGGAAGAGCAGAGTCGGGACTCCGGAAGCTTGATGCAGCCATGGCCGGGTAGGCGAGGGCGGAGAGACCCTTGAAGGGGGGAATAACAGAAGACTGCGTTGAGATGTGTGTCTATACCGGTGAGGGAAGCGAAAGCAAAAGCAGAAAAGAAAAAAAATGAGTTGGGCGGCGAGCAGATCGATATGCAGAGAAAGGTGTGGGACGACGTAGTAGCTCGTCGGTGAGGCTTGGAGTCTTCCAGCAGAAGAGGGGGATGGGACTGCACAAGCGGGGCGGTGGAGGGGGAACAAGAAACAACCGATGATAAATGGTGTAGCCCTAGAGAGAGGAGAGAGACCCGAGACTCCGGGAGAGAGGAGGCCACGGGTGCGAGGGGAGGGGTGTTAAACTCGTAAAAGCACAGGCGCGACAAAAGGCCCTGCACGAATTGACATGTATTAGAATAAATATAATCTTCGCGTCCGACAGATAAATCACCGTCCCCTCGCGCCTCCCCTATCTCGCGGAGTGGACGGCGGCGGGGCCTCCCTATCCTTTTCTCTCCGCTTCTGCGGGAGCGAACGCTAGGTGGCCCAGCCCGATCCTCACCACGGCCGACCACAACCGACCCCCCTCTCCACGCAGCTTGTAGCCCCGAGAGCTCCAATCAGTGTGCGTATCTACACGCTACCCTCCCGTGCCACCGCTTTCCACACCCAAGTTCCGTCTCTTCTCGAGAACCGACGGCCTCGGCTCCTCCTGCCGCCGGCTGCGCTCTCTTCGCCGCTCATCCGTTTGTCCGCCGTTAGAACCGTCCGAGACCGAACGTGAGTCGGGACACCGCCTTCCCGAGTCCAGCTCCCGAGACAATAAGTTGCCCTTTCTTTCATCGGTGTCACAGGATTCAGATAGATGGCTTTCGTACATATGAAGAAAGACATACCCTCTGGCATGCGCAGTTTCTGCATCTCCTTCTCCAGTCTCCACCGCCCTTTTCACCCCACAGTCCACTAAAGAAAAAGCAGTTAGGCTTTGGACGCCTGGGAATAAACGGTCTCTCGCGGCCACGGGTGCCGTTCACCGCCAACACAGCACTGCTTCTCAGCCGTGCTTGAGTCTGAATGTTACCTACCGACCGACCTTCCTCAGAGAATACTTCCCTGCCATTTCTTTGACCCAGCCAATTCCTCATTTTTTATTTTCTCCTTTTTCTTTCTTCAAGAAAGATTAATTAAAAAAGTACTATTTTTCTTGTTTCGGTCTTTGAAGAGATTTTAGAAGTTCTATTTATAGAAAAGATACAAAGATTCAGGCAGATTGGAGGGTCAATGGCTATTCTTCAACTCATGGTTCCGTTAGGGTCACAGCCTACAGGCTACAATGGGGGCTAGTGAATCCCCCTCTCAGTTGGTCTCTTTGCATGACCTTGGTGGACACACATGGCGTGCCTCACTTTATTCTCACTTT
This sequence comes from Ceratopteris richardii, assembly GCA_020310875.1. Taxonomy (NCBI): domain Eukaryota; kingdom Viridiplantae; phylum Streptophyta; class Polypodiopsida; order Polypodiales; family Pteridaceae; genus Ceratopteris; species Ceratopteris richardii. Next base: position 50,486,886 of record CM035432.1, on the reverse strand, counting down.
CCTCAGTCAAAAGCCAGGGGTGGGTTAAAATGGAAAAACTATCAGAAATCAATTTTTTCTTTTAAGGAGGTTCGGCAGGTGCCTACTCCCCTAGCTTTAACTTCGAAAGTACAACTCTACAGGTGAAGTACTATCTCTATCCTCCATTTAGTCAAAAGTCAGGGGTGACGTCCAAGCCCGCGTAATCAAGTGGTTTGACGCATTAAGTCTTAAGGAGGAAGTCCTGAGTTCAAGTCTTGGTTGGACATGTATCTATAAGTTCCTTAGAGATGGGTGCCCCTACCTTACAAGGTTGGTGTGTGAGTGTGTTTTCAATTCATTGTACTCTCAAAACAAAAAAAAGAAAAGCGAGGGATGGGTTAAAATGGAAGTGGCAAAGAAAGCTATCAAAAATCAACTTTCTTTTTTTTAAGGAGGTTCGACACGCTCCTACTCCGCCAGCTTTAACTTTGAAAGTACAACTCTACAGATGAAGTACTACATCCATCCTCCATTTAGATGTTGAAGTGGCAAACTCTTCCACCAAATGAGTTAAATGAGTTACTCTATGTTAGATTGCATGATTCTTGTAGAGTAAATTTGAGTTGTTGAAAATTGAATTCCCTCTAGGGTGCATTTTGAGGAGGGGTGTTGCCCAAGAAAACTTCACATGTGGACCAAGTGGTGGAGCTATTGTGCTATCAGGAGCGCATGGCTCTCCCTCTCCTCCATGAGATGGACTTATCCCCAAACAAGGACCACAAAACATAAAGATCATGCATTCCCTACTTGCCACCATCCAACATTGTCTAAAGTATAAGGTTTCTAACCCATTACTATGTCACCCAAGTCTCCAAAAAGTAAAACCTCAAAGGTTCACTCAATGGAAAAGGAAGATGCTTCTAAGGACAGACTCCTCATGACTTATGATTATATAAACTTGTCATTTTTCTTTTTGGGGGCTGCAACCCCCTTTCTATGAGGCCATGTATTTTTCTCTTCTCCTTTTAAAATTTATTGTGGTTTATAGTATGAATATTTGAAACTTCCTTTCCTTATCAATAATAATCAGATATTTGCAAGGCCTCCAACCAACAAGATGAGAGAAGGCCATGGCACAACAATCTAATTGGTTCCAAGTTGGTCCCTTCAAGTTCCCAAGGGGCACTAAGTTTCTTGCAAGCATGCACTCTTCATACTCCAAAGGTTTTGTCAATATATTATAGAGAAATAAGATTGTGTTACATATCAAGTGTGAAGATCATGATACATTTAAAGTTGACGAAAACCGAGATGTTCCAAGTTGCCATGCTCTCAGTGTCATAGTGCACGGCATAGGAGGTTTAAGACCCATTATGGAACAATCAAGTCCACAAACAACACAGCCATCAAGCCTCTATAGGTTGGACCATTGTATCCCGCATAGACTTGCATGCACAACCAATGTACCAATGTTAAGCAGGAGCAATCTCACACAATAGAGTGTCAATTCACGGAGCAACCAATTGATGGTATTGAGACGATACTCGACTAGATTGACATACTCATACCTACAACAAGAGGGAAAGCAAGCATACACACATGCATGCACACACACACATATGATTAGGCAAGAGGCAAGTGCTCCAATAAGCTCTTTATTACTCAAGAAATGGATACAAGCTCATATGAGTTCTAGCATCATCACGCTAACTCAAACAAATGAGAGATCTTTCACTTTTATAGTTTTTAGAAGAGCTTTGTCCACATTGTAATGTCTGAGCTAACTTTAAAAATAGTATCGAGTTGCTATTTTGAGGTCAAAATGATATCTAAAAATTATGACAATCAGTATAGGTACTATTCATGCCCATGAAGCTTGATTACTACTCATATTCTATAATATGAGCTTGATTATTGAGAAAATTAGGGTTTTATGCCAAACATAAGCATTTTAAAAGTAATTTTAGCATATTTTGGGGCGAAAACTTATTCTATGGAGAGATTTGAGATGGGAAAATTTGATAGACTCCTTTCTCCTTTTTTCGTGCTCATATTCTTCCCCTTTGACCATAGTCCTTTTCCTTTGACTAAGCTTTGATCGCTTCGACTTTGGCTTTCTCTCTACTTTCTCAAACTCTTCTAACACTTGATCCTTCTTGCTTTCTGTTATCCTTTATATAAATTCTAGTGGGCATCTAGGATGATGCAAATGTCAGGTGCTGAATGTTAGCATTATAATAAATCATTTAGCATCTGCAGAAACCTCCAAAACAGGTAGATTATTGCTTCTTGGAGACTATTTTTGAATTTTTTTGAATACTTTTTTATATGCACCCTCAAAAGAGAAATGAACCTAAAATAAAGTAAAATGTTGGAGAATGACAGTGTGCATGAGTGATTGTGATGCCTTAGAAAAGTGAAATGAAAAAGGAATGGAAAAATACAAATAAAAAAAGTTGGGTCTAGTTTGGAGGAATCTACGTGTACGGAGAAAGAAAAAAAAGCTACTTCCACAACTTGAAATCAAAAGAAAAATTTAGAGGTGAATTGTGGACGTAGTCATATGGGGACTTCTTAGTGCATTGCATGGTTTATGAGGCAAATTGTGTCTCATGTGTGACCTTCTATGGTGGTTGTTAACTGCAGGAGTAGAAGTGTTAGCTGCCATATGCAAGATTACGATCACCACATGCTAGAGAGATGACTCTCCTCCCAATCAAATGCCTCTATATATAGCTCTTTCCAGGGGACTGCCTTCTTTGACAGGTGGATACTAACCATCCATGTGTCAGCCATGTAACTTGTTCCAAGTGTCCCAGTTAACCAGAGTTAACTCAAGTGGATGCTTCTAGAAGGTTCTAGAGCCCTTTGGGCAAAATGCTCTCCCCATTTACCCCATGGGGATTGAACCCAAGACCTCCTTCTTCACATCCTTGAGTCTTAACCACTAAGCTAAGTGGATCACTTGGTTACAAGAGTAAATGACCTTCTAGTAAGTCTGGACTCGAGATCTTTGATCATATATACAAATGATCAAACGGTGTCTGATTCCATATCCATCTGAACTGATCGGACCCTTAGATCATAGACGTACTTTATTACATTATTCCCCCTTTAAAAATATTTTTTTCCTTGAAAATAGAGCTATATACATACTGTAGGCAACCCCCGAGCATCATCTTCTAAAACTAGAGGAACATGGTCATGTTCTAGAACTAGAAGAACATGTGTCATCTTTGTGGTGCACTACAAGGAATATGGGTGCATAGCGACGGTTAAGGCGACACAATTTCATCGCTATAAAATTGCAAAAAGCATCGCAAGAAGCGTCAAGCATAGACCGTCGGTTACACGACGAGCAAAACGACGTTTTTATCAAATGTAGCACGACGGGATATGCGACATTTGCAATCGATGTCGCTAAAGCGACGATTTAAAAAAGTGTCGCATAAGCGACGCTTTTTTGCATCGCATAAGCGATGGTAAATAACGTCGCTTATGCGAAGCCAATTGTAGTGCTCTTTACAACGCTTTACCATCACTTACACGATGGCTTTTTGACGAAAAAAATTAAAACGTTGGAGGCTCTTCGATCAGCATCTTCACGCAACTGATCGAAAAGCTCTCCAACGTTTGCAATTGCGCTGCGCTTACGAGCTGAAACAATCGCTTGCAGAATTGTTGTTTTGTCTAATCTCTATCTTATTGTCTCTCTCTGTCTCTGTTTCTCTCTTTCTCTCTTTGAATTATCTCTCTCTCTCTCTCTCTCTCTTTATTGCAGGTTATCCAAGAAGCTAACCAAGCAAAAAATATGGGTAACTATTGTAAGTCCAATTTCCATTCTTTGTATATCATTTGAATTGTGTTATTTTCATTAATTAGCATACTCACACTTATTGATATGCACATATACACTGATACATGATGAAGATGCACGTTCACACATATACAACATTGTAGACCTTTTCACGAAGGCTTTGCCTAGGGAGGAGTTTGAAGCTTTCCGCAAAGCTTTGGGCTGACTTCCTTTTGTGGAGTGATTTCCACATAGATTGGCACTTCTTTATACATGAGTGCCAGCTACTTGTTCACTGCATCACTCCCAGGGGGGATTTGTTGATATATTTAGGTAGTGATGTGTGTGAATGCTCTAGGACCGCCAGGGCACTTTTTTCCCTCTTTAGGAGGTTTTTTCCCCCGGCTTGTATATATGCCTATTGCCCTAATGGGCTACTTATCTTTGTACATTCTAGTGCTAATACATTCAGTATTGTGTGTTGTGCTCCAAGCTTCTTCTTCTTCCTTGTGCTGTTCGTGTGCTTCCACGGACGTCGATGGGTACTCCAAGAGTTCCTCCTTTTCAAAAGATGGTTCAGTTCAGGCTACTCAAAAATTACAGCTTGTACATAGTGATGTCTGTGGTCCTTATGCAGACACCTTCTTTTGGAAATTATCTTTACTTAGTGACTTTCGTCGATGATTTTTCCAGGCATGCATGGGTATATCCATTGAAGGTAAAGTCCGAAGTGTTCATGTGCTTCAAACAGTTTTTGGTTCGGGTTGAAAATTCGTCAGCATGTAAAATGGGCACCCTCTGTTCTAATTGAGGGGGGGAATATATGTCTTTTGATTTTAATGCATTTCTGGTTGAACGTGGGATAAAACACCAGTGTACACTGCTATATACACCTCAACAGAATGGGGTTGCTGAACGAAAGAATAGGTCACTCATGGAGATGGCGAGGTGTATGGTCAAGAGTCAGGCTTTACCACATAGTTTCTGGCTTTTGGTTGTCATGTGTGAAGCATATGTACTTAACAGGTGTTCCAGTAAAGCGTTGCAGTCTATCACTCCATATGAGGCTTGGCATGATCACAAGCCATCTGTTGCTCATCTGCGTGTTTTTGGTTATTTGGCATATGCCTTAGTGCCTGAACAACATCGTAGAAAATTGGATGATAAAGCAGTAAAATGTATTTTTGTTGGGTACAGTTCTGAAAGTAAAGGTTATCGTCTGTATTATCCACACACTAAATGCATTCTAGTTAGCCATGATGTTGTGTTTGTTGAAGATGCTATTCAGCCATTGCTTTCATGTACTAAGGAGACATCTGTTAGCTCCAAAGACATGTACGATACTTTGCTACCTCTTTTTACAGGCGGACAGTCTAGTGCTGGTCCTAATGAGACAACTTCTCAGCCTTTGCAGGTTTCATGTGATTATGCAAATCGTCCCATTTCTGATGCAGATTTACATGAGGCACTTGTTGATGAGAGAGTTGATATTGAGGAGGCAAAAACTATGCCAAAATGGCTAGTGCAGACTTTGCGTGATAGCAAATTAGATGCACCTCAGTCATATCATACTCGATCAGCCTCTCATAGTGCCTCTTTTGCATCGGATTGCTATGCTATGGCTACATCTAGTCTCCGTGATGAGATTGAGCTTGTTTCGTTTGATCAAGCACAAAATTCATAAAATCGGATGGCTACTATGCAATCTGAATATGATGCTATAATGAAGAATGGTACTTGGTCTTTATGTGACTTGCCTCCTTGCAAGAAGGCCATTGGCACTAAGTGGATATACAAGCTGAAGCATAAACGTGATGGTACAGTTAACATGTATAAGGCTAGGCTTGTTGCAAAGGGTTATGCACAGGAAAGAGGCATTGATTTTGATGAAACCTTTGCTCCTACTTGCCAAATGACTACTGTTCGTAGGATCTTGGCACTTGCACCTCATCATGGTTGGAATGTACAGCAATTGGACATTAAAACAACATTTTTGAATGGTGACTTGCATGAAGAACTGTATGTTTTTCAGCCCCATGGCTTTGTGCAGAAAAAGCGTGAAAACTAGGTGTTCAGGTTAAAGAAGGCATTGTATGGTTTAAAGCAAGCACCACGTGCTTGGTATGAAAAGATACATGCCTATCTGATTGTACATGGATTTGAGAACAGTCCAACTGAAAGCACCTTATATATCAAGTGTGCTAATGATGTACTTCTGATCATTGTGGTGTATGTTGATGACATGTGGCTCACTATTCCTCATGAGAAGCATATTGCTAATTTCATGGCTGATTTACATGCCTCATTTGAGATGTCTGATCTGGGGCATTTGCATCATTATTTGGGCATTCAATTTATGCATGTTGATGGTGGAATGGCTTTGTGTCAAATGAAATATATTGACACATTATTGGAGTGTTTTGGCCTTGAAGACTGTAAACCTATTGCAACTCCTACGGAGACAGCTTTACGATTGAGTCTTCATGATGGTGGAGATGCATTTGATGTTATTCTCTATCAACAGGTTGTTGGATGCTTGATTTAGTTATGCATTACTCGGCCAGATATTCAGTTTGTTATCTCATAGATGAGTAGGTTTATGCATTGCCCAAGAGTCAAGCATTGGCAGGCATTTAAGCACACCTTTCGCTACTTGAGTGGTACTCGACTACTTGGGTTGTTTTATCCCAAGGTGGGATCACTACTGCCAGATTTGCATGCTTTTTTTGACTCGGATCGGGCTAGTTGTTGTGACACTCGTATGTCCACTAGTGGCTTTTGCTTCATGCTTGGTAGCTCATGTATATCTTGGTTGAGCAAGAAGCAACCTACTGTGGCCACTTCCAGTTGTTAGGCTAAGTATAGGGCAGCTTTCACAACGACTGTTGAGTGTGTGCAGCTCAAACGCCTTATGGCTGGTTTGGGTATTGGTCACTCTTCTGCCACCACCATCTTCACTGATAGGCAGAGCGCATTGGCAGTTGCGAGGAATCCTGTGTTACATGCTCGCACTAAGCACATTGAGGTGCATTATCATTATGTTAGGGAGAGGTTCTCTGCTGGGGAGATTAGCTTGGCATATGTGCCCATGCAAGAGAACATTGCAGACCTTTTCACGAAGGCTCTGCCTAGGGAGGAGTTTGAAGCTTTCTGCAAAGCTTTGGGCTTACTTCCTTTTGTGGAGTGATTTCCACATAGCTTGGCACTTCCTTATACATGAGTGCCAGCTACTTGGTTTCATCGCATCACTCCCAGGGGGGATTTGTTGATATATTTAGGTAGTGATGTGTGTGAATGCTCTAGGACCATCGGGGCACTTTTTTCCCTCTTTCAAGAAGGTTTTTTTCCCCAGCTTGTATATATGCCTATTGCCCTAATGGGCTACTTATCTTTGTATATTCTACTGGTAATACATTCAATATTGTGTGTTGTGCTCCAAGCTTCTTCTTCTTCCTTGTGCTGTTTGCGTGCCTCTATATATGTCTAAGTCCAATAGCTCCTCCTTTCCAAATGATGGTTCAGTTCGGGCTACTCAAAATTTGCAGTTTCTACATAGTGATGTTTGTGGTCCTATGCAGACACCTTCTTTTGGAAATATTCTTTACTTAATGACTTTAATGGATGATTTTTCCAGGCATGCGTGGGTATATCGATTGAAGGCAAAGTCTGAAGTGTTCATGTGCTTCAAACAATTTTTGCTTTTGGCTGAAAATCTGTCAGCATGTAAAATGGGCACCCTCCGTTCTGATCGAGGGGGGGATACATGTCTTCTGATTTTAATGCATTTCTGGCTGAACGTGGGATAAAACATCAGTGTATTGTGTTGTATACACCTCAACATAATGGAGTTGCTGAACGAAAGAATAGGTCACTCATGGAGATGGCGAGGTGTATGGTCAAGAGTCAAGCTTTACCACATAGTTTCTTGCTTGAGGCTATCTTGTGTGCAGCATATGTACTTAATAGGTGTCCCACTAAAGCGCTGCAGTCTATCACTCCATATGAGGCTTGGCATGATCGCAAGCCATCTATTGCTCATCTATGTGTTTTTGGTTGTTTGGCATATGCCTTAGTGCCTAAACAATATTGTAGAAAATTGGATGATAAAGTAGTAAAATGTATTTTTGTTGGGTACAGTTCTGAAAGTAAAGGCTATCGTCTGTATCATCCACAGACTAAATGCATTCTAGTTAGCCGTGATGTTGTCTCTATTGAAGATGCTATTCAGCCATTGCTTTCATGTACTAAGGAGACATTTGTTAGCTCCAAAGACATGTATGATACTTTGCTGCCTCTTTTTATAGGTGAATAGTCTAGTGCTAGTCCTAATGGTGCAACTTCTCAGCCTTTGCAGGTTTCATGTGATGATGCAGATCATCCCATTTCTGCTGCAGATTTACATGATGCACTTGTTGATGAGAGAGCTGATATTGAGGAGGCAAAAACTATGCCAAAACGGTTGGTGCAGACTTTGCGTGACAACAAATTAGATGCACCTCTATCATATCGTACTCGATCAGGCTCTCATAGTGCCTTTTTTGCATTAGATTGCTATGCTATGGCTACATCTAGTCTCTGAGAATGAGCCTATTTCTTTTGACAAAGCACAAAATTCAGAAAATTGGATGGCTGCTATTCAATTTGAATATGATGCTATAATGAAGAATTGTACTTGGTCTTTATGTGACTTGCCTCCTGGCAAGAAGGCCATCAACATCTAAGTGGGTTTACAAGCTAAAGCGTAAGCATGATGGAATAGTTGATAGGTATAAGGCAAGAAGCAGCCTATTGTGGCCACTTCGAGTTGTGAGGCTGAGTATAGGGCATCTTTCATAGTGATTGTTGAGTGTGTGTGGCTCAGATGCCTTATGGCTGATTTGGGTATTAATTAGTCTTCTACCACCACCATCTTCACTAATAGTCATAGCACACTGGTAGTTGCGAGGAACCCTGTGTTCCATGCTCGCACTAAGCACATTGAGGTGCATTATCATTATGTCAGGGAAAGGTTCTCTGTTGGGGAGATCAGCTTGGCATATGTGCCCATGCAAGAGAACATTGCAGACCTTTTCACGAAGGCTCTGCCTAGGGAGAAGTTTGAAGCTTTCTGCAAAGCTTTGGGCTTACTCCCTTTTGTGGAGTGATTTCCACATAGCTTGGCACTTCCTTATGCATGAGTGCCAGCTACTTGTTCACCGCATCACTCCCAGGGGGGATTTGTTAATATATTTAGGTAGTGATGTGTGTGAACACTCTAGGATCACCGGGGCCCTTTTTTCCCTCTTTAGGAGGTTTTTTTCCCCCGGCTTGTATATATGCCTATTGCCCTATGGGCTACTTATCTTTGTACATTCTAGTGGTAATATATTAAGTATTGTGTGTTGTGCTCCAAGCTTCATCTTCTTCCTTGTGTTCTTCGAGTGCTTCCATAGACGTCTAACTCCAACACTTGCCAAAAAGGGCCATAAAGCCAGAAGCATCTTCGAGGCCACTGACAAAGAGAAGAAACTTGTAGTAAAAACACCTAAAAATTCAAACTATGTATCAAAAAACACCAAAATGCAATAGACAACCATCATTATTCCACCAAAACCCACAACAACCTTTTCTATCAAGACCATTATCCCATGAGAAATCATCATAATTCTAATCAAACCCACCATCACCTTTCTGGTCAAGACCGAAATCCCATTGGAACCCATAGTAGCTCTACCAAAGTCCAACATAACATTTCCGCTCAAGATTGTAGTTCCATCAAAAATCATAGAAAATTTGGCAAAACCTACCAAAATCACACGAGAACAACTTCATCTAGAGTGTTTTCATGATTGGGGAAATTTTGGGCTTTGTGCTCTTAAACCATTGTTGGATAATTTTGAAGATCATCAATTGTCTACTCCTATGTCGAGTACTCCCAAAGATATTTTGGAAATGGCTTTAGATAATGATGATCATGGCAGTAGAATCATCTCATGGGGGGTGACTTACAACAAATTTGGAGGATTCCTTGGAGATGACCCTGATGCTCATGTAAGAACTTTTGAGATCAATTATAACTTTCTTGAAGCATCAAGCAAACTCACAATTAATTCACAATATAAGGCTTGCATTTTCTAGTCACTTTTAGCAAATGAAGTAGCTCATTAGCTTAGTAAATATGAGCTTAACCATTTCACTACCTATGAAGCAATGAAAGAGTCTTTTCTCTATTGATTTAGCAAGATTAAAACTAATGCAAAAATTTTTTCTTTCTTGCAAAATAATAGGCAGAAACCACAACAATTGTATAGGACTTATTTATGGATTTAAAACCCACTTGCGATAGATCCTAATGGATAATACTTTACGAGAAGATGTGACCACTTAGTGGTTCATTAATGGATTATTACCTAGACTATGAAAAATTATGATCATATGATGTTTTAGAGCGATGACTTTGGATGATATGATTGATACAACCTTACTATTGGAAAATAAATTTTAGGGGTTTTTAGAGAAGACCAAGAATTGTTAGAATAATAAAAAAACTCAAAGATTTGGTAGAAGAACCACTAAAGCAACTTTAATATTGTACTAAATGCCATAATCTAGGCCATACTATAGCAAATTACGTGTTTTTTCAGGTATATTGTGCTATCTATAATAGTAATAACCATTCCCTTACCACTTTCTTATATAACACCAAGGTGCAACAAAATATGACAATTGTAAATGTTGTGACTCAAGAAGTTGGTGATCCATCTCCTAGTTATGTTCCTCCCCATCAACACCCCCAATCATACTCTAATTATCCAAAAATCAATATGGTAATAACAACCCACAATATCAAAATTTTGGGTATCGTCGGTGGAGCACTAGCAATAACAATAATGTTAATAATAATATGATGATGATTCAATGTCACTTTTGTGGTGAATATGATGAAAATATGGTGGCAATTACCCAAGATAATGTATGGATTGCTACCATATAGACCAGATCTAGGTGAATATTACAACCAACTGCAAGTACATTTGAACTAGGATTCAAGGAGCAGTAGCAACTGGCTGCCAGGATGACTACATGGAGTAAGGATGCTCTTCAATGTTCCCCACACCTCCACTAGTCACTAAGGGAAAGGGGATGCAACAACCAACTCAAGAGCCATATGAACAAAACCCAATAAGTGAGGAAAATTTCAAAGAGTTAGAAAATCATATTCATATGGGGCAATTACAATGATCGGATGTGGTAGGTCTATAAGACTTAGTGCACTAGAATCTATTGGCCTAGATGTCAATCACCCTCCCATTAGGTCGATTGTTTCCTTTGGTACCTGCATTCCTACAGATGATTGTGAGGATTTTCTCAAAGGATCCCATGATTGTTGATACACCAGTTTTAGCTACAATACAACAAAAGGTGGACATCACAATGAATCATGTCATACCTTTAATCATAGTTTTAATGGTAAAAAATGGATTGGGTACATATTGAGCTTGTAAATTTCTCTGTCCATATGGCTGATCGGCAAGGGTTCAACCAATAGTTTTAATTAAAGATATTTTGATAACTCTAGAAGGAGCCACTTTTCTAATTACTTTTGTGTTTTTGTTTTACTAATTCAATTACAGATTATAATCTATTACTTGATAGGTCATGGTTGAAGCAGGCCAAAGTAATCCAAGACTTGTCTTCACATCACTTGGCATTTAAATATAAACAATTGCGATATATTGTACCTCTCAATGAATTGGCCCCATGTGACTGTCATACCATTTCCCATGTGACTGAACCTATGCACATGTTAGAAGGATTGATCAAGGACAAAGAATCTACTTTCTTGGCAGCCAATGAGGATTATTGATTTACAAGTTTGGCTAGAGTAGATGAGGTATGGCTCAACCAATGCTTGTTCAATCACTCCAATGATGGTAGACAATTTACTAGCTCAAAACTTTGCTCTTCCACAATCATTCACTAAAAGACCATAATATTTCATGTAATATCAGATCATCGTGTGTATGTATCAAAAGACCATAATATGTCATGTAATATCAGAACAGCCGAGTCATCACATTTTTTGAGGATTTGTGCTACATTGACTACTCAGTTTGAGGACACATTTCTCACTCTTATTAAAGAATTTTGTGATGTTTTTGCCTAGGATTATAAGGATATGGTAGGCTTGGATCCCACGCTCTACCAACAAAGAACTTTGTTGAAGGTATACGTATCCCCAATGAAGCATTCTAGTTATCGAATGAATCCCAATTATGTAAAGCATGTTAAAGAAGAATTGGATTGGTTGCTACATGTCGTGTTTATTGTACCCATAGATCATGTTGAATGGGTATCACCAATTGTGATTGTCCCTAACAAAAATAGGCAATTTCAAATTTTTGTGGAGTATTGAAAGTTGAATGTGGCTATAGTACTTGATCCTTTTTTGCTTCCATTTCTATACAATATGTTGGATGAGGTTGCAAGGTAAGATATTTACTCCTTTCTAGATGGATATAGTGGATACAATTAGGTTAGGATGGCCAAGCAAGATGTGCCTAAGATGACGTTCATTACAAATATGCTTGTACCATAATGTGGTTTGGATTGAGAGAATGTTTTGATGATTTTTCCATTTTTGTGTTCATGAATGATCATTTAGAGAAATTTAGTCTATGCTTTAGTAAATTTTGAGAATTTCATCTTTTCTTGAATTTTCTCGAATTACTTTCACAATCTCTTGTAGTAAGTTATGGGGTTATATTATATCCAAGAAGGGTATTCAAGTGGATCCTGATAAGGTTCACATTATATTAGAAATTTCTCCTCTAACTATTCCTAAAGAAGTTTTATGGTTCTTAGGGCAAGTATGATGGTATGGTCACCACCTGTGACTACTAGATCATCTAGCCATTCTATTAACGAATTGGCAATTGTCCACCCTAAGAATTTGATTGGACTATATAATATCAGTTGTCCTTTAATTGACTGAAACCACTACTGATGTAGGCACCCATTTTGCAAGCACCTGATTGGTATCATCCATTTCATGTATTTGTGGATGCCTCTGATCGAGCCCTTGGTAGTGTCCTAATGCAGTAATTGGTAAATGGTTTCACCTAATATATTATGTCAATATATGGTTCACCTCGATAGAGTGCAATTATTCCATGAAGGAACTAGAGTGTTTGGGTCTTATATATTCTGTTAAAAAATTTCAACACTATTTGCTAGGATGCAAATTTACCTTCCATGTTGATCAATGAGTCCTATTATATTTAGCAAAACAACAAAATCTCATAGCCCATCTTGTATGATAGGTCCCTTTATTACAAGAGTTTGACTATTAAGTAGTTCATCGACCTAGCGCTTTGCATACTATCGCTAATGTCTTTTCCCAACTTTACTCTAGTGAGGATGCTACGGGTGTGGATGATTCTTTCCCCATGCTTCCCTATTCTTGACTACACTTGCAAAACCTTATGCTCATTGGGATCTTGATCATTCCTAGTATGAAAACTTACTATCTCATCTTAACACAGGAATTCCTCCTCATACATTATTCAATGTTCCTCGTAAGAAACTTGCCTAATACAGTCGATAGTTTACAATCATGATTAGTTAGTTGTATTATCATGATGTTTTAGTTGCTTGGCTCTAATGTATTCCCACTAATGAAATTCCTATAGTCTTGAATATGGCCCATACCCATCAGGTAGGAGTTCATCTTTTTTGTAATGCTACTACACATAAAGTACTATAGGTATTTGGCGGCCTACATTGCACTGAGATTGACGACAATCTATTAGTACTTGTGATCCAAACCAGTGGACTGGTCAACCTCTACCCATCAAACATATTCTTCTCAAACCAATTATGCATTTGGAACCCTTTTAAAAGTGGGCTCTATTACACTCATGTGTTCCTTGAGTAGCTTTGATGTGAACCTTTCCCCTATACATGGACCCTTTTTACTCTAGTGCTAGCGAGAGGTTTTTCCCCCATGTTACCACATACATGATACACTCATATGTGGTGGTACTTTGTACTCACGGATATTATTCCATTCTTACTTTAGTTCAGTTCATCATCAACAGAGAGAGCTATTCCAACCATCCATTTTCTCTGTGTGTCTTGCTACATTTGTGCTCCTTGTGTGTGCTTTTTGTGTGTCTCTCTCACTTCTACACACATATCCAATGGTGGTACCAAAGCACGTTCAACTTCAAAACATAGAAATATGAAGTTCAACACTCAGAGAGCATTTCCACAGTTACTTTGGGGTTTTACCACCATTTCAAAGCCATTCATGGAGTCATAGTTTCCATTAGAGTGATAGATTGTGAGCTGAAATTTCAACATTCATTTCAACTTTCATTGAAGTAAAGTTTTTGTCACATTCTTGGCCTTTAAATTAGTGAAATGGCAGGCAACAATGACTTGTTTGGCATGCTTCAAGTTGAAGATAAACTTGATGGGACCAACTATTCGATGTGGTATTACATGATGAAACATGTTCTTTGTTGCAAAAAAACTGTGGAACATAGTGGCAGATGTAGATCAAAGATCCCCAGGTTCTTCTACTTCATAGTCTACTGCCACAGATGGAGCTTCTTCTTCAAGTAGAGTGGCTAATCCTTCTCCACCCATGCAAGAGAAACTTAGATGGGATGGCAAAGATGCTCAAGCTCATGCACTGATTGTGCTTTTTGTGAAACATCATATAGTTCAACACATTCGATCATGTTCTACATCAAGAAAAGCATGGGATACTTTTGCTTCTTTGTATGCCATGCATAATGAAGTATGTGTTGCATACTTGATGAAGCAACTTGAGGATGTATGTATGGCTGAAAATGTGTCTATGGATATGTATACGACACACATCAAGGACTTGAAAGAGCAATTGGCAAACATACATGAGATTATTCTAGATGCATCACTCATCTCTACATTTTTGAAAGGATTACTAGAATCTTTTCAAAGTTTTGCCACCGCACTCCATTTGGTTGCAAAAGGGAATCCAAATATATGTGCATTTGATGATGTTGTGTCTCTTCTTTTGCAAGAAAAAGCAATCTAGAGTGAATATGAGTGGCTTGATTGAGGGAACACTAGCACTTGCTATCTCACAAAAAGGGAAAAGCAAGTATGGTTGAGCTTTGCGTTCATCAACACCAAAGCCTCAAACGCAAATATTTCCAGAAGGTTGGTCATACTATTGATGAGTATAAGAAGGTTTGTACACTTTGTTGATGATAGGTGTATGGTTCATGATTTCAACAATGGTGATATTATGGTGATGTCTGGTACATTATGCAATGGTTTGTATCACTTCAATACATACAAGAAGGATACCTCAAATGCCTTGGTTGCTCAAACTTCCTCCATGGCTGAAATGGAGCTTTGAAATGCTTGTTTTAGTCACTTAAACTTCAGTAGTTTGCTTTATTTTCAAAGGAAGGACATGGTTATTGGTTTTCCAACACTTGAGTCCATTGCAAAACACGCATTTGAAGGTTGCATTCTCGAAAAAATGCATCCTGATTCTTTTCCAAAAGATAGTCATACATACACTACAAGAAAATTGCGTCTTGTTTATAGTGATGTATGTGGTCCAATCAAAACTACATCTTTTGGGAAACATGTATATTTTGTTACCTTCATTGATTATCATACTTGTTATACATGGGTGTATCCTATGAAAGAAAAGAATGAGGTATTTTCTTCCTTCAAAGCATTTTTTGCTACGGCTGAAAATTTTTATGGAAACAAGCTTTTCACTCTATGCACAGATCGTGCCAATGAATGCATGTCACATGAGTTTAATGATTTTCTTCCTCAAAGAGGAATTTCACACCAATATACGATGCCATATACACCTCAACAAAATGGTTTTGCAGAGTGTAGAAATAGAACACTCCTTGAAATGGCATGATGTACGGTCAAAGGAAAGAACCTTCCCGACAAGTTTTAGATGGAAGCGTTCATGTTGTGCAAAGTATATGGTAAATTGTTGCCCTACAAAAGCATTGAGAGTCATCACTTATTATGGGGCTTGGAGTCGACATAAACCTATGGTTAGTCATATGCACGTGTTTGGTTATTTTTCATATGCTCTTGTGCCATCATAACAACATCACAAACTTGATGAAAAGGTAAAGAAATATATATTTGTTAGTTATAGTGCTAAAAATAAGGGATATCATATGTACCATGGCGGACTATTATCACTTATGGAATGTTGAAATTTGGAGTTTAATTATTGATTTGTTAATGCATTTTGTGTTTTGTATTTTGTAAATAAAGACCCATGTGGAGGGTTCTTTCTAGAAATTCATAAAATTAGTGGTTAAGATAAGTATCATTGTAGATCATGATTTTTGTAAATAAAAGCAATGGCTCTTTGTAAAATAGAGAAAACTCTTACTTTCAGACCTACATTTTGAAGCGCCACCCTCATTGTAATATCTATTTTTTATGTAATAAAAAACCTATAAATCCACATGCTCTGGAGACTATCATATATAGTGCACAGGGAGAGATTGCACCCAATACTATGTACTATCTCGTCTATTGTGCAACTCCGTTTTCTATGTATTTTTAGATTTTGTACTCTCTATGTACATGTGTCCATAAGATCCTACAACACTAGTATCAAAGCTTGTGTTGTAGAGGTGTTCCAGCACTGTCCACTTTTGCATCGGATCTCTACCCAATGTCGATTCCAGTTTGATTTTCATTTTTAGTTTCTGTTTGCTGTTCTTGTTTTGATTTTAGTCCTAGTTCTTGAACTTGAACCTACCCTACAATTTACTTCAAGGTGTCAACTAAGGCATATAACTTTGGCCTCTTTGGCTTCCTTGGCACCCATGGCTCCCTTGGCAACCATTGGCTATGCACGAACACTCTTTAATTAATGAGTGGCAATAAGGAGTCTCCCATCTATCAAGGAGGCAACTTGAACCCACAACCTCACATTCACAAGTCAAGTGTTTTACCACTGCATTATTCACTTGTGTTATCATTCTACTCCTTTTAACTTATATTTAATATAGCTTTCATCTCTCTTACTTTTTCAATTCTCAAGAACTACCCTTCCCTTTTCCATTTGAATTCAAGAATTCTTGAAATTGTTTTCACATATTTAGTAAGGGAGTTTCTTCTTTTACACACCCATGGATCCTACACATACCATGGAGGACTTTGGTGAATCACCTCTACCTGGGGTACTGCTCAAACAACAATTGGAGCTCCTATGGCATGAACTTCGAGGTGCTCAAAACAAAATTTGAGAATGTGATGCAATACTTCAAAAGGTGCATTCTGAGGAGGACAACCTTGCAAGACTTGTGAATTCCATTGTTAGCGCTCAAGTTGATGGAGCATATTCCAAGATTGGCATCAATAACTTCCAATTTTCATGGTTTGATGGCCATAAGGATGGCCAAATTATATTATCATAGTTATCTCAGTTTGATGATTTTTATTCAGATGAATCCTACTTTGAAAATGATAAAGTGAAGTTTGCCACTAATTCTTTAGTGGGGAAGGCCCAACTTTGGTGGAAAATGTTATGACATAGTTCAGATTTTCCCATGACACGGAAGGTCTTTCAAGAGAAGGTTAATAAGTCTTTTGTTGCCCCTCAATTCCACCTGCATGTCCAATGTTTGTGGACCACATTCACATGCAAGGAAGGTGATACCATTACAATTTGCACCGAGTAGTTCTGACAAATCTTTTACTTGTTTGCATGCTTGAAGATGTTCATGAAGATACCTTGTAGAGGAAGTATGAAGATGGTTTGGAGATGGGGATCCAAGCCAAGCTTCACAAACTCTAGCCTACAATACTTCATAGAGCTATTTCTTTTGCTTATGATGTAGACAAGTTTCAATCCATTACTAAGTCGATCCATTTACAATAACTTCATCAATGCAAACCTTTTGTCAAACCTAATTAGCTTGTGTTCTTAATAAACTAGAATACATAGGGCATATCATTTCTACTCAAGAAGTTCATGTAGAACGAACAAAAATCAAAGTAATTGTAGAATGGTCTATACTTCAATCAGTTAATGATATATGTTCTTTTCTTGGGATAACTAGTTTCTAGAGGAAGTTTGTTAAATATTTTTTCTATTTAGTACTTTTTCTTATTTTATTATTAAAGAATGACAATAGATCCATAAGACTTCATTAACACCTCATCATGATCACTTAATTTTTGTATATCATTCACATTCACAATAACTTAACTCCTCTAAGATACATTTCCATGCATGTGGTTTTACATGGAACATGCTTATGTTTGTGCAGTGAGGGGACATGTGACTAGCCATCCATGTCTATTTTATTTATATCAACTGAGGTCAGTTTCTTTTTCAAATGGGCAGCATGTTATCACTTATGGAATGTTAAAATTTGGAGTTTAATTTATTGAGATGTTAATGTGTTTTGTCTTTTGATATAGCAACAAAAGGCTCGTGAGGGCATGGATGGGTGTGGATATTTTAGATGTGTCTAGACATGAATAAGAGAAATTATATTTTTTATATATTTTGTAAATAAAGTGTTATAGTTTATGGAATAATGGAATGTTAAATGGATATTAATGTCTTGAGGTTTTTAATGTGATTTATGTTTTGATCTAGCAGGTGAAGAATCATGAGGGCATGAACACGGGTGCACTTATTCAAATATTTTTGAGGATAATTAAAAGATAATATTTTAGATCTTTTCTGTAAAAATAATAGATCGCTTAGAAAGTGACATTTTTGTAAAAATAGTAGATCATTTAGAAAGCGGCGATTTTGTAAATAAAGCAGATTTTCGTATATGCACACTTTTCAAAGCATTGCTCTCATGTATCTTCTATTCAGGACATAATGAAAAATACCTATAAATATAGCATACTCTTATAGACTTGTCCATTAGAGTATGTGGGGGGAGATTGTACCCAATCTTGTGTCCAATATCTTTTCTCTCTCTATTCTATTTATGCTTTTGTGAGATTTTATTTTTGTAATATCTTTACGTATGTGCATCTACAAGATCCGATCAATAGTGGTATCAGAGCTTGTGTGGGTCTACAGAGGTGGATGTGTCGGCATCCGGTCATAATTCACAACATTCTGCTCGTGATTCAACATTCGTTTCGGTCATCCGGTCTAGGTTTATGCTTGTCAAATTACGTTGTTTTTGGTTCACCGATGTCTTTTTCAAAAATTTTTGAACCTATTACTGTGCTCCTGCCGCACTGTGCTCACTATGATATTGTGCTCACTGTGCTCACTGTGCACACGGTTCAAAGGTGTCGATTAAGGCATAACTTTGGCATTGGCTTCTCTCACACTCATGGTTCTCTTGGTTCACTTTGTTTCCCTTTGGTTCCGTTGGCAACCAAGAAATCCAAACCAAAATGGTAACCCTGTGCACTTTTATGAATGAGGTGAAAGGGAAGATGGAGTAGATACTAAATATGCCCTATCCAATCCAAACCCTTCCTGCTCAGATGATTTCCTTTTCAATTTGACCAAGGAACCTAGTGATAAGTAAAGGACCAGATGCTCCTTTACCCATCCAAAGCAATTTATCACTTAAGGATAAAACTAAGGATTTGCTCACAAATCCAAATCCTCAGCCTAATTCCTTAAGGTCTAGAAGTCCTTCTTCTATAAAATACTTAAAATGTTTGAGTTTGAGGTCTGCGAAAGCACGCGAACAACACAAGGAAGAAGAAGAAGCTTGGAGAACAATACACAATACTGAATGTATTACCACTAGAATGTACAAAGATCAGTGATCCGTTCGGGTTATAGGCATATATACAATCCAAGGGCAAATATATCCTAAAGAGGGAAAAAAGTGCCCCGGTGGTCCTAGTGTGTTCACACACATCACTACCTAAATATATCAAAAATCCCCCTTGGGAGTGATGAGGTGAATGAGGAGCTGACACTCATGTATAAGGAAGTTCCAAGCTATGTGGAATCAATTCACAAAAAGAAGTAAGCCTAAAGCTTTATGGAAAGCTTCAAACTTCTCCCAAGGTAGAGCCTTTATGAAAAGGTCTACAATGTTCTCCTATGTGGGCACATATGCCAAACTAATCCTTCCAATAGAGAGCCTCTCTCCTCTCTCTGACATAATGATAGTGCACCTCAATGTGCTTAGTGTGAGCATGGAACACAGGGTCCCTCGCAATTGCCAATGCACTCTGACTGTCAGTGAAGATGGTGGTGGCAGAAGATTGACCAACACCCAAATCAACCATAAGGCATCTGAGCCACACACACTCAATAGTCACTGTGAAAGCTTCCCTATACTGAGCCTCACAACTGGAAGTGGCCACAATAGGCTGCTTCTTGTTCAACCATGATATACATGAGCTACCAAGCATGAAGCAAAATCCACTAGTGGACACACAAGTGTCATAGCAGCCAACCCAACAAACCTAGCCTTATACCTGTCAACTGTTTTATCACGCTTATGCTTCAACTTGTATACCCACTTAGTGCCAATGGCCTTCTTTCCAAGAGACAAGCCACATAAAGACAAGGTGCCATTCTTCATTATAGCATCATATTCAGATTTCATAGCAGCCTTCCAATTTTTTGAATTTTATGCTTCATTAAATAAAAGAGGCTCATTCTCATCACAGAGACTAGAGGCAGCCATAGCATAGCAATCTGATGCAAAAGAAGCACTACAAGAGCCAAAACAAGTACAATAAGATACAGATGCATCTAGTTTGCTATCATGCAAAGTCTACACCAGCCATTTTGGCATAATTTTTGTCTCCTCTATATGAGGTCTCTCATCAACAAGTGCATCACGTAAATCTACATCAGAAATGGAATGATCTACATCATCACATGAAACCTATAAAGGCTGAGAAGTTGCCTCATTAGGACTAGCACTAGACTGTCAACCTATAAAAGGAGGCAGCAAAGTGTCATACATGTCTTTGGAGCTAACTGATGTCTCCTTAGTACATGAAAGTAGTGGCTGAATAACATCTTCCACAAAACAACATCACAGCTAACCAAAATGCATTTAATCTATGGACGATACAGATGATAGCCTTTGCATTCAAAACTGTGCCCAACAAAAATACATTTCACTGCTTTATCATCCAATTTCCTACGTTGTTGTTTAGGCACTAATGCATATGTGAGACAACCAAAAACACGTAGATGAGCAACAGATGGCTTGCGACCATGCCAAGCCTCATATGGGGTTATAGATTGTAGCACTTTGGTGGGACACCTATTAAGTACATATGTTGCACACATAATAGCCTCAAGCCAGAAACTATATGGTAAAGCCTAATTCTTGATCATACACCTCACCATCTCCATTAGTGACCTATTCTTTCATTAAGCAACACCATTGTGTTGAGGTGTATATGATACTCTACACTAATGTTTTATCCCACATTCAGCCAAAAATGTATTAAAATCAGAAGACATATATTACCCCCCATCGATGAGAACAGAGGGTGCTCATTTTACATGTTGAGAGATTTTCAACCAAAACCAAAAACTATTTGAAGCACATAAAACTTTGGACTTTCCTTTCGATGGATATACCCATGCATACCTGGAGAAACCATCGATAAAAGTCATGAAGTAAAGATAGTTTCCAAAAGAGAGTGTCTGCATAGGACCACATACATCACTATGAACAAGCTGTTGGAGATAGACGTCTGCGGAAGCACGCGAACAGCACAAGGAAGAAGAAGAAGCTTGGAGCACAACACACACGACTGAATGTATTACTAGAGAATGTACAAAGATAAGTAGCCCATTAGGGCAATCGGCGTATATACAAGCCGTGGGAAAAAAACCTCCTAAAGAGGGAAAAAAGTGCCCCGGCGGTCCTAGAGTGTTCACACACATCACTACCTAAATATATCAACAAATCCCCCCTGGGAGTGATGCGGTGAACAAGGAGCTGGCACTCATGTATAAGGAAGTGCAAAGCTATGTGGAAATCACTCCACAAAAGGAAGTAAGCCCAAAGCTTTGCGGAAAGCTTCAAACTTCTCCCTAGGCAGAGCCTTCGTGAAAAGGTCTGCAATGTTCTCCTGCGTGGGCACATATGCCAAGCTGATCTCCCCAGCAGAGAACCTCTCCCTGACATAGTGATAATGCACCTCAATGTGCTTAGTGCGAGCATGGAACACAGGGTTCCTCGCAACTGCCAATGCGCTCTGACTGTCAGTGAAGATGGTGGTGGCAGAAGACTGGCCAACACCCAAATCAACCATAAGGCGTCTGAGCCACACACACTCAACAGTCGCTGTGAAAGCTGCCCTATACTCAGCCTCACAACTGGAAGTGGCCACAGTAGGTTGCTTCTTGCTCAACCAAGATATACATGAGCTACCAAGCATGAAGCAAAAACCACTGGTGGACACACGAGTGTCATAGCAACCAGCCCAATCTGAGTCAGAAAAAGCATGCAAATCTGGCGGTAGTGATCCCCCCTTGGGATAAAACAACCCAAGTAGCCGAGTACCACTCAAGTAGCGAAAGATGCGCTTAACCGCTTTCCAATGCGTGACTCCTGGGCAATGCATAAACCTGCTCATCTGTGAGACAGCAAACTGAATATCTGGCCGAGTAATGCATAAGTAAATCAAGCATCCAACAGCCTGCTGATAGAGAACAGCATCAAATGCATCTCCAGCATCATGAAGACTCAATCGTAAACCTGTCTCCATAGGAGTGGCAATAGGCTTACAGTCTTCAAGGCCAAAACGCTGCAATAATGTGTCAATATATTTCGTTTGACACAAAGCCATTCCACCATCAACATGCATAAACTGAATGCCCAAATAGTGATGCAAATGCCCCAAATCAGACATCTCAAATGAGGCATGCAAATCAGCCTTAAAATCAGCAATATGTGTCTCAATAGGACCAGTGAGCAGCATGTCATCAACATAGACAACAATGATCAGAAGCACATCATTAGCACGCTTAACATATAAGGTGCTTTCAGTTGGACTATTCTCAAAACCATGTGCAATCAGATAGGCATGTATCTTCTCATACCAAGCACATGGTGCTTGCTTTAAACCATATAATGCCTTCTTTAACCTGCAAACCTGGTTTTCATGCCCTTTCTGCACAAAGCCACGGGGCTGAAAAACATACACTTCTTCATGCAAGTCACCATTCAGAAATGCTGTTTTAATGTCCAACTGATGTACATTCCAACCATGATGGGCTGCAAGTGCACAAATGCTGCGAACAGTAGTCATACGGCATGTAGGTGCAAAGGTCTCATCAAAATCAATGCCTCTTTCCTGTGCATAACCCTTTGCAACAAGCCTAGCCTTATACCTGTCAACTGTACCATCATGTTTACGCTTCAGCTTGTATACCCACTTAGTGCCAATGGCCTTCTTGCCAGGAGGCAAGTCACATAAAGACCATGTACCATTCTTCATTATAGCATCATATTCAGATTGCATAACAGCCATCCAATTTTCTGAATTTTGTGCTTCATCAAAAGAAACAGGCTCA
This sequence comes from Ceratopteris richardii, assembly GCA_020310875.1. Lineage (NCBI taxonomy): Eukaryota > Viridiplantae > Streptophyta > Polypodiopsida > Polypodiales > Pteridaceae > Ceratopteris > Ceratopteris richardii. The sequence goes on along the minus strand of CM035432.1, from coordinate 50,463,607 downwards.
TTCTCATCACAGAGACTAGATGCAGCCATAGCATAGCAATCTGATGCAAAGGAGGCATTATGAGAGCCTGAACGAGTACGATATGACAAAGGTGCATCTAATTTGCTGTCACGCAAAGTCTGCACCAGCCATTTTGGCATAGTTTTTGCCTGTTCAATATCAGCTCTCTCATCAACAAGTGCATCATGTAAATCTGCATCAGAAATGGAATGATCTGCATCATCATATGAAACCTGCAAAGGTTGAGAAGTTGCCTCATTAGGACCAGCACTAGCCTGTCCACCTGTAAAAAGAGGCATCAAAGTATCATACATGTCTTTGGAGCTAACAGATGTCTCCTTAGTACATGAAAGCAATGGTTGAATAGCATCTTCCACAAAGACAACATCACGGCTAACCAGAATGCGTTTAGTCTGTGGATGATATAGACGATAGCCTTTACTTTCAGAACTGTACCCAACAAAAATACATTTTACTGCCTTATCATCCAATTTTTTGCGATGTTGTTCAGGCACTAATGCATATGCCAAACAACCAAAAACACGTAGATGAGCAACAGATGGCTTGCGGTCATGCCAAGCCTCATATGGAGTGATAGACTGCAACGCTTTAGTGGGACACCTGTTCAGTACATATGCTGCACACATGACAGCCTCAAGCCAGAAACTATGTGGTAAAGCCTGACTTTTGACCATGCACCTCGCCATCTCCATGAGTGACCTGTTCTTTCGTTCAGCAACTCCATTCTGTTGAGGTGTATACGGCACTGTACACTGGTGTTTTATCCCACGTTCAGCCAGAAATGCATTAAAATCTGAAGACATATATTCCTCCCCTCGATCAGAACGAAGGGTGCCCATTTTACATGCTGACAGATTTTCAGCCAAAACCAAAAACTGTTTGAAGCACATGAACACTTCGGACTTTGCTTTGAGTGGATATACCCATGCATGCCTGGAAAAATCATCAATGAAAGTCACGAAGTAAAGGTAATTTCCAAAAGAGGGTGTCTGCATAGGACCACAGACATCACTATGTACAAGCTGCAATTTCTGCGTAGCCCGAACTGAACCATCTTTTGGAAAGGAAGAACGCTGCATTTTGCCCAAAATACAGCCTTCACAAACATGTTTTCCAGGTGCCTCAAGTTTGGGCAAAGAGGACACCATTTCAGATTTCTGCAGGCGTAACAAACTAGCAAAATTCAGATGACCAAATCGTGCATGCCAAAGCTTTGCATCTGACATAGCCTGAGAATCATGAACTGCACATGCCGAATCATTCACAGATCTTTCATAGTCTATGAGCTTATACAGCCCACGACATAAAATGCCAGAAGCAATAATCACATCGCCATTTGAGAGATCATGGACTGTACACCTGTCATCAACAAATTTCACAACCAAGCCAATCTTGGCTAATGCAGAAACTGATAACAGGTTCTTTTTTATCCCTGGCACAAATAAAGCATCTGACAAAGTGAAAGAACTACCATCAGCAGTGGTCAAAATGATCTTACCAACTCCCATAACAGGATAAGAGGAGTTATTGGCACATGTGACAGTATTCCCTGTAGGGGCAGGCTCGAGTGAAGAGAAGAAACTGCGCTGCGAGGTAATATGTTTGGTCGCCCCACTGTCAAAGTACCAAACATCTGAGTCTACTGCAGACATGCACTGATCATGAGAAGATGGGTCAAAACTGCAGACAGTAGTAAACGCCCATTCTTCTTCCTGCACAAGATTTGCAGAATCTGTTTTCGGTGTAGAGGCCTCTGCAACAACCATTCAAGCCTCTTTCTTCTTTGCCTCTTTAGCAGCCAGTTTTGGACAGTTCTTTATAATATGATCATTTCCTTTACAGTACTTGCAGAACAATTTCTGCTTTTCTGATTTCTTTTCATCTTTATCCTGGTTCTTCGATTGTGCAGCATTTGCAGATTTCTGCTTACTAGTAGAAGAGCTCCATTTTCCTTTGCCCTTCTGACTAGCCAGGAAAGCTTGATCTGCAACACGCATAATGGACCTGTTCTGCCTGGACTGATCTTCCTGCAACAGAACAGAGACTAATTCCTCAAATGACAAGGCATTCGGATTGCCTTTCATCATCAACCGAAGAGTAGAGGCAAAACTCTGATATGAATCAGGAAGACCATTCAGAACGGTCTGCACAAGTGAGCTATCTGGTATAACCTCATCAGCAGAAATCAATTGTTCCTTCAGGTCTTTGATCTTTGTAAGAAAACTGTCCATAGAATCACCTTCATTCATGTGCTCACTCTCCAACTGTTTTCGGAGGTAAGCAACACGAGCCTCATTCCTAGCCTGGTACAAAGTGGTAAGTGTATCCCAAGCATCCTTTGCTGTTCTGCAAGAGCGAATGTGAGGAATAATGGCACGTTTGACAGACAAGGCTATCAATGCATGTGCCTGGGCATCTCTGCCATCCCAACGAATCTGCTCTGCAGTAGGTGCAACAGAAACAGCAGCACGAACAGGAATCTGCAGAATATCATCTTCGACACCATCTTCATCAGCTCCAACACCTGTATTTGCAGTACTTGTCGTTACAGGTGTAACAGGACGTCTTTCAACACCCTGCACAATGTTCCACAATCCTTTTGCAACCAGTACATGTCGCATCATATAAGCCCATAATGGGTAGTTGGTACCATCCAACTTATCCTCAACAGCCAACATACGGAATACATCACTGCTTTCAGCCATGGCCGGTGACTAAAATACCTTGATGCAGAAAATTGACTGTATCTCAAAAAGTTGAACAGAACTGCCCAGACGAGTTCTGCTAGACCTGTAGCAGACTTTGAGACGCTTAAACTGGCGAACAGAAACTGGTATATACCTTTGGCACAAAAGGACGAAATAGCCTGCACAAGCGCTGCGATAGTGCGTTCGGAGGCCGAAACGAGCTCAGATCGCGATTTCGGCACCATAGAGCGAAGCAGTTTTGATCTCGTAAACACCCTGACTATGCTCACCAAATTTCGTGCGAATCTGAGACTGCAAACGGAGGAGTGTCGACGGCGCCCTAGAAGAAGCAACGACCTGCTCTGATACCAATTGTTGGAGATAGACGTCCGCGGAAGCACGCGAACAGCACAAGGAAGAAGAAGAAGCTTGGAGCACAACACACACGACTGAATGTATTACTAGAGAATGTACAAAGATAAGTAGCCCATTAGGGCAATCGGCGTATATACAAGCCGGGGGAAAAAAACCTCCTAAAGAGGGAAAAAAGTGCCCCGGCGGTCCTAGAGTGTTCACACACATCACTACCTAAATATATCAACACAAGCTACAACTTTTTAGTAGCTCGAACTGAACCATCTTTTGGGAACAAGGAATGCTGCAGTTTTTCCAAAATATAGCCTTCACATACATGTTTACCAGGTGCCTAAAGAGCATACTTTGTTTTTGATGTAGAGGCCTTTGCAACAACCATTCCAGCCAAAACAATTTTTGCTTATTTGTTTTCTTCGTCTCTATCATCCTTCTTTGATTGTGAAAAATTAGCAGATTTGTGCTTACTAGTAGAAGAGATCCATTTACCTTTGCCCTTCTTACTAGCGAGGAAAGATTGATCTGCAACATGCATGATGGACCTGTTTTGCCTAGTTTGATCTTCTTGCAATAGAATAGAGACTAACTCCGCCAATGTTAAGGCATTTGGATTGTCTTTCATCATCAAACAAAGAGTAGAAGCAAAACTCTGATATGAATCGAGAAGACCACTCAAAACAATCTGCACGAGTGAACTGTCAGGGAAGACTTCATCAGCAAAAATTAATTGTTCCTTCAAATCTTTGATCTTTGTCAAAAAACTATCCATGGAATCTCATTCATTCACATGTTCATTCTCCAATTGTTTTTGGAGGTAAGCAACACCAGCCTCATTCCTTGCTTGGTATAAAGTGGTAAATGTATCCCAAGCATCCTTAGCTATTTTGCAAGAGCGAATGTGAAGAATAATGGCACGTTTGACATACAAGGCTATCAATGCATGTGCCTGAGCATCTTTGCCATCCCAACAAATTTGCTCTATAGTAGGTGCAGCAGGAACCATAGCAAGAATGGGAACATGAATAATGTCGTCATCTTCAATGTCGTCTACATCACCTTCAGTAACTATGTTTGTAGGAGTAATAGAACATTTTTCAAAACCCTACACAATATTCCACATTCCTTTTGCAACCAATACATGACACATCATATAAGCCCATAATGGATAATTGGTACCATCCAACTTATAATCAACAACCAACATACAGAATACATCATTGTTTTCAGCCATGGCCACTGACTAAAATACCCTGATGCAGAAAAATGAATGTATCTGAAAAAGTTGAATAGAACTACCCTGACGACATCCACTAAACTTGTAATAGACTTTGAGACACTTATGTTGATGAACCGAAAGTGGTATATATATTTGGCACAAAAAGACAAAGTTGCTTGCACAAGCACTGTGATAATGCGATCGGAGGCCAAAATGAGCTTAGATCACGATTTCAACACCATGAAATGAAGCTATTTTGAATCCTAATCACCTTGAGTATGCTCACCAAATTTCATGCAATTTTGAGACTAGTGTGTCGACAACAACGTAGATGAAGTGGTGACCTGCTCTGATACCAATTGTTGGAGTTTGAGGTCTCCGGAAGCGCACAACAACACAAGGAAGAAGAAGAAGCTTGGAGTACAATACACAATACTGAATGTATTACCACTAGAATGTACAAAGATAAGTGATCCATTATGGTTATAGGCGTATATACAAGCCGAGGGAAAAAACCTCCTAAAGAGGGAAAAAAGTGCCCCTGGCAGTCCTAGTGTGTTCACACACACATCACACACATCTTGAAAGAGTCCTAGAGAATTCCTGAGACTTAGAATCGATTTGAAGAACTCTTCAAAAGGGAGTTCTTATCAGAGAATAAGGATGAACACAAATTGGAAGAATGGGACAATGCCCCTCAACAAGGACTCTTCTCATTATACATTTCTCATTATAGAGAAATTATTCTCAAACTCCAAAATTTGGATGACTTTCATAAGATTAGAGGCTTTATTCTTGGCCTTGACAAACATATTAAACTTTAAGTGAAGAGAAGTGCACCTATGAGTTTGAAAGTGTTGGGTGTGTGTAGAAGTGCGAGAGACACATGACAAGCACACACAAGGAGCACAAACACAACAAGACACACGGAGAAGACGATGGCTAGAATAGCTCTCTCTATTGATCGATGAACTAAACTAAAGTAAGAGCTGAATAATATCCCTAAGTACAAAGTACCAACAAATATGAGAATATCAAGTATGTGGTAACATGGGGAAAAAACCTCTAGCCAATACTAGAGTAAAAAGTGCCCATGTATAGGGAAAAGGTTCACATCAAAGCTACTCGAGGAACACATAAGTGTAACAAACCCACCTGGAGTGAATGATATGAACACATACAGGGAGTGATAGATCAGCCCCCACAAGGTAATAAGCCTAAAGCTTTGCGAAAAGCTTCAAACTTTTCCCCTAGAACAGCTTTGGTGAATATGTCTGCCACATTATCTTGTGTACGCACATATACCAAATCAATATCTCCTAGATGAAGGCACTCTCTCACATAGTGATAATGCACCTCAATATGTTTGGTTCGTGCATGAAACACTGGGTTTCGTGCAATAGCCAAAGAACTCTGACCATCAGTGAGAATATGTGTAGCAGCATCAATCTCCATGCAAAGATCCATCAGTAGGCGTCTCGGCCATATACACTCCATTGTAGCTGTGAAAAATGCCCTGTACTCAGCTTCACAACTCGATGTGGCCACTGTAGGTTTCTTCTTACTCAGCCAAGATATGCATGAGTCTCCAAGGAAAAATCAATTACCACTAGTGGACACGCGAGTATCCTAACAACCAGCCCAATCACTATCTGTAAAAGCATGCAAGCATGGCTGAATATCTCTTCCTAAAAGAGACCTAAGCTCAAAGTGCCTCGAAGATATCTAACCACACGTTTCACCGCTTGCCAATGCTTAGTGCCAGGGCTATGCATGAATCGACTCAACTGGGAAACTGCATACTGTATGTCCGACCTTGTGTTGCATGCATATATTAGACATCCCACAGCTTGCTAATAAAGAGAAGTGTCAAATGCATCACTAGAATCCTCAACTGAGAATATAAATCCTGTCTCAACTGGTGTGGAAACTGGCTTGCAATCCTCAATGTCAAAATGCTGAAGTAGTTTTTCAACATACTTTGCTTGATGCATAACAATTCCCCCCTCAACGGATACAAACTGGATGCCAAGATAGTAACTCAAAAGACCAAGATAAGTGACATCAAAAGTATGCAGCAAATCAGCCATAAGAATGTCAAGTTTTGCATCACATGACTCAGTCAAGAGTATGTCATTGACATAAAGAACAAGCACTATAAGATCAGCCCCATTTTTGCGTACATAGAGTGTGCTTTCAATCGGACTACATGTGAAGCCAAGAGCAATCAAGTGTTTATGGATTTTGTCATACCATGCACATGGAGCTTGCTTGAGACCATGCAAGGCTTTATCCAAGCGACAAACCATATGCTCTTTCCCTTTCATAGCAAATCCAGCAGTTTGCTTCACATAAACCTCTTCTTGCAAATCACCATTCAAGAAGGCTGTTTTTATGTCCAACTGATGCACTTTCCAACCTCGATGTGCAGCCAATGCAACCACGGTACGAATGGTAGTCATGCGTGAAGTAGGTGCAAATGTTTCCTCATAATCAATGCCATATTGTTGCGCATATCCTTTGGCAACCAATCTAGCTTTGTAGCGAGCAATGCGACCATAAAATTTTCTCTTAATCTTATAAACCCACTTTGTACCAATGACATTCTTTCCTTTTGGAAATTCACATAACTCCCAAGTACCATTCCTATGTATGGAATCCATTTTTGATTGCATAGCACTCATCCATTATGGATCGTCACATGCATCTTCAAAAGAAAGTGGCTCTTCATTACATGTTGTAGCAATAAGAGAATAATCCACAAAATTACTTGATGCATGGTGAGAGCTTGATCTTGTTCTACCAAGTAAAGGTGCACTCAATTTGTTGTCCTGCAAAGTTTGTTTCAGCCACTTTGGCGTAGTTTCTGCACTCTTGATAGACATGCGTTCATTATGTAAAACATCTTCAATATGTACATCATGCGTGGGCTGAATTTCATGCTCATTTTTCAGCCATATTTTGATGCAAATTTTTAGCCATATGTGGGTGGAAATTTCCAGCAGTGTTGACAATTTTTGGCTGAAATTTTTCAGCCATGTTTGGCTGGAAACTCTCTACATTTTCAGCCCTATTTGGTTGGAATTTTTCAGCCCTTTGAACCTCAATTGGCTGGCCTACATGGCCGTAGTCAAGCGCACCATTTTGGAACAAATGCATGAGTGTATCAAACACATCTTGTGAGCTAACTGTTGGCTGTTTTTTTGCATTCAAGTAGAGGGAAAACTTAATTTTCAGCAAATACCACATCTCCATTGACAATAATTGTGTTCGTCAATGGATGATACAAACGGTATCCCTTACTTTCAGCACTATAACCAACAAATACACATTTCTTTGCCTTGTCATCAAGTTTGTGACGTTGTTGTGATGGCACAAGAGCATATGCCAAACAACCAAACACACATATATGACCAACCATAGGCTTATGAGCATTCCAAGCCTCATAAGGAGTGATGAATCTCAATGCTTTTGTAGGGCAACGATTCAACAAATAGTTTGCACACATGACTGCTTCCATCCAAAACTTATCAGGAAGATGCTTTCCTTTAACCATACATCGTGCCATTTCAAGTAGAGTTCTATTTTTACGCTCGGCAACACCATTTTTCTGAGGTGTATATGGCACCGTACATTTGTGTGAAATACCTCTTTCACGAAGAAAAGCATTAAACTCATGTGACATGTATTCACCACCAAGATCCGTGCGTAGAGTCAAAAGCTTTTGTGAAGAAAACTTTTCAGCCATAACTAAAAATGCTTTGAAGCAAGAAAATACCTCATTCTTTGTTTTCATAGGATACACCCATGTATGGCGAGTAGCATCATCAATGAAGGTAACAAAATATACATGCTTCCCAAAAGATGGAGTCTTGACGGGACCACATACATCATTATGAACAAGTTGCAATTTTCTTGTAGTGTGTGTGAATATCTTTTGGAAAAGAAGCACGATGCATTTTTCCAAGAATGCAGCCTTCACATGCATGCTTCTCAATGGACACAAGTGTAGGCAAGCCAATAACCCATGTCCTTCTTTTGCAAGTAGAGCAAACTATTGAAGTTCAAGTGACCAAAACGAGCATGCCAAAGCTCCATTTCAGCCATGGAAGAACTATGAGCAATTAAGGCATTCGAGGCAGCCCTCTTGTATGTATCCATGCGATACAAACCATTACATAAGGACATCATGATAACATCACCATTTTTGAAATCATGAACCATACACTTATCATCAACAAAGTGTACATGAAGTCCAACTTTGGCAATCAACGGAACTGAAATTAAGTTCTTCTTGATACCGGGCACATACAATTTTATTTCAAGAGAATCACACCTCGATTTGCAGCTGTAAGCTCAATTTCTCCTACTCCAATGATAGGATAAGAGGCATTGATTGCACACACCACATGTCCTCCTTTGGGTGCATCTTTCAAAGAGGCAAAAAATCTTTTGCATGATGTTATGTGCTTTGAAGCACCACTATCAAAGAACCAATCCGAATCAACCTCACTCATGACCATAAATTTATAATGCAAAGAAGCATCATAATGACATGTAACAACACATGCCCAAAAATATTGAGCCATGTTAGCTTCATCATTCTTTACATTTGTTGAATTTTCAGCAATAGACATGCCAGATTCCTTCTTCTTTTCATTGCGTTTAGCAAGCTTTCTAAACTCATCAATAGTATGACCAACCTTCTGGCAATATTTGCATCTCTTCTTCTTTTGCAAATCACTATCATTAGAGGAATGAGTGGAAGAGGAAGCTTGAGGCTTTGGTTTTGATGAACCCAAAGCTGAACCGTACTTGCTTTTCCCCTTTTGTGAGATAGCAAGTGCTTGTGTTCTCTCAATCAAACCACTCCTATTCACTCTAGATTTCTCTTCTTGCAAAAGAAGAGACACAACCTCATCAAATGCAAACATATTAGGATTTCCTTTTGCAACCAAACGGAGTGTAGTAGCAAAGCTTTGAAAAGATTCAGGTAATCCTTCCAACAATGTAGAAATGAGTGATGCATCTGGAATGATCTCATCTATGTTTGCCAATTGCTCTTTCAAGTCCTTGATGCGTGTCACATACACATCCACCAAATCATTTTCAGCCATACATACATCCTCAAGTTGCTTCGTCAAGTATGCAACACGTGCTTCATTACGCACGGCATACAAAGAAGCAAGAGTGCCCCATGCCTGTCTCGATGTAGAACATGATTGAATGTGTGGAACTATATGACGCTTCACTGAAAGCGCAATCAAAGCATGAGCTTGAGCATCTTTTCCATCCCACCTAAGTTGCTCCGGTGTACATGGAGAAGGAGAAACCATTGTACTCGAAGAAGAAGCTCCATCTGTGACAGTAGACTGTGAAGTAGAAGAACCTACGGGTCTTCGATCTACATCTGCCACTATGTTCCAAAGTTGTTTAGCAACAAGAACATGCTTCATCATGTAAGACCACATTAGATATTTGGTCCCATCAAGCTTATCTTCAGCTTGAAGCATGCCAAACAAGTCATTGCTGCCCGCCATTTCACAAAAGAACAAGAATGTGACAAAATCTTCACTTCGACGAAAGCTGAAATGAATGCTGAAATTTCAGCTCACAAACCGTCACTCTGATGGAAATTTTGACTGCACGAATGGCTTTGAAATGGGTGTAAAACTCCAGCACACCTGGTGGAAATGTTTCTTGGCTGCTGAAATTCACAGTTCTATGCTCCGAAGTCGATTTGCACTGTTAAAAGTGCATGCGCGCCGTGATGCGAAAAACTGAAACTTGAGAAGAAGCTGAACCTGCTGTGATACCACTGTTGGGTGTGTGTAGAAGTGCGAGACACACACGAGAAGCACACACAAGGAGCACAAACACAACAAGACACACAGAGAAGACGATGGCTGGAATAGCTCTCTCTATTGATCGATGAACTAAACTGAAGTAAGAGCTGAATAATATCCCTAAGTACAAAGTACCACCACATATGAGAGTATCAAGTATGTTGTAACATGGGGAAAAAACCTCTAGCCAGCACTAGAGTAAAAAGTGCCCATGTATAGGGAAAAGGTTCACATCAAAGCTACTCGAGGAACACATAAGTGTAACAGAAAGATGCCATAAAATTAGCACAAATCTACAAAGATCATGGTAAAGCTAGGGAAGAGCCACCACCCTATGGAGGAGAATAAAATTTCAAAAGAAATAAACAAAAATTTAGCACTTTTAGGAGAGAAGACTTCAAGACTAAATTTTCATGGCCAAGACTTGACTATGAAGTATGGGAGAAAGCAAAGAATGAAAATTCTTGCATTAAGTGCTTAAACTTAGTACATTTAAGTAAAAACTGTATTGCAAGGTTGCAACAAAAAGCCACCCATGAGCACAAAGGGAAGGAAAAGACAAGTATGTTGAAAAAGAAGGAGCAAGCTTAGTGGATAATTTTGGTAATTTGGATATTCCAAATGTGGACAAATACATGGATAAAGGTAAAGCCACGACTCCTTATCCATTAGGGGTCAAAAGAAACATCAAAGGACACTCAAGGGAGTTTGAAGAGCAAGAAGAATCCATTGAAGAGTCAAGAGACAAGGAAGGGGTATGTGAAAGGTCACACATGCACTCATACATGCATGAAGGCACATTTTGGGGATACCAAGACTGAGGAGAATCATCTAGCAAGTGCCCAAGGACCAGAGAAGCATGCCCAAGAAGTTTCAGCACCAGATCATCTCTGTAAGTGAGGTTTTGGATCAGTTTCTCACACTAGACCCTCTCTCTCTAGTGTAGTCTGTAAGACATACCCAACTTGTAACAGGTGTTGCTCTCTGTGTATAATTTCAAATTCAGTGATTATTCTCTGGAATGAAAGCTTATCTCTTCTAGTTTCTCTGTATCAATTTTCACAGTGATTGCGTACTGCTGCACCGAGATATCTGTGTTTTATTGTAACTGAAAAATTTGCATAGGTGGACAGACAGGTAGTCTGTTTTGTAACATTGAGTTGCCTGACTTATACTCATCCAAATTGAGTGTTTGTTGGCTTGTTGGAAAGCTAACAGAGTCTACTAAGTGTGGACAAAATCTTGAAGTCATTAGATTTCAGGTGGTGGGTCAAATGTCTTGATCCAGGTCAGGTACTTTTCAGGAGTAGGTTGGGAGACCTATTTTGGGTTCATTGTGCTTTTGTTGTGCATATAGAGGATTTGTTCCTCACAGTTGGTATCAGAGCTTTGAAGCTTGGATTAGCAGCAGCACACTACAAGGAAGTACACTTGGAGAAGAAGGTGCTTCATCAAAGAGGAGAGAAGTTCAACACAAGGGATTGCTTGACAAGGTAACCTCTTTATCATAGTCTCATTTCAATGGCAGATTTGGGGCAAAAAGTGGAGTTGTTGGACAAGGACAACTACCAACCTTGGAGGTTCAGGGTTACAAATTACCTCATGGGTAAAGGGCTATGGTCCATAGTGAGTGGAGAAGAAGAAAGGCCTGATGTAGACCTTGAAGATGCAACCACTACCAATGCACAAAGGAAGGAGCTCAAAGAGTGGGAAGAAAGGAATAGAAGAGCAATGTTCCTCATATCTCAGGTAATTTCTAATGCTATGGTTGGTCATATACAAAATTTTGATAATGCCAAGGATGTATCGGATGCTTTGGAAAAGGTTTATGCAACCTCTACAAGAGCTAGGAAGATGCAACTAAAAAATGAGCTCAATACCATGAAGAAAGGTAGTAGCCAAAGTGTGGTTGAGTACACACTCAAAATCAAGGATCTAAGGGATCAATTAGCATCAGTGGGATGCAAGGTTGATGATGAAGACTTGGTTCAGGTCACTCTCAATGGATTGAGAGGAGAAGACAAGTGGAAGCCTCTCATTACCACTATCCTCTATCGAGATCCACTTCCATGCTTAGAAGACCTCATTCCTCACTTGGTGGCTGAGGAGGCATCATTTGGAGATTCAGCCAAAAGCAAGGACACTCATGGTCAGGTCCTATACTCTTCAAGAGGCAAAGGGAGAGGTGGAAGAAGAGGAAGAGGAAGAGGCTACAACAATCAAGGCAACCATCAAAGCAAAGAAGAAGGAGAAGGCTCAAGTGACTCTACATTCCAAGCAAAGGCAAGAGGTAGAGGCAAAGGAAGAGGAGGCTAGAACCCCCACAAAGGTATGATTTGCTATAATTGTGGTAAACCAAATCATATAGCTTCATATTGTAGATATAAAGATGGTAAATACACTCAAAGAAAGCAAGGGAACTATGCAAATGCTTCAAACAAGGAAACAGGTAATGATCAATTGCTTGCTATGAGACATGGTTATTCAAAGGATGCTAAATATGATACCAAATGGTATATAGACTCAGGGTGCAGCAATCATATGTCTTGTGAGGGTGATATATTCACCAATTTGCAGGTTCCAAAGTCCAAAGGGTGTGTGGAGACGGGTGACAACACCGAACATGTCATAGAGCACATTGGAGATGTGAGAATTGGATGTGAAAAATCATCCAAGGTGCTTGAGAAGGTATTGCATGTTCCATCTATTACTAAGAACCTTATTTTAGTAGGGCAAATGGTAGAGAAAGGTTTGTAGGTCACATTCAATGACAAAGGATGCTTTATAAGGAATCCTAAAGATGGAAACAAGCTTGTTGCTCAAGGAAGAAAGGAGGGAAGAATGTTCACCTTGGATGTGTCTCCAAATGCAGGTATGCTTTGTTATGATTGGTAATCAAAGGATTGCTGAACTTGACCTGCACAAGAGAATAGGGCATGTCAACATTCCTAATCTAAGGAATATGAGCAAGGAAGAGCTTGTAAGAGGGCTGCCCATGTTTGAGAACAAAGAGCTTCATGAATTTTGTGATGCATGTCAACTAGGGAAGCAAGCAAGACAACCATTCCAAAGGAGCACACATAGGGCTGCAAATCTCTTGGATCTCATCCATACTGATGTATGGGGACCTTCCAAAGAGTCATCCTTGGGAGGATCAAGGTATTTTGTTACATTTATTGATGAGTATTCTAGAAAAGTTTGGATATACATCATTAAAGAAAAATCAGACGTGTTCTCTATGTTCAAGAGGTTCAAGCAAGAGGTTGAGAAGGAGATAGGTGAATATATTAAAGCCCTAAGGTCTGATGGAGGGGGAGAATACTTCTCCAAAGAATTCAGCTCTTATTTGTATGAGAATGGTACTAAAACGCACATTCCACAAGAGGTAAGATCTAAACTTGATGCAAAATCTGAAAAATGTGTTTTCATTGGCTATTCTACTGAGCAAAAGGGGTACAAATGCTATAACCCTTACACCAAGAAGTTGTATGTATCAAGAGATGTGGTATTTAATGAATTGAAACCTTGGTATGTAGACAAGGGAAAAGAAAAGGTAATAGATGATGACTTGGATGATGTATCGGTTTGTGGTAAAGGTGATATGCAGGTTGAATCAACTCAAATGAGTGGGCATGAGGCTTCAACATCAAGATCAGCTAGCCAAGGACACATGGGAGAAAGAAGAAGTTTATCAGAATCACCAACATCCAGGTATAAATCTCTTAGTGACTCTCATGATGATCATAAAGGTGATAGTGAGTCACAGGATGAAGAAGACTATGAAGAGGTGGTTACACCACAAGTAAAGCTTTCAAGGTTGAGGAAGCAATTCCATAAAGGGAATGAGAGGAGATCCTCAAGGCTCAAGAAGCCAATACAAAGGTTAAGTTATGACTCTTTCATTGCCAAGCACTATGCCTATATGATGCAGGTTATTGGAGATAATGATCCTCAAATGTATGAGGAGGCATCAACAAAGGAGGAATGGAAGAGAGCAATGGATGAAGAGATGAAAGCACTCAAGGACAATGAGACTTGGGAATTAGTGCCTAAAACACTAGGTATGAAAGTGGTTCAAAACAAATGGGTGTATAAGACTAAAAGGAATACCGATGGTTCACTAGCTAGACACAAAGCTAGGTTGGTTGCAAAGGGGTTCACACAAACTTTTGGTGTGGATTAGGAAGAGACCTTCAGCCCCGTGGCTAACAAAACAACAATAAGGACCTTAATAGTTGTATGTGCAGGTAGAAGATGGCCTATATATCAGCTTGATATAAAAAATGCATTCTTGAATGGTGAGCTAAAAGAAGAGGTATACATGGCACAACCTATAGGATATGAAGATGTGGATCATCCTGATTTTGTTTGTAGGTTGAAGAAGGCCTTGTATGGTCTTAAGCAAGCACCAAGGGCCTAGAATCAAAGGCTTGTGGATTACCTTGAAAAGTGTGGGTACATTCAAAGCAAATCTGATCCCTCACTCTACATGAAGAAAGAAGGGAGTAAGGTGGTATTTATTTGCATATATGTGGATGATCTTATCATAACAAGTAGTGACCATGAAGGAATTAAAGACATCAAGAGGAGCCTTGGAAAGGAGTTCAAGGTATCTGATTTGGGTGAGTTAAAGTACTTTCTAGGTATTGAAGTTGTTTATGCAATGGATGGCATATACCTTTTGCAAAGGAAATACCTATCGGATGTACTTTATAAGTATGGTATGGCTGAATGTAAGGTACTCACTCAACCTATTGATGCAAATACAAAGGTAAGCATGTTGGATGGTAAGAAACTTCATGATTTGACATTATATAGAAGCTTGGTTGGCTCTTTAATATATGCAACAATGACTAGACCTGATCTTTCTTATGTGGTAGGCGTACTTGCCCAATTTATGCATGTTGCTACTCAAGAGCACTTAAATGCAGCCAAAAGAGTGCTTCGGTATGTTAAGTATACAATCAATAATGGATTGTTTTATAGGTATGGAGAAGAGCTAACTCTTAGAGGATGGAGTGATGCTGATTGGGATGGTTCTATTGATGATAGAAGATCCACTTCAGGGTATGTATTCATGCTTGGAACAAAGACTATCTCATGGATGTCAAAGAAGCAACCTACGGTGGCATTGTCTTCAACCGAGGCTGAGTATAGAGCATTAGCTCTAGCTACATGTGAAGCTATGTGGCTTAAAAAACTTCTAATTGACTTGGATGTGCAGGTTGGAACAATCTCCCTTTATGGAGATAATATGTCATCTATTCACTTGGCTAATAACCCCATGTATCATGCTAGGAATAAGCACATTGAAGTGCATTACCATTATGTAAGAGAAAAGGTTGCTACTAATGAAGTGGATGTTCATTTTGTGACCAGAAAGGAGCAGGTTGCTGATCTATTCACCAAAGGATTGGATGCATCAAAGCTAAGCAAGTTCAAGAACATGATGAGCTTGATGGACATATACACTTCCTACCTAAGCTTGAGGGGGAGTGTTGAAAAAGAAGGAGCAAGCTTAGTGGATAATTTTGGTAATTTGGATATTCCAAATGTGGACAAATACATGGATAAAGGTAAAGCCACGACTCCTTATCCATTAGGGGTCAAAGGAAACATCAAAGGACACTCAAGGGAGTTTGAAGAGCAAGAAGAATCCATTGAAGAGTCAAGAGACAAGGAAGGGGTATGTGAAAGGTCACACATGCACTCATACATGCATGAAGGCGCATTTTCGGGATAGCAAGACTGAGGAGAATCATCTAGCAAGTGCTCAGGGACCAGAGGAGCATGCCCAAGAAGTTTCAGCACCAGATCATCTCTGTAAGTGAGGTTTTGGATCAGTTTCTCACACGAGACCCTCTCTCTCTAGTGTAGTCTGTCAGACATACCCAACTTGTAACAGGTGTTGCTCTCTGTGTATAAATCCAAATTCAGTGATTCTTGTTTGGAATGAAAGCCTATCTCTTCTAGTTTCTCTATATCAATTTTCACAGTGATTGCGTACTGCTATGCCGAGATATCTGTGTTTTACTGTAACTGAAAAATTTGCACAGGTGGACAGACAGGTAGTCTGTTTTGTAACATTGAGTTGCTTGACTTATACTCATCCAAATTGAGTGTT
This sequence comes from Ceratopteris richardii, assembly GCA_020310875.1. Lineage (NCBI taxonomy): Eukaryota > Viridiplantae > Streptophyta > Polypodiopsida > Polypodiales > Pteridaceae > Ceratopteris > Ceratopteris richardii. The sequence continues at coordinate 50,447,341 of CM035432.1, read as the reverse complement.
TGTTGGTTTGTTGGAAAGCTATCAAAGTCTACTAAGTGTGGACAAAATCGTGAAGTCATTAGATTTCAAGTGGTGGGTCAAATTGCTTGATCTAGGTCAGGTACTTTTCAAGAGTAGGCTGGGAGACCTATTTTGGGTTCATTATGCTTTTGTTGTGCATATAGAGGATTTGTTCCTCACAGAGTACACCTCGTCAAAAATTTAAATATTGAAAATAGATAGGTGGAGTAATTTTTTTGAGTAGATTCTAGTTTCTTTCAAATGCTATTGGCCAACATCCTGAACAAAAACAACTCCTGTAGCAAAATCACTTGCATTAGTTTCAACCACGAATGGTCAATTGGGATCTTCTACCTGTGAAAGTGGAGTTATAGCTATTGCTACTTTCAACTTCTCCATACTTTGCTTTTGTTCATCTCTCCAATGAAAGGATTTTCCTTTGTTGTTAAGTTTTTTCATCATCGAAACAACAAGCTTGGCATAATTCTTGATCAATCTTCGATAGAACCTAGACAAACTAAGGAAGATCAGTTGTATTTTCACATTTCTAGGATGTGACATTCCATAATAGCATGCACCTTTTCAAGATCCATCTAGATTCCATGTTTGGAGATGATATGTACCCAAGATATCTAACCTCAAGTTTGAAAAATTCACACTTCGATTCTTTAGCAAAGAGTGGATTTTCCCTTAAAAGTTGGAGTACTATCTATAAGTGTTCTAAATGTTCTTCTTTTGACTTACTAGTAATCACAATATCATCAAGAAATTCTAATAAAAACTTACCTAAATAGGGCCTTAACACACTATTCATGAGTGTTGTGACTGTGGCTAGAGCATTAGTGAGACCAAATGGCATCACTAAAGACTCATAATGCCCATACCTAGTCCTAAAGGCAATCTTAGATACATTTGCTATTTTTATCCTGGTCTTAAATCAACCTTAGTAAAATACTGAGCTTGATGTAACTAATCAAATAGATAATCCAATCTAGGCATCATAAATATATTTTTAATATTACCTTAATTAGAGCTCTATAATTAATATACAATCGCATAGAGCCATCTTTCTTTTAAACTAAGAGCATTGGTGATGGCCATAAAGAATTACTAGGCCTAATAAATGCTTTAATTAAGTAATCTTGAATCAAATTCTTTTCTTCTTAATGTTGAACTACACTAATCTTATATGGAGATTTGAAATGATGCAATGGTAATGCACTACAGTGGATTCTGCTTGTCAAGAGCTTCACAATGATACTCTTGTAGTAGAAAACGGAGCTCCGGATGCCACACATAGTACTCCTCACATGGGCCTATAGAATATGCAAAAAACATAGTACATAGGGAGCACCAACATATATTTCTTAAGTGTTACAAATGTAGTCAAACTTAGAGTCTGTGGTTGACTAGGTCATGATATGTTTTATCAGAGAACATATATAAAAGTGTGCAGTGGCCATTTGGCCTTTCACATGGACACTAATGGTAAAAAAACTCCCATTAAAGGCCAATATGGCCAGAGTGACTATTGGAGAAAAATAAAGAATGATAAATAATACCTAAGTGTAAGTATACAGACTATATGTCCCACTTGATGGACATGTTACACAATATACAAAGTAACTATGGAAGATCATGAATCAAGTATCCCTGTCAAGTGACAACAATGTCGATTCTATCCTGTGGTAGAGCTTTGGTTGAAGCATCTAACATTATCTTGAATATGAACCTGCTCAAGAGTAATGCACTCAATGGCTAAGAAATCTCTAATAAAGTGATATCTCACCTCAATGTGCTTGGTATTTCATTGATAAATCAGATTCTTAGCCAGAAGCAATGGCACTCTGACTCTCACTAAGAAAAAAAGGTACATGCTGAGGTAGACCCACGAGGTAGTTCTAGTTGTTTCTTCTCTGAATAAAGCAAACAAATCCAGTCCATATTCCAATTTCTCAAAGGAGAATGGAATAATTAAATGGAAAGGAAATGTTTGCATACCAGATTCCCCAGATTCGAGGAGAGAAGTCATGCATGATAACCATGGTGTTCCTTGTGTAGTAACACTAAGACAATTCAGCTTGTTAGAAGAACATTTTGGTGGCTTGGATTAGCCAGAGATGTCCATGCTTATGTTCAACAGTGCTTTATGTGTCAAGTCAACAAGGCAGAAAGGGTAAAGACACCAGGTCTTTTACATCCTTTACAGATACTAGATCATAACTCGCACAATGTATCCATGGACTTCATAGTGGGGTTACCATAGACCCAAAGGAAGGGGGATACTATCCTAGTTGTGTTAGATAGATTGAACAAGATGGTTCATTTCATACCCACGTAGGAGACCATAGAAGCTCCATAGGTAGCGGAGTTGTTTATTCCACATGTCTTCAGATTGCATGGATTATCAACATCCATACTTTTAGATAGGGATGTCAGATTCACAGGACACTTTTGGAAGTTTGTATTTGATAAACTGAAAGTCTCATTGAAAATGAGTAGTGGTGATCATCCATAGATAGATGGTCAGACTGAGAGGGTCAACCACATTCTAGAGGACATGTTGAGGGCATATGTGTCTGAGAAGCAAATAGATTGGGATAGTTATTTGTTATTACTAGAGTTTGCTTATAACAATAGACCTCATAAAGTGATAGGAACTATGGCATGAATCCCATTGCTGCTAGTACCATAGGAATGTCAAAGAAATGCCCTAGTGCTTCCAAGTTCTTAGCAAACCTCCATGCAAATCTAGAAATAGCTAAAGCCAAGATGTAGCAAGCCGCTGATAGGGCAAAAGAATATGTTGACATGAAGAGATCTCCTAGAGTCTTTGGAGAAGGAGATAGAGTTTCTCTTCAAGTGCTAGCTAGGTCTACTTCACTATCCATAGGGAAGTGTATTAAGCTTTCAGCACAGTTTTGTGGACCTTGGAAGATAGTTAAGAAGCTTAGTGATGTTGCATACTGATTAGAGCTTGCTCTAGATTGCAAAGCCCATCTAGTTTTTCATGTCAATAAACTTAGAAAGTATATTTTTAGGGAGGATAATCTAATAGAGGGTATTGTTTCTTTGCAGGAAAGTGATAGCACAGATCATTCTCCATATAGGATAGAGAATTGACTAGAATGATAATGGAGCTAGAAGAGTCCAAACACTAGTAAGGCTAAAAAAAGAATGACCAAGTGTGAGATTATGGGAAAATGTCAATAGAGTCTCCCCAAAAGAAAATGGATTAATGAACAATACTGAGCAACCAAAAGGATTATGTGAGAATAAATGTGCTTACACCAATAAGTGTATCAAAGAGTAAATCCACCACTTTTTAGTTGACAAAACCAAAAATTATGAATTTTTTTTTCTAGATTCTTGTCCACAAAATGAGTGCATGACGAGTGTCAAAATCTCATAAAACTGCAAGTAGTGACATGTACACCCGCATAGTGAATCATGGAATCCATCGCATATAATCAATTAATGGAAAGAAGCCAATTAGGCTTATCAAGAACCTATGAGAAATTAGTATATATCTCCTATGGTGAGGCTGGGTAAGTCGAAGAGATCTTGACATCTGGGTGTCTCCTAGTTAAGAGAACCTCAACACAACCCTCTTTATCAATTTCAAAGGATTTATGAAAAAATGTAACCACTATATCAATGACCACATGGACCTACATAAGCCATATCCAAAGAAGCATACATAGTGTGTATGTGCTCAATATATGGAGTGAAATGGCATTGAAAGGTTTAATTCATAGCCCAAACACTAGCCAACAAAACCTACAAGTGTCTGTCAACTCTATTCTTTAGGCTCAAAAACCTATATAAGCTTGTGGTGGTTGCTCCCACCAAAACTAAAAACCTTTTAAGAAACCTGTAGATTTACTAGAGTGGCTGAAAACACAGCCCCAAACCTGAATATTTGTTGTCGGAGAAGTACAAAGAAAACTCTTCTTGATGTTCTTGAACTTGTGCAAAGAGAATTATGTGTGAAAGTACTCAAAAATGGCTCCAAGAATCACCCCAAAAATTCTTCAAAATAGGCTTTGAAAGAAAAGAATGAAGCTTTGAGGGCCCAAAACATGTTCAAGATAATGTGAACCTTACTCTTTCCCCTTCCTCAATCACCACAATAGTGTATCTTAGTGGCAAGAGGTTTTTGATTAAGCATAAGAGAAGTTGGAGATGTTTGGAGAAGCTTCAAAGTATGGTTGTCAAGTGGTGAAGATGGTCTAGCAAACCAACACAGGACCTTCCATAACTCTTTGGATATGTAGAATAGAACTTGTAGGCTTCTAGTTAGTGCAATAAAACCTAATAGGTACTTTGGAACATCAACAAGAACACATTGATGCAAAACAGATAGATTTGAACTTAGACTAGCTCACAAAACCTTCTAAATATGGATGGAAGTTATGACTTCAAACATTGAGAGTAGCCAGCACAGTTACGATTGGAAAAAATTCCTCTTAAGGAAGTGTCATTCGTAGGCTTGGCTTTTTACAATGCATAAAATCACTAATTTATATCAACCAATGAAGGAACAATGAGCTTACCACTGATTGGAAGTCATCCCAATTTTTCAGGGCTGTGGAGAAGATGACCCTGAGACAATAAAATGAAGATTTCTTGAAATTTAATGCACAAAACTCTTTCATTTTTAGATATAAACTAGACACTGATAAATTTCCAATGAATGCTTAATCACTAGATTTGGAGCTCTGTAGAGAGAACAACAACCTCTACAAGCTGACTGAGTCTGAGGAAGAAGGTGCAAAGAAATGAAGGAGCAATACAAAGATTACCAAAGTATATGTATATTGCTTCAATTGTATTGTACAATGGATTTGAATTCTTTATATAGATTCTTGAAGTTTTTCACGACTTCTGCAAGGAGATTTTGAATTTAAATCAGAGCGGGAGGCATTGGTTGTGACGAATCAATCTACTTTTCCTATAATCTAGGAAAAGGTGAAATCAATTTAATTCTACTTTTTAGTGATTGATTGATTGATTGAACAACAAGTTCAACTACCTAAATCTCATGTATTATGACTTTGCCTTTTATCCTTTTTACAAGTGTAAAGCTCTAGGCTTTTACATTTGGGCAAATCATCATAAATATCCTTAGAAAAAATACAAAAAAATGAACGCAAATAAAACTCTCTTCAATGAGTATCTATGTCACCATCCAAATGATCGTTTTGATGTAGAGCTAATCCACCTCCAGCATAATGCAAGCTTGATGTTCCAACAACTCCCCCTCAAGCTAACGTAATGCTTGAGTCTTCATTCTCTAATAGGTTGAATACCTGCCGTAGATTTGAAGCTGCATAGCTTTATCCTATCAAGTGCTATTGTCATCATATCTGCTATTTGCTTCTCAATACAAAAAAATGAAATGTCATTTTCCTTTGCCATAAGCTTCTCTCTTACAAAGTGGTAATGAATCTCTATGTGCTTTTCCCTTCCATGGAGAATTGGATTTGCAGCTAGATGCATGGAAGTTAGATTATCTCCAAGTATGTGAGGTTTGGAACTTACAAGTCCCAAATCTAAATACAACTCCTTGAGCCATATTGCTTCTTGAGTTTCAATAGTTAGACCTCTATACTCTATTTTGTTGAAGATAAAGCAACTATTTATTGCTTCTTCGAACTCCAAGAAACCAATTGTGAACCTACAAATGCCAAGTATCCAAAGGTACTTCTTCTATCATCCTTTGCTCCTGCCCAATCTGCATCAGGATAGATTTTGATATCCGAATATGAAGAGTAAGGACAAAAGTTACCTTCATTAAGTGTTCCTTTGAGGTACTTGAGTAATCTCTTTGTAGCATCCATGTGTGGTATTCAAGGTGAGTGCATGAATTGACCAAGCACTCCTACACCATAGGATATGTCTGTTCTTGTGATTCAATTCCAAAGGTGTACCAACAAGCTTGGTGTTCTCCATTCTGAATTTGAGAAGTAAGTCTTGAATGTATCATCTTTGAGTTAGATACATCCCTTCATCTATATAAATCACTTGCATACCTAGGAAATATGTGAGCTCACCTAAGTCACTAATTTTGAACTCCTCTTGCATCCGTCTCTTGATCCTTTGACACCATTCAAGAAATCACATGTGACAATAATGTCATCTACATATATGCACAGATAGATAACCTCACTGTGATCCCTTTTGATGAATAGAGAAGGATTTGGGTTGCTAGGTTTGAATCCTTGATGTTGAAGGTATGTAACCAACTTGTAATTCCAAGCTCTAGGAGCTTGTTTCAATCCATACAATGCTTTCTTAATTCTGCGAACATAAGATGTATAATTAGGGTTTTCAAAACCTAGAGGTTGTGACATGTATACCTCTTCACCTATCCAACCATTTAGAAATGCATTTTTCACATCAAGTTGGAGGACTCTCCAATTTCTTGCAGTAGCTAGACTTATCAATGTTTTGATTGGTCATCTTTGCAACTAGTGAGAATGTTTCCTCATAGTCTATATTGTGAGTTTGTGAACATCCTTTGGCAACTAATCTTACCTTCTACCTACAAATTGATCTATCTGAGTTTCTTTAGACTTTGTATACCCATCTGCAACCAATTTCCTTTTGACTAGGTGACATTGGAATGAAATCCTAAGTATCCATCTCCTTTAATGCATCTATCTCTTCTTTCATGGCCTTTTACCAATTAGGGTTTCCATTTGCCTCTTCATAGGTTGAGTGTTCTTCTGAACTTGAGTCCTTTTCCAAGTAGATTGCACCACG